>MU225495.1:1364512-1427899 GCA_018584345.1 Thuja plicata | reverse complement strand
CGGTCCATACTAGTCCCGAAGTGTAGCTTGGAACTCGGTAGCCGTTGGTGACTCGGTAGATATAGTGTCACTCGGTAACCTCTGGTGACTCGGTAGTAACTGACTTCTCGGTTGGCTTCAACTGATGTCTCGGTAGTTACGGTGAAGCTCGGTGACTACCGTCTGCTCGGTGCATGTTGCTCTTCTCGGTAAACATTGCTGAACTGTTCATATGCTCGGTGACCACTGTTCTGCTCGGTATGAACTGTTTAACCGCTGAGCTTTACAATGTGATTACTAAATGCTCGGTATAAGCTGTGAACTGAGTGATGAGCTCGGTAAGCATACAGAATCGAATAAGTGTTTTCACTGATGACAAATATAACATAATTTCAACAATGATATGTTCACTAATACCAATTTTCTCTCAAATTCTTAACCTCTACAAATTTATAAGAAGTTTAGTTATATAGCCCTCAAGGCTAATCTCAAAAATAAAAATATCCCCCCTAAAAGTCCTAACAATCAGCTAGACAACTCCTAAATTTTAGGTACAAATGATGCCTACAATGTATCCTTTCAAAAAGTCCTCCAATATGACCAAATCCCTAAATTTAAGGCATAAGTGATGCCAAAAATCTAGCCCTCAACAAGCCCTCCTAAAGTTGATATTTTGAGGAAATTACATCTTGTATAATATATTTCAATATATATCACAAAATATATTAAAATATCTAAAATATATCAAAGAATATATTTAAAATATCTAAACTATATCCCAAAATAACCAAAGATGCAAAAAACCCAATCTACAAACTGTTACGCAAATTTTTCACATGCGGGATATCAGAAAACAGTAAGAAAATTTGCATAAAGAGACATCTTTTTAACATTACTATTCAGCTAGTAAAAGATGCATACATTTCCATTACATTCATATTATCATGTTTCATTTGTACTCTAAGTATTGATCAGTTTCACAATTTCAATTTCATAAATGATTATTACATTGTGCATTCAAAACTGAATGTAGTAAGTGTTCCTTCAAGGTTACATCTTCCATACTGTCAAAAGATTACATATGAAGAAAACAAAGTAAGAGGGAAGCATGATGAAGTTTAGGGATCTATGTATTGCCTTTAAGAGGTCGTCTAGTCTCTAGAGTTGGTCATCTGCATCATCTGAAGTCTTCATGTCTTGGTTGTCTTGGTCTTGTTTTTGTCTGTCATACATCCTAGGTCTTCTTTTAAGTCCTGTTTCCTGCATCATCATGGAAAGAAAAACATGTTAGATCCAATTGGATCTAAGCAATACATAGTTCACTAAAGAACACCATACATTAGTCAAACTTCTAGGACTGCATATTTACTGATGATATCAATACAATAGAAAGATATGCATCTTCATTAACAAAGTAATAACATCAAAAAGACATATCTTTATGAAACCCTTTGCTATTTTTAAAAGTTGTTCACCGGTGTCACAAGCCCGTGCTTGAATCTCATGAACATGTGCAAATGTTCAAACTGTACAGCAAAATAAGTTATGTGTGTATGCAAGAGATGTAATGATATGCAGATTCAACATTGATATGCAAGAAAAATGACCAAACTATAGTGATATCAATGTGAGTTATGTGCATAAGAAATGTAGTATATAACAGTTGCTACAGGGTGCATAGATGTTGTTATGGAATTTCAACACTATTAATGCCAATATGCAGATGTCACAAGAGTGAAAGCATTATTATCAAATGCTATTATGAAATATGCATAACAAAGAATAATGATCAAATAACAGAGTGCATATGCAGGATGAATGGAAAGTAATGTTGTCACAGTACATGATACCTTTGGATTATAAACAAGAAGGAATCAATCCACAAAAACATTTACTTCTGAAAATAATGAAAAGAGAGTGTGCATATGATATCTTTTGTGCATATGTTCATAAGAATGTAACAGAACAGGGTGTATCTATGTTATTGTTCTGAAAACAACTATGAAATTTAATGATGCTGTGGTGGTTCATATTGCTGAGAATAGTGTACCCATGTGCCTAATATGAATTTGAAGAGAGGTTATATGCAGGGTATTAGTCAAACAGTGTATTCTGGTGTACTGAAATGACAATAATGTTTGTACCCATGTTTATAATACTGTTATTATTTCAGTATTTATGTCTGAATAATATTGGGAAGCTTAGTTTGGACATGGGAGGACTATATGTAATGAAAGCCTATAGTATAACAACATGGTCCCCATACAATAAAGACTGCAGACAACAATGGAGAAAATCAATAAACAACAGTCCTGTGATGCAGCTGTGCATATATAAAAAGAAATAGTATGCATATATGTGATGCAACTATGCATATATAGAAAGAGGGAGTATGCATATTCATTGTTTGGGCCCTGTTTCATGAGTGACATTCTTGTTTGAGAAAGCTTGAGTTCTCATTAGAGTAAATGTGAAGATAGCATAACGATGGAAATCAAGGACAAGATAAGCAGTAAAATGTTTCAAGTTCAATAACGACATCACAGTCTCTATATATTTACAATGACCTTCAGATATGGTGGCTAAGTCATTTAAAACAATGGTTTTAACATTCAGCAGAACCAACAAAAAGATGGAGTTTATCTCAATAGACAACAGAGCAAAGTAATGGTAAAACCCAGATTCATTAGCATAATGGATACACCTTTTGAATAGTTCAAGTTTAGCTATGTATTGCAATAGATTTTTGGGATATATTTCAATGATAAGTACATATATCAATAGAAATCATGGACTCCACTAACAGTGGGTATTCAAGCATGTGGAAAATAAGATAGACAACTTTTATCATCTTTCTAGCAAGAAGACATGAAAGAAAAGCAACAACAGACATAATGGAGTTAACAAGAAGTAAATTGAAAAAACCCATAATTATTTTTTGAAAAAAAGATGGAGACCCATTGAAGTCTAAAAGCCGTAATTAGAGTATCCCAAAAGCTATCCAATGAAAATACAACAATGACTTCACTGTTAAGGAATATAATGCATAAGGTAGAGAGGGGCTACTTATCTCTGGTTTGAGGGTCAAGGTCAATGAAGCCAGCGCATGTTGAGTCCCACACATCAATGAGTTGACTCATTTTTGAAGAGCCCATGACATAGATAGCTCCAAGTTCAAGAAGAGATGCAGGGAAAAGCGCCATATTATATGGAAGACAAGATTGATGAAATGAAGAACCCATGATGAGAGCCTGAGCCCTTGAACCTCTTGAGACTCCAGTTCAAAAGAAATGAGCATAGAACCCCAGTGCCATTCAATGAAAAAATCAATAGATAGGTCGCTATGTGTTAAAGAGAACATGGGTTGTAAAGTATAGATCTTCATGAACATCCCACGTTCTACATGCAGCCTGAGCTTCTTGAGGAGAAGCTTCTAGTTTAAGTGTAGCCATGCTATAAACAGAGAGCCCGAGCTCTTTATAATTATTTCAAAAAATAGTTAACTTCAGTACATAAATCGATGACCAATGCCCAAATAACAAACAGTAAACTCTAGATTTGCAGCAGAGGCCAAGAAGAATGCGAAAGTTGCAGACATGGCGGCACAAACTGATAGGGTTTCATAAACCCTAGTTTTCCTTCCAAAACTACAAAATGCAAATGAAACCTTCAAAATGCCACGACACCCTTATCACATGCCATAGTAATAGTTAGATATCTTGAAATGGGTCATGTTGACCATAGGAGATGGTGTCGGGTTTGATGGGTTTAGGTTTTTTTATATAGGTGTTGGAATATGGTAGTTTTTGTTGGTAATGTTTTAAATACCAAAAATGGAGGTGATAATTTTTATATCGGTGGAGGGGTTTTGATTATATTTTGTAACATGTTGATATATTAAAAAAGATGTAAATAAAAAAATATCAACTTTAGGAGAGGGCTAGGTTCATTTTCAAAATTAGCCTTTAGGGCTTAATTTTTGGCATGAGTCATGCCTTAAAATTAGGGATTGAACTAAAATTTTAGAATGCTGATTTGTAGGCATTGTTTAGGCCTTGATTTAGGGTTATCTTTCTGTTTGAGAGGGAATTTTTGGAGAGAGGTGTCATTTTTGAGATTGAGCCATATGGGCTATATAGTTGGGTTTTTCTTCATGTAAAGGGGTTTAGTATTAGGAGAGAAGGTTCTTTTAGTGAACTATTTGTTCCTATAGACCTTTTTTATGCATTTTGTATCCATTGAGTTGTAGATTTTGGAGAGAGGCATTATAGTGAACTTCTTGTTCCTAGATGTTTTGGAGACCATTTTGTAACCACATTTTCAGGTTTTTGAAGGAAATAAGAGTAGGCTTTATGATTACATCAATTTCTGAGTATTGGATCCAATCCTATTCTTCTTTTCTACATTAAGTGTTGCATATTTTATGTGATTTGGTAAAGTGAATTGTTTCTGATTCCTTTCCTATGTCATCAAAAATTAGGCTTTTTGCAGAATATGTAAGTTTGTTGTCAATTTTTTACTGTTTGTGGTATGAACCCTAATAGTGAATTCTAGTCAACCTTTATGTTGAGTAGAGAATGATAAATGCAACTCAATGATTTTGTAGTTGGGGATGCTGGTTTGAAAAATCTCTGAGATCTGGAGTAAGTTTTGGTGTATCACCCCATTTCCCATTTAGTTTTAGATCCTTCTTCCCTTTTCCCATTAAGTTATTAATCAGGAGGTGATATTCCACACCAAATAGGAATCGACCTAGAATCTGAAGACTCCTTCTCAATCATAGTCCACCCACATCTAGAGAAGGTTTCCATTGTTAGGATGGAATTGTCATGCAACCCTAATGCCTGAGTTGGGGTGACAATTCTATACCTCAACACAAACCATAACTCATAGCATGAGTCAAACTTTACCTCACTCGACACCTTATCCTATGGTCAACATGACTCATCTCAAAAATATCTACTATTGCTTAAGGATTTTTGGGAAGGCTGTCTAGCAACTGGAGTATGGTTGTCATGCACTATGGTTGACAGGGTATTAACTCTTGTACTCTATGGATTTAAAAACTTCATCAAACTTGGCATAGGCATTTTGTTAATTTTTGTAACTCTACTATTTGGGGAAGATAAGGGTTTGGAAACCCTAGAAGTTTGTGCCGCCATGCTGTAGTTATGCATTCTTCTTGGCCTCTGCTGCTAATCTAGAGTTCACTGTTTATGTATGAGCTCGGGCTCTGCTATGGAACTCAGTCTCTACTTCTAGTTGGCTCTTGGGCTCTATTCGTGGGCTCGACTTTGTATCTTTCCGCATGCCATATCATTTGGAGTTTATTGTTTGTTCTTTGAGAACTTGGGTTTCCCCTTTCTTCACTGTAGTTGTATGTTACTTCGGGTCTTCATTCCATAAAATGGCATTGCATTTACATGAACTCAGCCTCTTTACTGAAGTGGGAGTTTCATGCCATAAAAAATGGTGCGGATTATGTATCTTTCTTGCACTCTGGCTCCCCACATGAAGTTGAACTTTGAGTTACCTTTTCTTTTTACTGCGGCCTCCACTGTTTATTATTATGCCATGAATAATGGCATTTTGCATGCATGCTCTCGGGTGGCTTGATGTTTGGAATTCTGTTGCAACTTAAAGATAAGTTATCTCCTTTGATTTATTTACTCTTCATGTTGTTGTTCAAACTTGTTGTAGTATATTTAAACCTTAAACTGCATGTTATCGATGATCTGGGTATCTAATTTCTTTGCTAGCATGTTGATATTATCTGTCTGTCTTCATTATTTTGAGTAAAAACTTATACTGTAACTGGAGGTAATAATAATGAAGAGCTCGGGCTCTCTCAACATATATGTCAACTTGCAACTTGGGAGTCTTTTGTTGTTTAAAATCGACTTCTATTTGAGTTATTTTTCATTGGCACTATGCTTGCCGATATGCATGTCTTTTCTTTGGAATATAATGTTTTAGATATCCGTAATATTTGATCTCTAGTTGCTGCTGTTAATAATGTGTCTTTGACTATGACTTTTGAGTGCCGAAGTTGTAGTTAATGGTGAAACTATGGCGAGAATATTCTGCAGTTTAGAAATGAACTTAACTTGAGCTCTCCATTGTTTGTTACTTAAAGATAAGTTGTTTTTCTACTAGAATAAAAATGATAGAAGCTATCATTGTCTATAGTGATTTTTGCTCTCACTTTTGCTTGAATACAAAGCTGTAGATTATGCTATCTTTTTATGCATGTTGTCTAGAATCTTAAAATAGATGAATTTGGGATCCTTCTTAAACTCGGTCCTCATGCATTCGTATGGCTGAAAATGCATCCGTGAATGTTTTAACATTAGTGTTACTATTTAATAAAGAATATATGCTGTCATTTGTAGTTGTTGAGGTGAACTCAACTTCTTACTTGCTGTCCTCCTTGTTAGCTCTGCTAAAATGAAAAAACCACGCTTAAGAAATGATTATGCTACTATGTTTAAAAGCCACCAAAACATGTATAAATCATTCTATTATTGTTGAACTAGAAATTTTTACTATCTCCACCATGCTTTCCATTATGGTGAATTCCACTATTATGTTGTCTCCTATTATTCCAATAGTGACCATTTGTATTTGAAGACCAACTCACAGGATGTCTGTATGGTTGATAAGATCATGTTCTGTTTGCAAAATATTAACTATGGGGTTCAAGCAAGAGCTCGTGACTCCCATAGGAAACAATATGAAACATGAATTCAATTTTTCTTTATACATACTTTTCTTTTCCACTTGCATAGCTCTATCATATTTATTGATTTTGAATTTTATCTTGTCATTCAAACATGAATAACAACATCTAATAATAACATTTACATACATGTACATACACTGTTTACTGAACATACATCATAACCACATTATTACTTACCTTCCCTTGCATATGCACTCTGTTATTTGATCATTATTTGGACATAGCGTTGTTTAAAAAACATGTATCATAACCTTGTTTTGATGATACATGTTATGATCTTAGCAAGTCTTTATAACAACATTGTTGCAATCCCTCTTCTCTTGAATATGCACTGTCAGTTGATCATTATAAAAAGAATGTTATAAATGGATAATACAATTATTTATCCTCCTTTTGCACATGATCACTCCTCTCACTGTTTTGATAACTTATAACATCAACACTGATATCCATTTCATTTATATATATATGCATATTTGTAAAATAGATACCATTTCGTTCCATCTGCATATGCATGTTACTTCATAACATCATTACTGTACTCTATTTCTAAGTTTATCATTGCACACTGTTTCATTTGATCATTTCACATGCATGCTAAATCACTTTGATACTCTTTTGAACAAGATTCTGATAGTAATCATAACATCATTACATAGTATTTCATCCTTGCTTTGTATAATGATAAGGTATAGTGTTACCTCATTTCTGATCTGCAAGTTTGATCCTTGTTGGCTGTAACACTTTTTCAATTAGGAACACTCATCTTTTACTGTATCATTTCATTTCATGTGCACCTTTTAGAAACATTACTCTACAAACTGTATCTTCTTTTCTTTCTGAACTTATGAACTTTAGTATCTTTAATCTAGTGAGGTTCGAGCACAGGCTCGTGACACCCACTATATTTTCCTTTTTCCTCTGCAACTTGTGAACTCTTGCATTGCGTTTCATTCTGCATTTTTGTACTTTAGTCTCATTTTCTTGCACACCACCAAGTCCACATGTTAGATTAGTAGATACAATCATTCAATCAATGTTTGTATGTAAACGTCATGTGAAATGACATTTATGTATGAATGTTGGTTTGCTGGTTTGTTTTACTAACCTAATGTGTTGATGACCTAAAAAAGGTTTCTCACTTATAAGAACCAAGTCCCTTTGATTCAGATTTTCTGGTTTCCTAAATGGCAACTTCTGAATAATGCATGATAACAACTATATGCAGTAAAAGGTTTCATAGAATTATGTCCCTTTGATACTTTATTTAGTTATTGCAGATGCATACTTTGTTATTGCATTGATGTTTACATAAATGTACAGTTCTGAAAACTTAATAGTAGCATGTTATTTTAGGTATCTATGTATTGCTTAGATCCAATTTAGATCTAACTACTCTCTCTCCATGATGCAGGATAAAACCAGAAGTATATGCTAGACCTAGAGGCAAGAATGTAGAACTAATAGAAAGATTTGGGTAGGGACACAAAGACATGCATATTCAGATGACCAGTTACCAGAATGTAGAAGACCTCTCCAAGGCAGTGCTTAGATCCCTAAATCTTCTATGCTTCTTTCTTGCTTTCAGAATTGGATAACTTATCTAAGTTTACAATTTTAAAGCTGTAACCTATGAAGGAATACTTGTTTATTACATTCAATTTGAATGTTCAATGTAATTATCAATTATGAAATTGAAAGTTTAAATCTGATCAATACTTAGAGAACAACATCAGTGTTAAAATGAATGCAAAAACAATGTATTTTTGTCTTCAATATCTGAATAGTAGTGTTGAATAGATGTACCTTTATGAAATATTTTGATGTTTGTAGTTGTTATGCTGCATGTGTACTTTCTCTTCTTAATTTAAGCAATTCTACACTTAGGACAGCAACTATCAAATCCATAATTTAATATAAAATAACTATCAATTTACCAATTTAGTGTGCAACTAAAATGATAACAATACCTCTTGAGTAAAACAACATTGATAGGAAGACTATACAAATAGGTCTTGATACTAAGTGAATTTGATATCGAGTATGTAGACAGAAGGGATATAAAAGGACAAGTGCTAGCAGATCAATTAGCTTATTCACCATTTCAAGATGATGCACCTTCAGCTATATAGTTTCTAGATGAGACAATCATGCACTTAACACAATATCATTGGAAGATGTATTTTGATGGTTCTTTCACACAACAAGGATCTTGAGCAGGGGTATTATTTATCCCTCCTCAAGGATACAAGATACCTAAGGCATACAAACTGATGTTTTCATGCACTAATAACATCTCAGAATATGAAGCTTTGATAAATGGGCTAAAGCTAGTTATGGAATGGAAAATTATAGAGTTGCATGTGTATGGTGAATCTCAACTCATTATCAACCAAGTGAATGGTGATTATCAAACAAAATATTAGAAACAAACGGTGGAAGATTTGAAAAATTATTTTGTTTTCATCACATTCCAACAAATTCTAAGAATAGAAATCAAATTTGCAGATGCTATGGAAGCGCTAGCATCCATGTTACAATCGAAGGAACCCCAATTTCACTATGACTTCTTGGTGGACAAGTTTTCCTTTCTATCCTTTGATACACCTGAATCCAAAGTTATTTTTTCCTTAAATTCCCAAGACCAATCCCGATATGCCAAAATAACTTCCTATCTTACCAATCAAACTTGATTTAATGGCTTATCTAGGAATGAAAAATGAGCTTTAATTAGGACAACATCGCATTATTTCCTCATTACTAATAAATTATATAGATGAGGTCTTGAAAAAACACTTCTTAGGTGTTTAGAACAAGAAGAGTCTAACCATGCATTAATAGAGGTTCATGAAGGTGTATGTGGATCGCACTCGAATGGATTTTCATTGGCTAAGAAAATTTTTAGAGTTGAATCTTATTGGCTTACAATGGAAAAAGATGTCATGCGATTTGATAAAGCCTGTCATAAATGTCAAACACATAGAAATATTATCCATGCTCCAGCCAAAGAACTCATACCTTTTATAACACATTGGTCATTTCAGCAATGGGTCTTTGAGCTTGTTGGACAGATTTATCCTAATTCTTCAAGTGGACACAAATACATCATCATGACCATATAGTATTTCACTAAGTGGGTCAAGGTAGTGTCATTGATCAAATCCACTGGCAAGCAGGTTACTATGTTCATCTTGAACTACATCATTTGTAGGTATGTGATACACTATTCTATTGTAACAGACAATGGGGGCCAATTAAAAAAACAAGATATTGAGGAACTTTGTACACACTTTCATATCACTCAGCATTGTTCTTCAATCTATTATCCTCAAGGTAATGGAAAAGTTGAGGCTTCAAACAAGAACATCTTGAAAATCCTACATATAATTGTGAGTAAGTCTAGCAGAGACTGGAATTTGCAATTAAATCTGGCACTATGGGCCTATAGAAAAAGTATTCAAACACCAAAAGGAGCCACACCATTTTCCCTAGTCTATGGTGCAGAAGTAGTGCTTCCAATTGAGGTGTAAATTCCTTGTTTGCGAGTATCTCTCCAAGGTCTTGTTATAGATGAACAATACCACATAGATAGGGTCTATGCCCTAGAAATGTTAGATGAGCGCAGGCAACAAGTGTTCGATCATCTCAAGGTGTACCATAAAAGAATGTCAAAAGGATACAACAAGAAAGTGAAGCCACAATAATTTCAAGTGGGGGATCTCATTCTAAGAGAGAATTCTAAAAATTAGCAAAACAGAGAACAAAAAGGCAAGTTTGAACCCAACTAGCTCGGACCTTTTTAACTTATGAAATTTTTTGGGATAGGAGGTTATCAGTTAGCTACACCTAAGGAAGATGTCCTTCATGATCCCATCAATACTGTAAATGTGAAGTGGTTCTACACTTGACATCTAGCTGAAGGGCTTGAAAAGGGAAATTGATTCTCAAAAAATACCAAAAAAATAAAAAATTGATCTCCAAGAAATTCAAAAATAGTGGAAAGGAGAAAAATTCAAAAGATTGGAAAAAGTCCTGAAAAAAGGTATTCTTGGTGCATACCTGGAAAACAGATGCCTTGATACTACCAAAAAAAAAGAAAAAAGAGAAAAAGTACAAAAAAATGAAAAATTGAAAAAATACCTTTAGCGAAAACTTGGCAAATAGGTGTCTTGGTAGAAAACAAATAAAAGCTTTGGCGAGTGGTGAAAACTTGGCAAACAGGCATCACTTGTACTTTGTGCTCCATCTATCAATGCACTACTAAAACTAATCTTTCACAATCACACCTTTACTATCGGTTGACTCATAATTCCTCAAGAATGTCCTATTCTTACCTGGGATTTGTCTGTATTTTGCATCTTAGGGATTTTCATTATGCACTGGGCATCTCTTCTAGCATGTGTGGTCAACATCTGTTGGTTACTAGGTTGTCCTAGGTCCTTGTCTAGGAAGGTTTGCCACTACAAATAGTATTTCTTAATACTTGAATCAAAATGTTACTATAAGAAACAAAGGTGTTTCTTAAACACCACCTACCTATAACAGACATCCTATTAGTGTTTCTCAACACTTTAATCAAACAATGTTCTTTGAAACTACATTGGATTGCAATTGCTGATGATGTTTATCTCACTTACTTTGACATAAAAATACATTATTTAATTGTAATTTGTGATTGATGATTTCTCTAATGTGACTAAAAATGAATCAAACGTGTTCCTCAACACCAGATAAGCACATATAGATTGATCTAGTATGATTATGATTGTTTTATATTCCAATGATGTTTCAAACTAGGGGCATGTAAGAAGTTATTGTTTCAATGATCCTATAAATTTCACCTAACTTGGATGTTTATAGTAAGAGCTTCTGACATGAGTGGATAGCCACATATATCTTAATCCTTGTTCTATGTAAACTATGATGAGGTTGAGAAAATTTCCTTTTAAGTTTTTAATCGACTTCTAAGTAAGGTGTGTGACATATTATGTACCCAAGGATATGAATATTGAAGGTCATTGCAGGTTGCATATCTTACATTACACATGAACAAAAGATGGTTCTTAAAGCAAAAGGAGATAATTGACAAGTCATCCTGGCCTCTATACCTTAATGCTTAGGTTTATTTTTGACATTGCATCCAATAAACATAGTGTTCATACTTTCATGATACTTTTTGGGTATTAGTGATAGTTGTACTATCTATTGATGTCCGTTACACAAACACCCTGTGATGATAAATTGCTAAAATGTACAAAACTCAGTGACAATCCTAGAAGTTTTTATTTAGTTTCATTTATGATTGCATGATTCATTTTTAGGAAACATAAGCGTTTGAGCTCAAAATGATTTCCTGGTTCATTCGAAATCCAAGTTTGACTACTTAATCTATATTATTGATATATTCATGTCGTTGCATATCCATTGCATTCATAATGGAAAATAAGAGAAAATACAAAAACAAAGCATTCAAGTATTGCATTTTTACATCCTAAGTGCATCCATAGATATATTTGCATAAAGAAAATATCAAAAACATACATCTGCATATCCATATAGAATCATCTAACACATATATACTAGTAATACTCAAAGAGCATAAAAGATGTCATCACATGAATGAATCTACTCTAACATCATCATAAAGACCAAGTACATAATCAAAATATGCATCAATCTAATCATCTATCAACAATGAACCAATGAACATATAGAATTAGAAGAAGCTATCTCAGATATATATTAGTGAATATCAGATCAAAAATGTGGAAATATCTACAACAAGTATCAACAAGATCATGATAAAGTATATACACATGTATCAAATGTCTGTAGTACAAAGGATGATCACAACATGGTCAATATACAAAAATATTAGATAAAATCATAACAGACATGTCTGAATGCCACCCTCTCCCTGATATGGAGGAGGAGGAGGTTGTGCATCAGCTCGTGGATGTGGAGTCGGTGGAGGCATAGCTCCATTTGACTACTAGGCTATTGTAGAATATAGAGGTGCTCTCTATGCCTGTAGAACTGTAGCACAATACAAGGCAAAATAATATGCAACTCTCTATCCCTGATGAGTAGTTGTTCGTGCTTGAACATAGCTCTCTGCTCTAAGTCTTTCATCTTACTTATCTCTCTTAGATCTCAATCTCTCAAGTTATCTATCCCTATCAGCCAACAGTGTCTCTAATGTGGTAATCCTGGCTCTGAGCCACTCTCATTCTCTCTAGAATTGTGATAAAGGGTCTCCACCCCTGCTTGTATCCCTAGGAGGATCCTGTCCTGGTGGTCCACCTCCTCCACTCGACCTCTACCTTGAAGATCTTTGTTGCTACTGCCTAGTAGGTGGAGGACCTGGATCCATGTGTGGAGGCATGAATTTGAATTGAGTTCATCTTCCCTCCCCACTCTCCCCCACACCACCACCAATCTTATCATCCCCATCATCACTCCTATCATCTCGGCTATGTCTCTAAAATCTATCTGGGGGAGGGTGCCTGCCATCTCTACCACCAACACCTCTCCTAGCCCTACCACCCCCACCCCTCCCATCTCTCTTGGCTCCACCTCTATCTCTCATGGGTCCATCATCTTTAGGATCATAATATAGAGCATCCTCTATGCGAGGTGCTACCTCATTAGGTGTTGTAAACAACAGAAATGGAAACTGTAAAATATGTGCAAGATATACATTAGTGCACCCAGCATCAAAAACATTGAAAAGATAGTCCCCACCAATTGCAACCATCTAGAAAATCTTGAGATGCACCATCTCATAGCATAAGCAGGCTCCCCACTATGGCTCCTCATTATGGATCTGAGCATAAGAAGTCAAATCCTGAGACATGCCCTGAATCCAGCCAAACTATCTGAGGACACGGGTAACAAGGAATCTCTCAAAAACATATCATGTTCGGCCGATCAAGTACCTGCTCTAAAAGAAGTAAGGCATCTGTCGCCTATCTGAGGTCCACTCCTTACAATCTAGGTATGGTTTCCCCTTGACAACTGTGATATCATCAAAAAACTGCCACCAATATTCTAGCTTACTCATATGGGGCTCCTGGATGAAACATGATTACATATATATGTAAGGCTCCTCTAGTGCTCTCTTCCTATCGACAATTGATCATGTCACTAGGATGTGCTCCCAGGCCCAGATCTATAAAATCAAGATCCCAACAATCATACTATGAGAATACTCATACACAATCTTGTGCAGCTCTCTATATATATGTGCAAGTATGTAGCTCCCCCAACCAAATATGCATGTGGAGATGACAATCTACTCCAAATTCTCTACCCAACCACACATGAACCCATGTTGTCCTCAGTTAGGCATCAAAATACTGTGTATCAATCCAACAAGATATATAGGTAACCGATCATAATGATCGCACATATAGTCCTAGGTCAGATATCTTTGAACTATGGATAGATCTGCAAAATATTTTCATGCAAATGCAATCGCAATAGTGGAGCGTGAATCGAACCAAACCTCTCATCTCATCACAAGAATGTGTAGGATACGCCACATATCCTCTGAGTGACTTTCATCTCTCCAATTAAGAGATGGAAGGTACTATGCTCTAAATGCCATCTCTTGGATAGAGTAGTCAACAACCCTCAATTTATCCTAATATTAAGTAAATCTATCAAAGAGGTCAAACCAAGATGCCCAATAATTTGAAGCTCTACCGTAGTCAACGAGTGTGATAATGAAAAGAATCATGCAGGACGAGGTCCTCAAAATGACACAACCTTGAAATAAATTTGTCAAGCACACAATTGCAGGTTTACATCAGTATCCTAGTGCAGTCAAGTATGATGATTACCTAACAACTAAGTCTTTTTTGCCTTCACAAAGAGGGAAAACAGTCACAATTGGATAAAATAACTCTTTCTACTGAAAATGACACTATTTTTCTTGGGTGCGACCTTGCATAACATATGTGATGGGGAATCTGGGAAATGATCCTATTTTGATGGGATGCGATATGGGATACATGACACGACCCTATTTTCACAGGATGTGACATAATTCACAGACTTGACAAAAAACATTCAAAACATTTCTATTCTTTCCTACGGGAAGTGATCCTGTTTTGACAGGATCTGATCTGGAATTTTTCAAGAAAACTGGATGCGACGCAGGATTGACTGGATGTGATCTGGGACACTAGATGCGACTCAAAATTGAAAGGCTCCTAACTACTGCAAAAAGTGACAAAATGAAAAATAGAAAGCATAAAAAGGTAGGTCTCGATGTACTCACCGACTGTGCGTAGTGGGTCGAGCGTTGGTGATGATGTGCTAGCCTGAACCAATGTTTCTCGATGGGGACCACCATTTCTCCATGGAGACCACCATCTTCTTTGTAGAGCTCAAGAATTACTAAGGATTAAAGTAAAAATGAATGGGTAAAAAGTGATTTTTGACACTTATATTGACCTTTTTGAGTTGTTCAGAGGCTTCAAAACCCTTCCTAAACTATCAAAATTCAATTTTTTTCTTCTTAGATCTAGCGGGAACAAAATTGAATGCAAGGATGATGTTTTCAACAACACATAATTTTTTTGCGAATGTTTCCTCCAAATGCATAATTGTTCTATATGTTTAAAAAATGATTCGTAAGATTTACACAATCATTTTTTCGGGTTCTCTATCACCAAATTGCACATTATTCATCAAAATATTTATCATACATCATTTTATCATACTCAAAATTTACATTTTTAGGTATTCAACTTGGTACAATTATGTTTTCTCTTAACACACTTTTTCTTCATCGCATATTCTAATTGATTCTTTCTTGATCCAATCAACCTGTTCCATTCAGCTATCATTCTAAAGAGGGATTTTATTCTATTTCCTTTGATTTTGTTCCCGAGGGGGCATGATCACACTTAAAATCAATCAAATTCTTGTTCAAACAACAAAAATGACTTCATCATCAAAAGGCTAGGGGCATGAAAGTTTCTTTTGATCAAGTTGGGAACTGTTGGATAGAAGGATTCAACGCTAAACAAGTAGGATATATATGCTTACAATCTCTCAAATCTTTATCAAGCTCTCAAATTTTTTTACTGACCTCTATTCGATCAAGTTTGGTGTCAAGTATTATCAATTCTCATTCGATCAAGTTCAGAATTGATACATCACAACTCTTAGTAGCTTTGTATGGACCTTCTTTCGATCAACTTTAGAGTCGGCATTGTCAATTCTTGTTTAATCAAGTCTGAAATTGGTATCTTTAGATCTTCGTTAATCAACCTTTGTTCGATCAAGTTCAAAGTCGATACTATCAGTCTTAGTTCAATCAAGTGCAAGACTAATCTCATCAGACATTTTGTTCAATCAAGGGTGGAATTCTCACACTTTCTAAAGTCAACATCAGACATTCTTTGAATCAATGCATTGTTCACACATCAATCAAAGAAAGGAAAATGTAACCACCCTAATTTGGTTTTCTCTAACCAGAGACCCTATTTTCCCTAAGTGTGATCATACTCCTAATTATGTCAATCCAACCATTTCATTATTGGCATAATTCATCAAAATCAATTTAATCTCCTAAAAATCAAATTGATTTCACCACTAACTCACATTAATTACATTGGCCACGATTAAATCAAATCAACACAATTAAATACTTGGCTAAAGTAATTAATTAAAAGGAATTAAATAAAGTCTCTAATTACAACTCATCACTTGCACTAGAAAGTCAATCCATGAACCAATGAGAGTTTACTCACATGGATCACCAAAGATTCAATCTCCACCTCTCTTCATAAATCAATCTCAACCACTCATTCCTCAAATTCTTCTATAAAAGGATTGAATTTTGAGCTCAATTGGTCCTTAATCTTATATTTTCAATTACACTCTTACGATGTCCATTTTAGTTCACAATCTCACATAGCTAATCAAATAATCTTCATTTGTGCTTTAAAATGAACCTTTGCATGACAATTAGCTTTATTTCTCATTGAATCTTGCATTCTAGGATTGAATATGTCACTGATTTAGGCATAATTTGAGGGCATTTGTAGCTTAAATTAAACTCTTCTTAGATAGGAATAAATATGTTGATTTTGATGGTTTATATATGCTTTTCCTTCAATTTTTGTAGTTCTAACCATTAATATAATGACATATTGAAGTGTTGTGTTGCAGCTTGCAGGTACAATATTCACACAACCAATAAGATCCCATACTATTTTTGTGGTGGCTACTTATACTATTAGTATTGAGGGGGCACTAAACATTGAGTGGAAGGTATAGCTCTTCTTTGGGGAATTAAATTTTCCCTCTTTATTATCATAAAACTCCTAATCTTGGAATGTGATTCCAAACTTATTGTTAATGTTGTCAAAGGCTCCAATACTTTGGGTTGGTTCTTGGAAGGGTTAGGAATAGATATCCACGGATCCTCTTGGGCTTGGATGTGTTTGAGCTCAAACACACTTGTTGGAAGGGAATAAAGTCACAAATATTATAGTTGCATTGGGACTAGGATTCGGTCCTCTAAGATGTTGGGCAAAGTTGGATTTCCTTCCTTGATATGTGAAAAGACTACTCTCTTAGGAGTAGAATATAAACAACAAATAGAATGATGAGAAACATTTAAGACCATTTTGTAAGGACCCTTATGATACTCAAACTGGTAATTATTTTACGGCAAAGCTATGTGTCCAATATTCAAATATTTGAATTCTATTGGCGGGAAACTGAACAACCTATGGTTGTGATGATGAAATTGAAAATGTGATGCCACATCAGATATTTTGGGTGGTACAAGCCTCTTTGCAGATGTGACTTCACAATCAAACTAATAAGAAGTTATTGTTGGCTCATTAGTGGGTCCTTTACCCTAGAGGGATGACTTCGTGGACCCGTTAGATGATGTGGCTCCTAATTTCTTGGAATTTCTGTGTGGTTCCTACTTGGAGTCATTTATCGATGATGAAATGTCATTATTATTTTTATTTCTATACTGGCATTGATATGACCCAAAATTTTATTAAACATCAATGTTTTATGTTACTTATTTTCTTGTGATAGCTTGCGTAAGGATAACCTTGCCAAATATTTTCTTGAGTACCGTGGGAAAGAGATAATAGATTTGAAATTTAATATAAATGCCTAGTAATAATTAATATTACTTAGGCATGCATTATATTTCCTTAAAAAATTCGTTCATTATGTATTTGTCTTTTGCTCGTTGGATACTACAACAATGAAATTTTTTATTTTGGTGCCTTCTACTATGTGTACTACTACTATTCAAATCATGGGTGTGGCTAGAGTGATAATTGAACTGAGCACTCATGTGAAGTTTAAATAATATGGGAATAGATGACATATCTTCTCAGATGGTGAGGTCACACAATTCATTGAATGTATCACAGGTTTTGATGAAAACTACTCTAATCAGTTTGTGATGTCTTGAGAGAAGAAAAGAGCGAAGGTGGGAAAGATTACCTTTGATGACAATTATGACACTTTGTGAAGGTGATGAGCCTTCTTTATAGGGGTAGAAAATTGGAAAAAGTGATAGTTTGCCTCTATCCTTCGGGGAGATTGAAAAACTTGTGAAGGTGCATGGAGGATTTGACTATGCAAAATTTTTGAGCCCATGAGACCAAGTTTGTCTTATGATCATGGATTTTTTAAATCTTTAGGTTCATTTTAAGTTTTACTATTAATATCACCTACCCCTATTTAATCACTTTCTCCATAATGCTTTGATCTCTTTCCCATTTTTCTTTTAAATTTCCTAGAAAATTTTGTTAAAGATGTTGTGGAGGTTACTAAAAAATAGGATAGGAAGCACATTATACTTCATCAAGGGATTATCTTTTGCTTGTGAAAATTCCAATTTTCCTTATACACACCAAAAATAATTATGGTTGTTGAATCACACACTTTGAAACTTTGCCTACTTAAACCATCCTCAAGTCCCCGACTTGTCTTAGTAAAAAGAAATAACTCAATATCTTGGGTGTTATCAAAATAAAACCACCTAAGGGTCCCTCCCACTTTGGCACACCCATTACTCCCAAGAACGACCTTACTATTGAAGGCTTATGCGACCTCACATAGTATACCACCCCCTCCACCCCAAGTGAGTAAAATCACAAAGCTGTGTCACATTTCAGGACCACTTATTAGAAAAGCTAAATTTGAGTATTTCGTACTAAAAATTAATTTTCATCAAACATATGGTCTAGCTAGATCCATTCTAGCTAAGTTAGATAAGTGTTTAAACTTTTCTAATTGGAAATGTCTATTAAATGCATGTTTTATACTAGTTTGGGTCCAATTAGCAAAGAAATAAAATTATTTTAGAAAAGTGATGTTTCAATAACCCCTACTCTTTTTAATGATATTTTTTAAAAATATAAAAAATACCCTTTTTTAGAATTCAGAGTCAACATTTATTTTCATATAAATTTTATAGCATTTTGATTAGATCTAATATATTATAATGTCAAAATACAACAAGTAGATATTTGAACATTCGATAAGATGTTGCTTCAAATAAATAAATAAATAGTAAATCATACCAAAAAATTTAAAGTTTATATTTAACATTAGAGGAGAGAGTCCTCTTTAAGAATATGTAAATTTTTTTTCCGAATGGTGTAGATTTGATAAGGGAAATTTGGTGGGAGATGAAAACTATCGATTTCAGATAAGTTTAACTTTGAGCAGTTATAACAGAGAAAATATAAATTGAAAACCAATCTTTCTTCTTTTCTGCACTAGCTATACATTTTATCTATAACATATTTTACAATCAGAGGAAAAATTGATTATTTGCATATACTTATTTGGTGGGAACTAGACCCCAAATTTTCAACAGTTTTCAGCAATTAAAAAATGGACTTCAAAAATTAAAAAACTATGTCAATTCTTGTTCAATTTTTTTAAAGAAAATTACAGCCATAAATTCCATCCATTTTTACACATTTCATCAGTTTGCATCATCCTCAAATTCTAAACACAAATGCCATTTTTATGTCGTTAAAGTTGAACAATTTGCATGTTGTGGACCTTTTATTTTATAAAAATGTGACACAGGTTTGTACTTTTACCCAGGTAAATGAGGGAAAATTAAAAAACCCATCCCGAGCAAGAAAGACAAGACTCAACTGTGCATTGAGGAAATAAATAGTCATGATGGGGATGTTGGAAATTTATTGTAGGCTAGGTTACTAAGAGGGGGGGTGAATCAGGAACCTATTGATATTGTGGCAACTAATCATGTAGTGGGTGTTGATACTGTGGCCCTACTGTGGAAAAATATTTTCTTTTTTAGGAAAAAGAAGACCGACATTGTAAAACCCTAAAATGGTCGATTTTAGAGGCTACCCTAAAATTCATGTTATAAGTGGTTGAGATGTATAATGAATTGTAATGTTGGTGTACTATTTTTCTGGATAATAAGAAAGGTTGGACGACTGTGTAGGTGGACATAGCCCAGGTTTTGGGAGAACCACGTTAAATTTTTGTGTTATATGTGTTAAGTTTTATTCTTCTATTATTTTCTGCATATAATTGTTTATTCTTATATTATTCCAGATCTATCAAACCCTAACAATTGGTATCAGAGCAAGGTTTGTTGTTTTAGATTGACAAGACTTTCAAATTTGAGTGGGAGCAATGAAGGATTCCAAATTGAAGATTGAAAAATTCAATGGCCAGAATTTCCAATTATGGAACATGGAGATGGAAGATTATCTATATCAAAAGGACCTGTGGAAGCCATTAGAAGGAAAAGCCAAGAAAATGGGAACTATGTCAGCAAAGGACTAGGAGGTCTTGGATAGGAAGACATTGAGATCTATTTGATTGTGCCTTGCACCGTCTGTAACATTCAACATATCAAAGGAAAAAATGATCGTAGAGCTGATGGAGACATTGGCTAAGTTATACGAGAAACCCTCAGCTTCGAATAAGGTATTTCTTATGAAGCATTTGTTTAATATGAAAATGGGCGAGGGAGGATCTATAGAGAATCATTTAAATGAATTTAATATAGTCACCAGTCAATTTTCATTCGTATAAATTTCATTCGATGAAGAGGTTAGGGCTCTTTTAATTTTATGTTCTTTTCTAGAAAGTTGGAATAGCTTGGTTATGGCTGTAAGCAACTCTATCTCTAGTTCAAATACTTTGAAATTTGATGAATTTGTTGGTGTTATCCTAAGCGAGGAAATACAATGAAAAAGCACAGGTGAAACTTCAACCTCACCAGGTTCTGCTTTAAATGTGAAGAATAGATGAAGAACAAATGAAAGAAAAAAAGGCCCTTGACATGGCAAGTCACGAGGGAAGTTAAAGAAATGACCTTCTCAATCTAAAGGAAAGAAAGATTGATGGTATTGTGGAAAGCCTGGTCACCTAAAGAAAGACTGTTGGTATTGGAAAAACAAACAAGGAGATGGAAATGAAGATGACTGTAAGGAAGCTAATGTTGCAAGTAATACTTTACAAGATGCTTTAATCTTATGTTTGGATAATGTTAATGATTCCTGGGTAATTGATTCTGGTGCTTCATTCCATGCTACACCCCATAGAAAATATTTTCAAGATTATTTTCAAGGTGATTTAGGACAGGTATATTTGAGTGATGATGAGCCCTGTCCTATTATTGGGAAAGGGAAAATAAAGATCAAGTTACCAAACGGAAATGACTAGATACTGTAGGAGGTAAGGCATGTCCCTAATTTAAGAGGAAATATAATTTTTGTAGGAAAAATGGGTAGTGAAGGATACATAGTCATGTTCACAAACAATGTCTGGAAGGTCACTAAAGGTTCATTAGTAGTAGATAAAGGTGAAAAGATAGGCACATTATATCTGTGTACTAGTAACACTTATTCTACCTTAGTTGCTACTGATAATGTTAATGTAGGGAAAGCTACTATAGATGTTACAAGAACAGATTCAAAAATGTGGCACCATAGGCTTGGGAACATGAGTGAGAAAGGGATGAAAATCCTTCACTCTAAAAATTTGTTTCCAGGAGTGAAAAATATTGATTTAGAGTTCTGTGAAAACCGTGTTTATGGTAAACAAAAAAGAGTTAGATTTCTCATAGTTGGGAAAGAAAAGAAGAGTGAGAAGTTAGAGCTAGTGCATTTAGATGTATGGGGACCAGATCAAGTATCATCTCTTGGTGGCTCTCATTATTATGTTATTTTTATAGATGATTCAACCAGGAAAACATGGGTATATTTCCTGAAACATAAATCTGATGTTTTTGAAACATTTAAGAAATGGAAAGATTTGGTTGAGAATGAGAAAGGAAATAAGTTGAAGTGTCTTAGATCTGATAATGGAGGTGAATATTGTAGAACAACCTTTGAAGATTACTGTTCTATCAATGGAATTAAAAGGCAAAAGACAGTTCCAGGAACCCCACAAGAAAATGGTGTGTTAGAAAGAATGAATAGGACAATCATGGAACATGAAAGGAGCATGAGATTGCATGCTGGACTACCCCTTCATTTCTGGGCAGATGTTATAAACACTGGAGACTATTTGATAAATAGAGGACCTTCAACCCCTTTGGATGGTGGTATTCTAGAGGAAGCATGGACTGGTAAAAAGGTAAATTATTGGTTTCTAAAAACTTTTGGCTGTGAAGCTTTTGTCCATGTTGATAAAGAAAATAGAACCAAGCTTGATGCTAAAACTAAAAAATGTACCTTCATTGGATATGGAGTAGATAACTATGGTTATCGGTTATGGGATTTTGAAAATCTTAAAATAATCAGAAGTAGAGATGTTATATTTAATGAGAAGGTCATGTATAAAGACCAGTTGCAGGAAAAGAAGCATGAATAGGTCAAACAAGATTATGTGGTGTTGGATGAGACTCTTGAAAATTAAATGCCACTGGTACTTGATGCTCAAAAACAACATGTTATTCCATAAACTCCTGTAAGTGTTAGACATTCTACAAGGTCAAGTAGACCTCCTGAAATGTTTTCTCCTTCTTTGTATTCCATTTTATTGACTGATTCTAGTGAACCAGAAGAATATGAAGAAGAAATGCAGGTGGATGCCAAACAACAGTGGAAGTTGGGCATGAAAGAGGAGATGGAATCCTTGTTGAAAAATAAGACTTGGGACTTAGTCCCTTTACCCTAAGGAAAAAGAGCCTTGCCTAACAAATGGGTCTATCGGTTGAAGGAGGAAAATGGAGGAAAGAAAAGGTATAAGGACAGACTTGTGGTAAAAGGTTTTGCACACAAAAGGGGTATAGATTTTGATGAAATATTCTCCCCTATTGTAAAAATGACTTCAATTAGAAATTTACTAAGTCTTGTGGCTGCAGATGACTTATATCTTGAAAAACTAGATGTCAAAACATCTTTTCTCCATGGAGATTTGGAGGAGGAAATTTACATGCAGCAACCAGAGGGATATGAGGTCAAGGGTAAGGAAAATTTAGTGTGTAGGTTAAGGAAGAGTCTGTATGGCCTAAAGCAGGAACCCCGCCAATGGTATTTAAAATTTGATAGTTTCATGGTTGAACAAGGTTACCATAGATGCCATTCTGATCACTATGTATATTTTAAGAGATTGGATAATGGGAGTTGCATTATCCTATTACTCTATGTTGATGATATGCTTGTTGTTGGGTCCAATATGTTGTTGATCTCTAATTTTTGTTGATCATTAGTGTCCCACACTTAGTCATGTATCTAGGTAGTTTAGCCGGTCATCACTGCGACCAAGCTATCTAGTATAGGCCGAGCTATCCTTCATAGTAGTTGCTAAGCAGATAATTGTTGCTGAGTGACTCGGCAATCAATAAAAATTTGATCATGCTCATGCTGAGCACCAGAGTCTTAATGTGCCGAGCAAGACAATTTGACATATATGTTTGGAATGTCATAAACTTGAAGGTAAACCATTTTGGGCCAACTTTTTCATACATTTAATGATTTCAATAGAGTTAATTACACATTAATTATTTGATCCCAATGCATGGCATGGAGCCAATCAAAAAATTGGAATGCCTAAGAAGCTTAAGCATTTGATCCTGATCATTGATCTAGATCTAGATGCCAGATTTGTAAAGTATATTAAGATTGCTTCTTAAACCCTAAAGTGTGTAAGAGTAGTGTTGTAGATGTGATAGAAGTGTATGCGTACAATGAGATGTACAAAGGGTTATTTTGATAGAAGAAGCATAGAACTAGTAGAGTAAAATAGCAGTGAACAACAGAGTAAAGACATATCAGATTATTAGATCAGAGAAGGTATTGGAAAGAGAAGATCTATTATCAGCATCATAGTGCATAATGAAGGATCAGTTCTTGAGACATTCTAACTAGTGTATCAAGTGAATTCTCTTAACAGAGTGGTTCTAATAGACCTTTCTAAATCTTTTAGCCGAGTGCTTACTTTGTTGTAAGTTTAAATCCTTTTACAAGATATATTGTAATGATCTATAGCTCTTAACCGGGCAGACCTTTAACCAGGTAGATTACATATTGTGATCAAACTTTGTAGCCCTAACAGGCATGCTTTATCGCTGTAGTAGTGAAGATTTTTGTGGGTGTCATCCCCACCCCAGTTTTACCTTATTGGTTTTATGGGTTACCAAAATTTTGTGTCTTGAGTTATTTATGTACTGTCATGGATGATACTAGTTGATAGTTCAACTTCATTTATGCATGGTTGTGAATTAGTTTTGTTTTAAAGGATAAAAGTTATAAGATCTGATTCACCCCCCCTCTCAGTATCTTGATTTCCCATATTGTATTTCCAACAATTGGTATTAGAGCATAGTTCTCCTACAAAAGATTATAATCATCTTGAGAGTACAGATCTTGATATGGAGATTTACAAATTGGGTAAAGTCATTGAGAATCAAAAGATTGAAATTCAACTAGCATTACATCAGCTTGAAACTGCAAGACAAGAACTAAAGAAGTCCTTGCAAGCAAGGAAAGATTTGGCCAAACAAATGAATGATACTCATTACCAGGAAGAAGACACTGCAAATCTATTTTAGAATGGAAGCTCTACTAAAAGTGATGCAACAATTGCAGATCTACTGGAAAGGAACAATACATTGTGTGAAGAAGTCAGAAACCTGAAAAGAGAATAATAAATGCAAACAGCAAGACTATGTGAAGTAGTGGAAAAAAATAAGAAAGCTGAAGATGACAAAGCTATGGTTGAAGAAGACAAAAGAATGATGTCTACCAGACTTGATGAAAGGACACATGAAGTACAAATGATGACAAACAATTAGGTTGACATGGTGAATCAACTACTACTTGCAAATCAGGAGATCAGTAGGAAAGACATGGAAATCATGTATCTAAGATATGAGAATAGTCAATTGAAAAATGAATTGAGATTTGAGAAAGAACTGAATGAAATATTGAATAGACCCAATGAAGCTTTGACTCATTTTGAGAATATGATGGAAGCATCAAGGAGATCTAAAGACACTTCTGGATTAGGTCACACTGAACAATAGACATCTACTAAGAAAGGAGAATCATCTAAGATTGGTGAAAAGAGGAATGCAAAGTCAAAGAACAACAAGCCTGTATGCCATCACTGTGGTAAATCGGGACACACAACAAGCATCTGCCAAAGCAAGAATGGTAAGTACAATCCTAAACCTAAGTTCAATGGTTATTGCTTTAACTACAAGAAGTTTGGACATCAAGCACATGAATGTTGGGAAAAGGCAAATAATGCACCTCCCACACCTAAATTCAATGGGTATTGTTACAACTTTAAGAAATTTGGACATAGAGCACAAGATTGTAGATATAATACTAAACAACAATGGACATCAAAGACACAAGCAAAAGAACCAAGGAAGGGTAACACTTACAATTGGGATTATAACACATGGCATAACTGTCATTATTGTGGTGAGTATGGACATGTTCCAGAAAACTACATAAAGACACATTTCAAAGGTAAATCTAGGAGTTGGATGAATTGAATCCTAGTTTTCTATAACTATTTGAAAATTGGTCATACTAGGAGAGATTGAAAAATAAGGGTACATGCTCCCACTGTTGAGCAGATTAGAACATAGATGAACTAGACATGGATAAGGAAAGAAGAACCTTGCAACATTGAAGCTACTAAAGCCGAGGTCACCCAATCCAATGGATCAGGTGATCCCATCATCACTAATTAAGCAAAGAAAGGTATGTAAGGAACTGTGTTTATATTTCATATCTTTTATCAGTTCCTAACATATAAAAGTGAAAAAGTCCATATCTGCATATGATAAGATGCATTAGGACATATTTTGAGTTATGCAGCGAGCAAAGTAAAAATGCACTATAGGTGTCGAGCAAAAGTATATTTCTAATGTATGCCGGGTGAGTTTTGTTTGACGACCGAGTGGAAAGTGAATTTTGTGAGTCGGCCAAGGACAATTGTTTGGCACTCACTCAACGAAAAGAAAATTTAATGTTGACCTAACTTTCGATCATTGGAGTCTATATAAATAGAAGATCTATTTCATTTCTTCTCACCATGTGATTAAGAATTTTGTAAGAGAAATTGTGAATTTGTGAACTTGAACTTAGCAAAGATTTTTGAAGATTTCTACAGTGTACCGTCGACAACCTCTTCAGTGGAAAGTGCAGATTTTGTTACTTGTCAAGGTACTTTGTTCATGATCCTTAAAACCCTATTTTTTAGAGAAAATGGCCCCTAGTCCTTCTACACCAGCTAAGAGAATGGAGAAGGAATTGCTAAATGTTCAATTGGTAAGGAGAAACACATGTGCACCTCCTAATTTCTGAGTAGTTCTTGAGAGCGCCATCAAGGGTGATCTAACTAGAGCCCTATCATCAATTCCACCAAAGGTACTTATGATCCAAAATATTAGGTCATGCTACATGTGTAAGATAAGTGAAGTTGGAGATCACGAGCTTAGGGCATCTTACAAAAAATTATGCACATACAAAGCCCTAAAAGTTGAACATAAACACTTAGCTGAGAGAGGGTTAACTCATGCCCTAGACTTTCTGAGAGAATTCAGAATGGAATGGATCAAGATTGTTCTGAGTTGTGTACATGACATGAACATATGGCTAGAGAATGGACAAGTCAAGATAAAAAGGGATATCATTCATCGAGTAACAGGTTATCCAATTCTAAACGGGAAGAAAACTATGAAATGCCAGAGCAAGGAAAACATTGAAGAACTCATTGGAGCCATTTGGAACAAAAGAGGGATGATGATATCCACAATTACAGATTTGGAGCTTGATTTTGTAGTGAGGGTTATAGCTCATAATTTTTATTAGTCAAGCCGACTGGACAGTTTCCCCCGCATTGCAGTCGACCAGGCTTGGAAAATTGTAAAGAAAAATCATACTTACGACCTTGTCGAGCTTCAACTAATGCAACTAGCTGAGAACCTTTCTTCAATCAGGAAGGCAAAGAACTCAATATGTAAGTTTGCATCTCTGCTCATTTGCATATTATTCTACATACATAATACATTTCCTTCTTTTGGAAACATAGTGTGGAAAACAAACAGACCTATCACTCAGCAAATCAATGCATTTATTCAACAATTAGGTGATAATTTTGACAATGTTATAGGAACATATTTTGTGGAATTCAAGAAAAAGATGAGATTAAGGAGTAGAATTCCTAGTTCACTAGTTGAAAAACATTATGAGGACATTTGTTTCCTAGTAGACACAGATTACACCTATGTGCAGGTAGTAGTGTTGAGGGTATCATGGCTGAGGCCATTACCTTATGAAGTAAACATTGATGAGACATCTGCAACAATAACAACTTTATTGGTAGAAGAGATTGATAATACAGTGAAACATTTTAGAAAATATCAAGAAGCTAAGTCCAGAATCACTATGGATCTAAAGGCTAGCACTATGGAGAGAAAGAGGAAGAAAATTGTCAAAAATCTGAAGAAGATGGTTGGAATTCAGAGTGATGAAGAAGAAGAGGAAAGTGAACCTAAGGAGGTCACTCTGAAAGGTAAAGGGAAGCAACCAGTGGTTGCCGAGGTAACTAAACAAAGAAAAGCTAAACCTAAAGCTACCTCTCCTGTTGCTAACCGACCAAGGACTAGGGCATCATCTCTTTCCCATACAACAAAAGTATATACAAAGAAGAATACTAGGGAGAGCATCTCAGGGAAGAGAAAACAAGTTGAAACCAAGGTTGTGCCGAGCCAACCTGCTAAGAAGAGACCAAGGAGGAACCTATACTTGGAGTCTGAATATGATGAGGAGATAGATATGAATGTGTTGAGAAACATACCTACAACATCAAATAAACCAATGACCAATATTGATGAGGTATGTAAGAACCTGAGAAGTAATGCTGGTTTAGCAGGATTCAAATTTATCAAGTATGAGAAACAAAGTGTAGTAAAAAAGCATAAGATTCAGGAAGCATTAATAGATATGATGGGAACATTAAAAATGACACCTATAGAGATAGGAGATAGTGTTCCTACAGAGCTATATGATATTTTTTCTCAGAAATGGCAATATGCTTTAATGACTGAAAGACAGATAAGGGAAGGAACTTTAGCTAAGGTGATTCATGACTTAACAAAGAAACAAATATCAAAGTTCATTAAGGAATATCAAAGGAAGTTTATTCCCAAATAAAGAGCCTATGCAATTCTAAGGAATGATGTTGAAGGTGTAGTACAATAGAGCTCCAGAATATCAAAAGAAATATTTGGGTTAATTACTAAGAAGGCTGATGAGAAAGGTGAAGACAACTCAGAGCCGAAGGAAATGGAGAAAGAAACTACTACAGATCAAGCCAAAACTGAAATAGAACCTCAAAAGGAAACAGGTGATGAGCAAATTACAGATTTGACAATGGATATTCCCATTGACACTACACTTGGAGAAAATAGAAATGTGGATGTCGAGGATCAGAATGAGCCGACAGACACAAGTATTCAATCACCTATTTGGGTAACTAAGGCCGAGTTAGAGAAAGAAGGAGAAAAGGAGGTAATCAATACAAATCCACCTATTTTAGAGGTTGTACAAATAGTCTTAGAGAGTGGAGATAAGATGGAAGTGATTGCAAATAGTCCTATAGAACAAGAGGATATACAAGTGTTGGTGGATCTACCACACTCTCCATCATCTACTCGCACTGCACCCAAAATAGGAAGTGTACCTAATCAACAGGTAATATTGACTTAGATGAAGGTAGAAATTGAAATTAATACTGACAAAGGAAAAGATATCACTGTAACTGAGCCGAGTATTAGCTCTTCAGAACTCAAAAGGAAGAAGTCACATAAGAGGAAGTCACCAAGTCCAAGTGTCACTTTGGATGAAGTGATTGTGATTCCTAAATGGGATACAGATAACTTAACATATGAGCAGATTCTGACTCTGCAAGACCTTTTGAAGAGGAAGATGAAACAAGAGGAACTGAAGAGGGAACACCAACAAAAGAAAGTATTACATGAAATGAAAGATATTTTTGTCAATGATTTTGATATAGCAGATATAAATGAACAAACCTTAATCTTGGAACAGTTAGTCCATATTGTGCAGAAAGTAAATGATGAAAATATTGAGACAAATGAGAAGTTGCTACAATGGTCCGAGAGGAAATTTGAGAACAAAGTTTTGGACAGGATATCAGCAGAGATTGCTATCAAATAGGTTGAACTTTCTTCTCTTATTAGTATTCTTGAAGAAGTTGCAAATAATGTCTATTCCTTGTATAAAAAGTTATGTGATGTAGAATTCTTTACCAAGGATAACCAATAGCTCATTGAGAATTTGCAACTAGCTTTGAAGTCAACATGGAGTACATTGAGTATGGATGCTAGCTCTAGCTCCTTACATTTTGACAAGTTGACTCATACACAAAGAAGATTAGCTGAGCTTATAGCTAAAGATGGAAGAATAAGAGCAAAGTTAAAAACTATTTAGACTTCCTTAATACCTCATCTGGAGGTTATACAAAAGGAAATTAAAGCTACAAACCAATTAGTCAAGAGGGATTCTCATCTCTCTATAGTAGATAGTTTGGTAAGTCTAGCTACCGAGCTAGAAATTAAGTTACAAGTTATGAAGTTTGTGAAGGATAGTTGGGATACAATGTTTGCACTAACATTATAGCTTCATAAGTCATTTTTGGATAAGTATGACTTAACCCTTGCAGCTATCAGTGACAAAAACAAGGGGTAATCAGATAAGGAAATGGATAAAGATGTGCAGAATCAGGCATAATATTTTGTAAGGCATGTATATTATGTGAGTATGAAGTATAATCTTAGGGGGAGTACGTTGTGTACATAGGAAAAATTTTGTGGACAAAGAAATGATAAGTGTGTTTTTTCCACTAATATCAAAGGGGGAGATTGTTGATCTCTAAGTTTTGTTGATCATTAGTGTCCCACACTTAGTCATGTATCTAGGTAGTTTAGTCGGTCATCACTACGACTGAGCTATCTAGTATAGGCTAAGCTATCCGACATAGTAGTTTCCAAATAGATAATGGTTGCTGAGTGACTCGTCAATCAAGAAAAAGTTGATCATGCTCATGCCGAGCACTAGAGTCTTAATGTGCCGAGCAAGACAATTTTGACATATATGTTTGGAATGGCACAAACTTAAAGGTAAAGCATTTTGGGCTGACTTGTTCATACATTTAATGATTTCAACAGAGTTAACTATGCATTAATTATTTGATCCCAATGCGTGGTATGGAGCCAATCATAAAATTGGAATGCCTAAGTGGCATAAGCATTTGATCCTGATCGTTGATCTAGATCTAGATGCTAGATTTTTAAAGTATATTAAGATTGCTTCTTAAACCCTAAAGTGTGTAAGAGTAGTGTTGTAGATGTGATAGAAGTGTATGCATACAATGAGATGTACAAAGGGTTATTTTGATAGAAGAAGCATAGATCTAGCAGAGTGAAAGAGCAGTGAACAACATAGTAAAGACATATCAGATTATTAGATTAGAGAAGGTATTGGAAAGAGAAGACCTGTTATCAGCATCAGAGTGCATAATGAAGGATCAGTTCTTGAGACATTCTAATCAGTGTATCAGGTGAAATCTCTTAACAGAGTGGTTCTAACAGACCTTTATAAATCTCTTAGCCGAGTGCTTACTTTGTTGTAAGTTTAAATCATTTTACAAGGTAGATTGTAATGATCTGTAGCTCTTAACCAGGCATACCTTTGACTAGGTAGATTACATATTGTGATCAAACTTTGTAGTCCTAACAGGCACACTTTATTGCTGCAGTAGTGAAGATTTTTGTGGGTGTCATCCCCACCCCAGTTTTACCTTATTGGGTTTCTGGGTTACCAAAATTTTGTGTCTTGAGTTATTTATTTACTGTCATGGATGCTACTAGTTGATAGTTCAATTTCATTTATGCATGGTTGTGAATTAGTTTTGGTTTAAAGGATAAAAGTTTTAAGATCTGATTCAGCCCCCCCCTCTTAGTATCTTGCTTTCCCATATTGTATTTCCAACATATGCAAAAAATAAATGAACTTAAATAGAAATTAGCAAGGTCATTTGCTATGAAGTATTTAGGTGTTGCTAAGCAAATCCTTGGTATGAGGATTAAACATGACAGGAAAAATAGAACCTTGAATTTGTCCCAAAGTGAGTATATAAAGAAGGTGTTGAAAAGATTTAATATGCAAGATGCAAAAGCAGTCAGTACAACTTTGGCTAGTCATTTCAAATTGACTAAGGAAATGTGCCCAAAGGCATAGGAAGAGGTAGATAAAATGTCTAACATCCCATATTCATCAGCTATTGGCATTCTAATGTATGCAATGGTATGCACATGACTAGATATTGCTCATGCAGTGGGAGTTTTCAGTAGGTATATGAGAAATCTGGGTATGGAACATTGGAATGCTGTCAAATGGATCCTTTGATATTTGAGAGGTACTACTACAAAGGCATTATGTTTCACAGGATCTAGTTCTTCTCTGAGTGGATTTTTTGACTCTGATTTGGCAGGAGATATTGATACAAGGAGGAGTACTACATGGTATGTTTTCATTGTAGGGGATACTGCAGTCAATTGGATTTCTACATTTCAGAAGGTTAATGCACTTTCAATCACTAAAGCTGAGTATATAGTTGCTATGGACGCTAGCGAGGAGATGATTTGGTTACAATGTTTTTTGGAGGAATTAGGTAAGAAGTAGGAAGATCACCCATTATACAGTGATAGCCAAAGTGCCATTCATCTTGCAAAGAATTCTTCTTTGCATTCAAGGACAAAGTAAATACAGCTCAGGTAACATTTTATAAGGTTTATTTTGGAGGATGGCCAATTACGGCTTGAAAATATTCACATAAGTGACAATCCTGTAGACATGTTCATGAAGGAAGTCCCCAAGGATAAGCTGGTTTCTTTCTTGGCATCTATTGGTCTTCTTGAATGATGATAATGGATTTAATACACAACAAGTTCTTTTATCTAGTGGGAGTTGCACATACTACATTGTCGCCTAGTTTCAGTCTCCAAGTGTGAGATTGTTTGGTGTGGAGCCTGATCAGTCTCCAAGTGGGAGATTGTTGATATTGTGGTGACTGATCATGTAGTGGTTGTTGATATTATGGCCCTACTTTGGAAAAAGATTTGATTTTTCAGGAAAAAGAAGACTGACATTGTAAAACCCTAAAATGGCCGATTTTAGAGGCTGCCCTAAAATGCATGTTATAAGTGGTTGAGATGCATAGTGCATTGTAATGTTGGTGTACTATTTTTTGGGATAATAAGAAAGGTTGGATGACTGTGTAGGTGGACATAGCCCAGGTTTTGGGTGAACCATGCTAAATCTGTGTGTTATCTGTGTTAAGTTTTATTCTTCTATTGTTTTCTGCATATAACTGTTTATTCTTATATTGTTCCGGATCGGTCAAACCCTAACAAAACTAATAAAACTTCTTCACTTATATCCTTTATTAGATTGCCTAATCTAATTGCATGCATGGAACAAAAAATCAATAAACATTCATAACACTTGACACAAGATATGGTGACCCAAAAACCTTCCAAATAGAAAGTAAAACTAGGGTGGGGATGATACCGACAAGCTTTGGAACTGCAGTAATAAAGTTGGCTAGTTAAGGCTTACAATTAACCATTTTTTATGGTTTGCTCTGTTAGGAGCAATAAGGACTGTTAGGTCCACCTTGTAAAAGTATTTATACAATACAGTTAAGTATTTACTCTGCTAGGATATTTGTGAAGGACTGTTAGGTCCACCTTGTTAAAGGATTTGACTGATACACCTATTAGGATGAATCAGTGAATGATCAGCTATGTAACTCTGTCTTGCTAAATAAGATCCTTTGATGTAATATTGATCACCTAAATGTGATAGATGAGTCTTTGTTGTTCCTATATACTGTTGTAGCCTCCTAATCAATCTGCCTCTTCATATTCACATCCGATGATTGATATCTTTCTTCTTATATATTTGGATAAAAAAATTGTCTTACATATATACCTATCCAAATCAATTCCCTCCACAAGTTGGCTACTATCATATTAAATAGTATCAAACAATATGTAGTAAGTTGGCCCATCTGATACTCGGGTCCAGTAATGCACTCAGGTCATATAATGACACTCGGGCGATACCGTCAACTTGGCAACTTTGGCACTCGATTGACACTGGGTGCTCGGTCCACATTGATCACTCAGAGATGGTATGCAACTCAGGTAACACTGGTGACTCGGCAAACACTGCTTCGAACTAACTGCTCAGTCGACACTGCAACTGCTTGGCTAGGTCAACACTGCAAGCTGCTGGCTCGGTTAACACTATAATCATAAGAATGACTAAGTGTTTTGGCACTAATTGACAATATGTCTTTCCATAAGGTCTACAATCTCCCCCTTTGGCATTATTCACAAAAACACTTATCATACCAAAAATTTTGATCAAACAAACTGATAAGTCAAAAACTCCCCCTTACCATGTGCTTAGTTTTGACTACTACTCTGCAACTCAGTTGTAATTGACTCTATTTTTTTATTTTTCAAACTATTTTTGTAACTCTGCTATATATATCTTCCTCTTCTTTGTACATTTATTTCCTCATATATATCCATATCCTAACTTTCCCCCTTGTTTTTCACACAAATGCCAAAAATACATATCTACAAGGTAATACCAAAATGTGAAAGGAAATCACTATGTACCTTCAAAATTTGAGACAAAGCCTTGTCCCAATTATCTTGCAACACCTTCAAGATGTACAATTCAATCTAAATTTCTACAGACAACTCCATCATAAGCTCAACAACTGAAAAAATTGTTATCATGGATTTGTATCTTTGCATGAGCAATATGTTTTTGCATTACATCCATATGAGGAATGAGTTGGCTTTGAATTGTTGATAGGGAGTCCCTTTTTCTTCCTTCTTCCCTCAGTAGCTCTGCCTACAGATCTGTCAGATACCTGATCTTAACAAAATGTGCTTAACTTGAACTCAGATCAAGTACCAACTGGCTTGCACTTGCCTTCAAATCATTGTCAATGTTTGTTAGCTTACTCTTTATTTCCATGGTAAAATTTGATGTGTCACTCAAATTTACAAATAATACAACAAAATTATTCACACTAGTTTCTAGAGACCTGATAATGGTGGATATCTTCACTTAATTTATTGTAATCTTACCTACAACATTCTCTAGAACCTTATTTTCAAATTTTCTTTCTGCCTTCTGTAGTAATTTCTCCCGACCACTTATATCTTTGTCAAACTTGTGAACTATGTCAACAATTTGGTCCATTATAGAGTCTTTCTCATTGAATTCAATCTATAATGCATCTAGGAATATACCTTTGATGTCCTCTAGTACTATGTTCCTTTTCTTCTTAGATCGAAGCTTCTGTTGTTTTTCTCTTTTCTTCCATATCTCCCCAAGGATGTCCATCTGCTCGGCTGTCAGGCTAGAAAGATCCCAATTAGGAATCAAAATTTCTTCCTCTAGGTCAACTTCATTATTAATTGTTTCCTTTTATTCACCCTTGACCTTGGGATTAGGTGAAGGAATGATTTCCTTACCTTTTCCATCCTCATTCTTATCCTCATTGTTCAATTGAACTAGGTCATTAACTGTTATTGCACCAACTGCAGAATCAGTACCAACTGTTGAAGTATTCATAGTGTCCCACTATGACTTAGTCTGGCTTTTACCAGTAGTAGGTAGAACCTGATGCTCGGTCCCTACTAAACCTAATGTAGACTTTGTGGTCTTTTCCTTGATTAGAGATAAGACAAATGGACAAGGTGATTGGGGAAAGGATGCCATCACTGCCACTTCTATCTGCTTTGCATCAGATTCCTCAATGGTTTGTACCTCATTTATTTCTTCATCTTTGATCTATACATAAGGATCTATTCTAGGTTCCTCTATCTTATCATATTTGTTGTCTCCCTTGTCATCAAAATTGGATTTCCACAACCTAGTTGCGGTCTGCACAACATCTTCTATTTTCTTACCCAAAACTTGAAAGGTTCTAAACCTTGGAGTATGTCTACTTTCATACTTAGACATAACATATTTTACCTCTTTATCAGTCAATGTAGGCATGAATGTCTTCAAGGTTTTTTTTCTGATGTCCCTTTCAATCTAGACTACATTGTTCTAGTGAATGGTGATTTCCTTAAGAAGGTCTTCAGTCATTTGGCTTTTTAATTTAGACGGATCATACTTCCATTTTTCCATCTTCTCTACTAATGCATCCTCAACCAACTTCTGCTCATCCTTGGTTCTGGAAGCATACTTAAGTGATCTGAGACTTGAAATACCACTACCTTCCTTAAATTTTTCAACCTTTTCCTTAAAGGTAAGTGGTGGCTTCTTGAATGTAACTAATTCTTCCTCTTCATCATCTTCTTTAGGCAATATCAATTTTCTCCTGCATCTCCTGGGTTTGTTTGTAGTGGAGGTAGGGGTAGAGGCATTTTGTGTTTTCTTAGGGGCTAAACTCTTCTTCTTAGGAGGCTCTTCTTCTACCTCTTCCTCTTATTTCTCAGGTTCTTCTTCTTCTTCTTCTTCCTTTATGTCATCCTATTTTCGTTCAGTGATTGAAAAAGGAGAGTCAGATGACTTACCATATTTATTTTCAAACTTCTCAATTCTTTTTCTTCCTCTCTTCAATATTTTGGGAATCTCAATTTCTAATGATATTCTACCCTTAGCTTTTTCATAGGTACCAAAATATTTTGCTTTAGGATCAACAGACTCATTAATAAGTGTTGGAGATTTGCTTCTGTGCAAATAGTTGATTGTATGTTTGTCATTGATGATAACATATAATATACAACAGTGTCTTGTAAGCAATTATCAGTTAAGATATTCTAGAGCCTTCCGCATTTACATCTATGTTGTAGACATGTTTTGGATGCAATGTTCATACACACAGATTCAAATATGCAGTTTCAGTTGAGTTATGTTAATCTGTTTTGGCAGTTACAGTTTCTGGAGATTATCTGTTAAGTGCCGACGTATTTACATTATTTCTTGAGTTATGCCTATCTTCGAGATATGCATGTTTGTATTCATGTTTAGTTATGAGTTAATGATGATTATCCAAAGGCACTAAATGTGTTTTAACAAAAGCGTGATGGTTGAGTTAATTTGGTAGAGCTGACTATGTGAAGCGACGCGTCCACTCATTTTGAGTTGCGCGGTCCTAACTTTGATTGTGTGCTTAGTTAAGCCAAAAAGGAAGCTACTGAAGTGTTTCCTACAACCATCATGACCTTATCCTTGGGGAAGATACATATAGTAGTTCAAATATGTTCGCTAAGAGTGAGAATGGAGTGGAAAAAGAAAAGACAGAGTAGAGCAGAAAGTTAGACAGTAATAGTTAAAGATCTATGTGAAGAAGCAGAATAAGATTAAAATTCATTGGAATTGATCAAGATAGTAGGTCTACTCAAACAATTCATTATTAGATATAGTATATATCTACCCTATAGAAGGTTTCAACCTTCACCATTTGAGCAGTGAGCTCTTGGACAGTGTGTCCTCACCCCTAATAGGGTTATTTGTAAAAGACTCCTAACAGGGTCCAACCTTTGACCAGGTCTTTGTACTTATTGCATTGTAAAGATCAAATCCTAACAGGGTTGCAATATCTTATAAAAAGGATCATTATAAACTAGTACATTTATTTGTGGGTGCTAATTTCGACTGTGGTTTTTACCTAATTTGGTTTTCCCCATTACCAAAATTGTGTTGTTCAACTCTGTGTTATCTTGTTGAGTTTATGTTTAAATTTATTCTGTACTTAATTGGAAAAAGAATTGAATCTTGTAGATAATTGATTCACCCCCCCTCCCTCTCACTTATCTCTTGTTACTATTCCTAACAATTGGTATCAGAGCCAAGTGCCTTGGAGAGAAAACTTAACATATTAAGGTAGATCAGATGGCATACTTCAAAAAAGAGAGTCCTAAGTTTGATGGAGAGAATTATCTTGACTGGAAGAACAAAATGATAACACATCTATAGTGCATTGGTTTTGACATTTTTGAAATAGCCACACAAGAAGTTGTTGTTCCCTCTTTGAAAGAACTTGCAAAAGATGATGCTACTAGTAAAAAAAAGGATGTATTCACCGCTAATGAAATTTCCAAGGAAGCCCTTATAAGTATATTATCTGACAGTGAATTCTCTGAGATTAAGAAAGTAGACAAAGCCTACACCATATGTAAGTATTTAGAAGATATGTTTGAAGGAGATATTCAAGAAAATAATGCACGAAGAAAGACATGGAAAAAGAAGTATAACAACTTAGAGATGCTACCTGAAGAGAACATCAAAGCTTACAATCATAGGATTAATGAAGCATTTTTAGGAATCAGAAACAATGGTGGAGAAATTTTAGAGGAAGACATAATGGACAAACTAATGACTACATTGAAAACAAACTATGAGAGAAAGATCAATATCTTAGATGAGACTATGCAATTTTCAAAAGACTTCAAGAGAGAGACTTTGATCAAAAAAATTTCTGGATTTGAGATATCAAGATTGAAGACAGAACCTAAAAGTGAAACAACTTTCAAAGCCTCAGTCCATGGTAAGAAATCCTTGAGCAGCTCTAGTAATAATGAGAAAGAAGAAGTGGATACAGAACTAGAAGAAATCATTGCTATGATTTCTAAGAAAGAAAGGAAGGTAAAGGAAAATATGAAGGACATCTACCATTCAAATGTTTTTCATGGAACAAAGTTGGCCATTTTGCATCCAAGTGTCCTACAAGAGTCAAGAAGTTTAGATCATATTACAAGTCCAAATATACTAAGGAATGCTATCATGCTAAAGATGGTGTAACTAATGATGACTCAGGAGAAGATGAAATTGGATTCATTGCCATTAAAGACATTGAGAAAATGCTTGAAGAAATGGACAATGATGATGAAAAGAAAGCACAATAGTTAGCATTAGTTTCCAAAGCAGACATCAGAATTGACTGGATCATTGACACCAGATGCTCACAACCCATGACAGGAGACAAAGATAGATTTATACATCTGGACAAATAAAAAGGTGGTATGGTTAGATTTGGAGATAACACACCCAAACCTATCATAGGTGGAGGTTCTATTACCTTAGATGGAAAGAACAAGATAGATGATGTTCTTTATGTTGATGGTTTACATCATAACCTACTAAGTGTTGGACAATTGCTTGACAAAGGATATCAGTTGGAATTCAAAGACAACAAGTGCATCATTAATAACAAACAAGGAGATATTATTGCATCAGGCTCTAAGACTAAAGGTAATGTCTTTCAGCTCAATTCAGAAGTAAGTTGTTTTGTTGCAAAAGTAGATGACAGCTGGCTATGGCATAAAAGACTTTGTCACATCAATTTTGACAACATAGTAAAGATAAACAATGTAAAGGCAGTAAGATACCTTCCTAGTATTGCAATAGTATTTGATACTATGTGCAGGGAATGTGTGATGGGAAAGCATATAAGGAGATCATTTAGAAGCAAGCATAACTCAGCAGAAAACAAATTGGATCTAGTGCATACAAAATTATGTGGTCCTACTCAAACAAGATCATACTACGGAAAGGTATTTTATTTTGTTTGTTGATGATTTTTCAAGGATGATGTGGGTTGCATTCTTAAAGGATAAGTCTGAAGCTTTTGATAAGTTCAAAATATTCAAAGCTAAAGTTGGAAATGAGTCTAGATTAAAACTAAAGTGTCTGAGATCAGATAGAGGAGGAGAATTCACCTCTGACCAGTTTTATGAGTATTGCGAAGAACATGGGATAAAAAGGGAGTTGAGTTCTCCTAGAACCCCTCAACAGAATGAGATTACAGAAAGAATAAATAGGATCATACTTGACACAGCGCGCACTATCATGATAGAAGGAAAAGTTGCACATGCCTATTGGAGAGATGTAGTCAATACAATAGTCTATACTATCAACAAAATACAATTAAGGCCAGGCGCAGATAAAACACCTTATGAACTTTGGTTTGGTAATGCACCTACACTAAAATACTTCAGAATCTTTGGAAGCAAGTGCTACATCAAGAGAGATGATGGTGTTGGTAAGTTTGATGCCAGAAGCGATGAAGGTATTTTCCTTGGTTACTCTACTAAAATAATAGAAGACAGATGTTTTAATTTGAGATTGAAGAAGATAATTGAAAGTACACATGTGAAGATTGATGAGAAGTTCACGATTCAAGAAAAATACTATGATTGTGCACCTATGATTGAAGATGAACCCAGGACTAGCAGTAAAGAAACAATTATTAAAGAAATGTTTGATTGTATTGATGTATCATGCAATGACCCTAAAATAAGCAAATAGGAATTACATATTACAGATGAAGATGTCACACCTAAAGTTCCAAAATTTACAACTAGATACCATTCAAAGGAAGATATCATTGGAGATCAGAGCAGTAGAGTTTTGACAAGATCTAAAGAAAAAGGTTTAACAATTGATGAAGAGGTATGTTTACTTTCATAAATTGAACCTTTAAGTGTTGAAGGTGCATCCAATGATTCAGATTGGCAGAAAGCGATGAAAGAATAATTAGATCAGATAATCAAGAATGATACATAGGAATTGGTTCCTAGACCTTGTGACAAAAATGTGATTGGAACAAAGTGGATATTCGGAGATAAGATGAATGAAGAAGGTACAATGGTAAGAAACAAAGCAAGACTGGTATGTAAAGGATATGCACAGAGAGAAGGAATAGACTACACTGATACATTTTCCCCTGTGAGCAGACTAGAAGTTGTCAAGTTGTTTTTGGCCTATGCAACATTCAAGAACTTTAAAGTATATCAGATGGATGTGAAGTTAGCTTTTCTGAATGGTGACTTAAAGGAAGAATTTTACATAGAACAGCCTAAAGGATTTAGTTTATCAGACAAACCAGACATGGTATGTAGACTAAATAAATCCCTTTATGGACTTAAATAGGCCCCAAGAGCTTGGTATGAGAGACTTGATGGTTACTTGACAAAGATTGGATTCAAAAAGGGAGTAGCATATTGCAATTTATTCATGAGAGAGACACCTAATGGACTACCACTTGTTGCTATTTTTGTTGATGACATCATCTTTGGAGGTAATGACAAGCTTAGTGCAGAATTCTCCAAAGAGATGCAAAGTGAGTTTGAAATGAGCATGATTGGACCTATCAAATATTTTTTGGGATTGAATGTAAAGCAAATAGATAAAGGCTTATTCATAAATCAGTCTAAGTATGTGAAGGAGATATTGAAGACTTTCAAAATGGAAGATTGCAAACCAGTAAGCACCCCCATGATAACATGTAGCAAGATTTCTAAAGAAGATGATTCCATAGTAGTTGACAAGACATTATACAAGTCTATGATTGGAAAACTCATATATCTTACTCAATCTAGACCATATATTTCTAATGCAGTTGGCATTGTTGGAAGATTTGTAGCTGAACCTAAACAAAATCACCTAAAGGCAATAAAAAGGATATTCATATACTTAAAGGGGACTATAGACTATGGTTTATGCTATCCTAACTCAGAGAATATACAACTTCATGTGTACACAGATGCAGATTAGGCAGGTTGTGTTGATGACAGGAAGAGTACCTCAGGAGGAGCAGTATTTCTTGGAGATAGGTTGGTTACTTGGACAAGCAAGAAGCAGAATTGTATCTCTCAGTCAACAACAAAAGCTGAGTATGTTGCATCAACATTGAATTGTTCAACAATGGTTTGGATCAAACAGATAATTAAAGACATTGGTATTCAGATTGATTATCCTATTGTTATTCATTGTGATAACACTAGCACTATCAATATGTCAAAGAACCCTATGATGCATGCAAAGACAAAACACATTGAGATCAAATATCATTTTCTAAGAGAAAAAGTTACAGACAAAGAAGTAAAGTTGGATTATGTGAGCACTAAAGAACAATTAGCAAATATTTTTACAAAGAATTTATCAAAAGATACAGTTGAGTATCTCAGGAGAAGCTGGGAGTGATTCCCTTTCTTGAGTCTGATTAGAATTTGCAGCAAGAGCATCAGTCCTTGGTGACTGGTGAATGGTTGACTACTCTACTTCTAGAGTAGTACCTGTGCTTAATTTTTTTTGGCACCCTTTTCCATTGATGTCAAAGGGGTAGTATATAGTAAGGGGGAGCATATACTCTGGGGGAGTATACAGTAATGAAAAATACAGTAAAAAGAGATGCAATAGCTAAGAGGAGATTTTGATGAGGATAATGAGAAGATTGTAAAAAGAAGGAGGATACTTTGGGTTGATGGTGTTTTTCATATCATATGTTGCCACCAATGTCAAAGGGGGAGATTGTTGGAGATTTATTTTTGTGAAAATAGTTGATTTTATGTTTGTCATTGATGACAACATCTAATATACAACAGTGTCATGTAAGCAATTATCATTTAAGATATTCTGGAGCCTTGCGCATTTACATCTATGTTGTAGACATGTTCTGGATGCAATGTTCATACATGCAAACTTAGATATGTAGTTTCAATTGAGTTATGTTAATCTGTTTTGGCAGTTACAGTTTCTAGAGATTATCTGTTAAGTGCCAACATATTTACATTATTTCTTGAGTTACGCCTATCTTTGGGATATGCGTGTTTGTATTCAAGTTTAGTTATGAGTTAATGATGATTATCCAAAGGCACTAAACATGTTTTAAAAAAAGTGTGATGTTTGAGTTAATTTGGTAGACCCAACTATGTGAAGCGACGCATCCACTCATTTTGAGTTGTACGGTCCTAACTTTGATTGTGTGCTTAGTTTAGCCAAAAAGGAAGTTATTGAAGTATTTCCTATAGCTGTCATGACCTTATCCTTGGGGAAGATACATATATCAGTTCAAATGTGTTCACTAAGAGTGAGAATGGAGTGGAAAAAGAAAAGACAGAGCAGAGCATAAAGTTAGACAGTAATAGTTGAAGATCTATGTGAAGAAGCAGAAGAAGATTACAATTCACTGGAATTGATCAAGATAGAAGGTCTACTCAAATAGTTCATTATCAGATATAGTATATATCTACCTTATAGAAGGTTGCATCCTTCACCATTTGAGTAGTGAGCTCTTGGACAATGTTTCCTCTCCTCTAACAGGGTTATTTGTAAAAGACTCCTAACAGGGTCTGACCTTTGACCAGGTCTCTGTACTTATTGCATTGTAAAGATCAACTCCTAACAGGGTTGTAAGATCTTCTAACAAGGATCATTATAAATTAGTACAGTTATTTGTGGGTGCTAATTCCCACTGGGGTTTTTACCTAATTTGGTTTTCCCCGTTACCAAAATTGTGTTGTTCAACTTTGTGTTATCTTGTTGAGTTTATGTTTAAAGTTATTATGTACTTAATTGGAAAAAGAATTGAACCTTGTAGATAACTGATTCACCCCCCCCTCCCCTCTTAGTTATCTCTTGGGACTATTCTTAACAATAAGAGCCTCAATAATATCTCTATTTATGATAAAATTTCTCCCTCTGACATCAATAATCTTTCCCTTAATAATGTATTCCACATATCATAGGCAGTAGGGTAGTCCTTGACTTCATCACATTCCAAATAGCTGAGTGAAGAAGCTATATCAATCATCATTATGTTATGATTCTTCATGTCCACCATGTGATCCATAGACATTGGTCTAGGTGGTTCCACATACTTGTGGTCCAAGAATTGCAAACCAGTATCTCCAATAGTAGATAGATGTAGCCTCATCAACTCTTGCCATGTAGGAAAGTTGTCTTTGTTAAGCTTGGGGATCTCCCTTATATAAGATATTTTTGATCTTTAGCTTAGGCCTTGAAACCTTCCCTAAAATACAAAAATCTCTGATACCAATTGTTGGAAATATATTGTAGGCTAGGTGACTGATAGGGGGGGGCAAATCATGAACCAATAAAACTTCTTCACTTATATCCTTTATTAGATTGCCTAATATAATTGCATGCATGGAACATAAAAACAATAAACATTGATAACACTTGACACAAGATATGGTGACCCAGAAACCTTCCAAATAGAAAGTAAAACTGGGGTGGGGATGATACCCACAAGCTTTAGAACTGTAGTAATAAATTTGGCCAGTTAAGGCTTACAATTGACCACTTCTTATGGTCTGGCCTGTTAGGAGCAATGACTATTAGGTCCACCTTGTAAAAGGATTTATACAATACAGTTAAGTATGCACTCTGCTAGGAGATTTTTGAAGGACTATTAGGTCCACCCTGTTAAAGGATTTGATTGATACACCTGTTAGGATGAATCAGTGAATGATCTACTACACAACTCTGTCTTTCTAAATAATATCCTTTTATGTAATACTAATCTCCTAAATGTGATAAACGAGTCTATGTTATTCATGTATACTGTTGTAGCCTTCTAATCAATCTGCCTCTTCATATTCGCATCTGATGATTGATATCTTTCTTCTTATATATTTGGATAAACAAAGTGTCTTACATATATACCTATCCAAATCAATTACCTCCACAAGTCAGCTACTATCATATTAAATAGTATCAAACAATATGTACTAAGTCATCCCAATGCTGATACTCGGGTCCAGTAATCCACTCGGGTGATATACCTGACACTCGGGCAATACATTCAACTTGGAAACTCTGGAACTTGGTTGAAACTTTGTGCTCGGTCCACATTGATCACTCAGAGATGGTATGCAACTTGGGTAACACTGGTGACTCAACAGACACTGCTTGGAACTAACCGTTTGGTTGACTTTGCAACCTCTTGGCTCGGTCAACACTACAAGTTGTTGGTTCAATTAACACAGTAATCATAAGAATGACTAAGTGTTTTGGCACTAATTGACAATATGTCTTGCCATAAGGTCTATAGGGGATACCCATGAAAATGGTTACAAGGACAAAAAAGGTCATGGTTAAAGCCCTAGTAGGTCTAATAGACTTTTTGTTCGCTCGTTAGACAAATGCAAAGAAATGGAACTGGTGGAATATGATGAAGAGTTAGAGGAAGAGGACAACAATGATGGTAGTGACACTAAAAATGACAATAGCTCAAGGAATTATACCAGTGACAAGTCTATGCACATCTCAAATAGTGCCAAGATGGAGCCCCTAGACGTGACCCAAGATACAATGCTAGAAGAAGAGGGCACCTAGCATGTTGGGGAAGCTAGCACTTGTACAAAATTTCTAGGTCACTGTTGCAAACTTAGAGACCCTAAAGAAGAAGGTTCTAGACATGGAGAAGAAAATAATGAGCATCTTCCACTTCATCTTGAGAATCATGCATAAATCTATCACTATGTTGTGCTTTATGCATAATAAAGCCCTCAACAAAGATGCCAAAAAAGAGGGGATTAAAAGGACCTCTTTAATTTCCTCACTAATGACTAAAGTGGGGCGCTTGCTTAGCCATTAGTTGGTTGTTTACTAGATTTTTTTTTTTTTTATATTCTCCTAAGACTTGTTATCATATAGTTTCATAACTCTATAATGTTTTGATATTATGGATTTTAGTGCTCTATTAATGGTTTGTTGAAGCTTCCTTCAAGTCATTTTGTCTACAGGGTCAACACCCTTATTTTGTTATATTTAATATAAAAAATATTATATATACTATTATTTTTCTAATTCATATTAAAAATTAATTGAGAGTTTACATCATAACCATGAGATCAAAATAAGAAATACCAAGTACCTTGAGAGATCCACAGTGATACTGTGATCAATTTATGTTAACATCTTACATTTAATGGTATCGATATATCAAAAAATAACTAATAAAAATTAAGTATATATGGCTATTCAGATTGTGTCTCTTGGTTTGATTCAACATCATTCGAATCTGGGGAGACCACATTGTACCATATGATCTCATGGGGTCTATATCCCTGGTCCTTTACTCCCTTTGGTTTCTCAGTATTGACCTTCCACTGTCCATAATGTTTCAACTATTTAATGAATTTAGCAAGAGTGACCTCAAACTCCCCTTTTGCCTTCATAGTGGTGTAACCATGTGCAATGTCTGCCTTATCAATGGTAGTCTTACCATCCCTCAGGATTTGGAGGAATATTCTCTCCTTCATCTTAATCACCATGGTGACCTGCATGGAAACATAAAGATAGATGAACCCCCTACGAGACTCAGTAAGGTCTTGTCCTTTCTTGCAAGCACATCATTATTTTGAGCCTTCCAAATAATCCACCATATAACAGAAGAGAGAATGGGCCAGAAAGTGTTATAAATTTTTCTACTACTAATGTTCCCTAAGATTACATTTAAAGTATTGAAATACATATTGAAGGAAAGGCCAAACATTTTGCAAACTTTAGAGGCAGAGAGGAACTCAAAGTAAACATGCATCACCATTTCTTGGTGTTAGCAGACTGTAGACATATTAGGTTCACCCCTAGGTTTCTTAAATGGAAGTTTATACAAAAGGAGCTTCCACACAAAGAAGGTAATTTTGGGTTCCAAAGGCCTACTCCATAAGAGTGTAAATAATTTGTTCTATTCATAATGTTGAGCTTCAAGATGCCATCTGGAATTGACATGAGAAAAAATATCAGGACTGGAAGTAAGTAGGTGATAGATGTATATGGATTTAACAAAGTGGAGGGGAGTTTTATCAGGCGAAGAGAGATGGAAGGAGTAGAATTTAAGAATGTAATAGACACTAAAGAAACATAAGCTATTATGGGAACAAAAAATGAGGGAGTATGTTCTCCACTAAGACTTAGGAATATTAAACTAAGTTTCAATTTTCTCCCAAGAAAATAATTTTCCCTGTCGTAGAATATCATTGAAGGCAATAATACCTTTTTCTGCCCATTATTTTTCTAAATAACCTCATAGAAGTGCCAAGGGCCTATTTCCATGTTTGAGACTCCACCAATTAATTTATTACCATAGATTATACCATTACTTTCAGATGGTCCAATATTACCCAAAAATTGTTTCACATATTTCTAGCTCTTGCAAATGGTTTTGAAGACATTGGATCCTTGAAAAACCACATTGGTTTCAATTGTAAGAAGATCAGTGAAGCATAGGTTTATCCAAGCTTTGGAGATACTAGGATGAGCTCATAGTAAATTATTCCTAATTGAGACTTTCCAAGCTTCCTCCCCAATGATTTCCTTTGCGATCCATTTAACAGTTAAGGTTATACCTTGACTCCTGAGATCCTTAAGGATGAGACCACCCCAAGATTTCTCTCTGGAACACCACTCCCATGTAACAACATGCATCCTTTTATTACCTCTTCCATCAGACCAGAGAAATTCTCTGATAAATTTTTGGATACAATTGAATTGTTGTTGATTGAACAATTAGGTATAGGAGAAGTAAATTAGATAGGAGGATAGGTTTTTATAACAAACTTGGAATCTATCAGAGAAATAGAGGAGGTTGTTGTTCCATTTGTTCATTTTTTTAACAATCCTTTCCTTGACCCAAAACCATATATTATTAATATTGGGGTTGACTGCAAATGGAATACCCAGATATATGACCACATGGTCAAGACCCCCCATTCAAATTCAAACTTTTCCCACCAAGTAGGGGGATTTTGGTCCCAGTCCAACATAATATATTTGGAAAGGGATATTTTACTATTAGAGGCTAAGTAGAACAATTCAATTTTGGTCATTATATTGACCATGTTGTTTTCATCAAGGTACAAGAGGATGAAGGTATCATAAACAAACTGAATGTTGGAGACTTCTTGATCATTGCGGCGGAGAATACCTCTCACTTTTGGGGAGAGAGAATCATCCCGAAGGAGGAAATTGAGGCAGTATGCAGAAATGAAAAATAGGGAGGGGGCAAGGGGTCACCCTTTCCTGAGAGATATTAAGCTCTAGTCACACCTAAGCCCAAAGCAGAGACAATTTTAAGCTCCAGGGTTGCTAAGAATACTAGAACCAAAGTGTACATGGAGAACTTGGTAAAGTGGCAAGGAAAAGAAGATTCAAAGACTACATAGGTACTAGAGACAAATTTTTAGAAGTTAGGCATAGATCCTAACATGATTCATGTAAATGCAAGTTGATTTCTTTTTTATTTAGGGGAGAATGGTGCACGAGCACCCAGGGTTAAAAGACCTTATTTTGTTTTGTTGTGATCTTTCCTATTTGCTTGGTCAGTTTAGGGAAGTTTAGGGTGATTTTGAAGTAGTTTAGGGTTTGTTAAGTTTGTCTTGGAAAAGGTTTTGTTCATCCACTCTTTGTAATGTCCTAGAGGGCAAATTGGGTTAAAATGTGGAATGGACAATCTAGATTCTTAGGAGACTGTTTTGATGTTTGTTTGAGTCTTAGGAGTTAATTTTGGACCTTTTGGAATGCATCCATGGAGTTAAAACCATCATAAATAAAATTTGTCAAAAATATGTAAAAAGATGTAAAGTTGCTCAGAGCAACATTTGCAACATTTAAAAAGTTGCTCGGCAACTTTGCATAAAAAGTTGCTTTTGTCCTAAAGGTAGTTAATGATCGGTTTGATCAGTTTTTTTGGTCAAAGAAGGCCTATATAAGCACTTCTATGGTGAGAAACAAAGGTTGGATTTTATTTTTATTGAATCTTCATTGAATGTAAAGTTACAGACTGATATTGTAACAATTTTAGAACATTTTAAATTGAATGGACTTGTAGATGGATTAGATTTTTGTTATTTCCATTGTTATTAGTTCCTAATGAGTGTTTAATAACTCTGTGTGGATTTATTTTAGTAAATAATCTTCATTTTGTAGGTTCTTTTTAAATTTTCTTAGTTTTGGTGTTCTCTGGTCCAATTATGGATTGTACATAGAAAATGGCTCCTCGAGGTTCTTGAATCCATGGAAAGTAAAATGGGCATGGATAGAACTAAAGAGGGGTGATTGTACATAATTTTCCTTTTGGTTTTATGAGTAGAAGTGATAGTGTTGATTTTTGAGCTCTTACCCTAGGTGAGCTTGGCTATAGCCCGACTAGGGAAATAGAGAGACAGAAAGCCACAAATTGCAAGGTTGGATTGGTAGAAGTAATCTAGTGGTTGGAGAATGATAAAAGGGAGTTGATACAAACCTCTATGTAGTGCTGGAAACTAGTGAGTTAATTTCATCTGGTTGTGAAGGCAAAATGAGAGTAAAGGTCAATTAGCCCTATTTTTAAAGATAGAATCCCTAGCTGGTTTAAGGTGTTGTACAGATGATTTGGAGCAGTATCACCTTGAAAATATGTAATGTTTTGGAAAAGGGTATTTGGATCCTATGATATATTTGGGGGTTATTTGGAGAATTTGTAAGCAAGTCAAGAATTTGAGCCTGAATAGGTCTACAATCAATTTCTAGGCCTAATCCTAGATTGTAGGATCTCGATGTGTGAAAGGATGATTGATGGTTCCAAACCTTCAATAATGGCCTAAAATGACATAAGGAGGTGAGAATTAAACCCTGCAAAGCATTTTGAGTGAGTTGGCTAAGTGATGGGAAACCTACTCTTGTAGGTTCTGTGAGTACTGAAGGATCTTGTTGATAGGGTGGGTATTGGTTGGGAAGGTGAAGATATTGGCAACTTGCCCTTGAGGTTAGGGTTTGTATAATCCATAATAGGTCTAGGAATGAGACCTTAGAAGAGATTCAAGTTGACTCTAGGTGGAGAAGACATTTCTTATCACTCATTTAGGAATTAGTTTGATAAGGCCAATATTAATATCAGTGCCAAGAGTACCTGCTGCAATGCCCTCATTGTATATGTTGAGTAGGCTTCTACAAATCCAGTCTATATTGGTTTTAAAAAAATCAATAGATAGTCCATTTGGTCCACAAGCCTTGTTATTGCCCATTTTCAAAATGGATTTTTTTTTAATTTCATCTTCTATGAGCTCTTTGTGTATCATTGTTGCATCTTCCTTTGTCACCTTCTTAGGAATTATTCATTTTATCTTTTATCTAGTAGACTCCATGCGAATTCCAACATCTTTTGAGGAAAACAAGTCCCTATAAAATTTAGAGAAGTCCTCCACTATCTCCTCTTGGGATGTGATAGTCTGGTCTTGATCGCTAACACAATTAATCATATCCCTCTCTTCCTTCTTATTTAGAGTGTGAAAGAAAAATTTGGATCCTCTTTCCCCCAAATTAAGCTAGTTGATTCTGGCTCTAACTCTGGCACCTATGGTCTTAACATTCTACAGTTTCCTAAGATAATCTCTATAAAGCATCACCTTGTCTAATAAATTTGGGTCAGAGGGGAAGCATTGGATAAGAATTCCATATTCTTGCAGGGCTTCAACTAATCTTTACTCTACCCCTCTAGCATCTTTAGCTCTTTTCTTTCCTACATCCTTAAGCATCTTTTACCAAGAATCATTAGTTTGGGGCCATCTAGTAACATCATATTTATGGTGGGCAATTAGATTATTATACCAGGCAATGATTTTGACTGCTGCCTACACATCTTCATCTTTAAGAAGAGAAAAATTTAGGGGAAAAACTTGTTTCTTACTTGTTATACTTCCATGATCTAGAATCAATTGGTTGAAGGAGATAATAGGATGATGGTCAAAGAGTGTGAGAGGAAAGACCTTTACACAAGTATCATTAGGAGGACAACTGGATAACTATTTGTTTAAGTAGAATCTGTCCATTCTAGAATAGATCCTTCTATCTCCTCTCTGATAGTTGGACCATGTATACAAAACCCCTTTACATTCCCCCTTATTTTATGCTAAGGGGTCAAATAATTTTAGTTTGTTCACCATCCTGTTCCAATAGAGAGGTTCATTACCTTTTCATTCAAACTTTAGCCCTCCCACTTTATCTTGAGCCCTTTCTATCATATTGAAATCACCCGTTAGTATCCAAGGAATATTGTAAAGATCTAAAATCCATTTCCAGACAATAATTCTCTCATTATGATCGTTGGGAGCATAAACTAAGAATACCCCAAATTCAGAATCATCAACCATGAATTTGACCCACACTGCCCTCTTGCAGGGAGAAACACCCCATTCTTGAACAACCTTCATCCAAACTGGACAAATCAAGATAGAGGTCCCACCTTTATATTATATATACTATACTATATTATATTATTTTATATTATTATATATAATTAATTATTTTCCTCCAAAATTTTAGAGATATAAAATAAGAAATTATTTAATAATTTTGTTCCAAATTTCAAAGATGTAAAACAAACAATGTAACCTGCATTTACCTTAATAAAAAATGATGCCTTAGTTGATGAAGAAATGAAAACGATAAAACATAAAATATAGTTTCCACTAAAAAAACTAATCATGTGGCCATTTAACTTACCAAACAAATACCATGCGACATAAGTGTTGCTATATTACCAACCTTAAATTCCTAGTATATTTTTATACTCAATTGCTAGATATCAAAAACATCATCCAATTAATATTTATAAATAATTATATAATTAAGACAATATTATTTTTTCTATTTAAAATTCGTAAATTTTATTCTACATTTTTTTGTTTCAAAGAGAAACCTAGCGACATGTTATTATCAATGATATTGGTATAAATTTAACCTTTCATTATTTTGACACTTTGACAATTAGAGGGGATTAATAGCTTTCAATTATATTCTGACATGCATAGTTATTTTGAGAAACTAATTTAGATAAGAAATAACAATTGCACAGAATGGACATTTTCAACTGTCAGTGACTATATACTTTTGGGGATTACAATGTCCTATTTTTTGTGACATTGAAATATAAATAAATTTAAGTTGTCAAAAACATATGAATCAATTGATGACTTATTTTGATTATTTAATAAGGTCATTAAAGTTAATTTAATGTTTAGTCAACCGAAAATTAAATAAACTCACTTTATTATTATCTCCCTCAAGATTAATTAAAATAAAAGGAGAATCAAGAGGCAAAGAAGAGGGAAAGCCAAGAGTCTCTCCAGTGGGATTTAAAATAACAATGAAAGGTTTATTCAAGGCATGCTAGGCTGATTTATCATTTCCAATTTAGGTTTTGAAGCTTTAGCCTAAGACAAAATCTATAAGGCTGGTTATTTTAGTATTATGTCAAACTACCCTAGCATCTTGTTGGAGATATCACTTCAGATATTTCACATTACATCCATAGAGAAGCTTTAATTTTGTAAAGTCTCATAAGAGACAAAATTGCAAGATTATTGGATCATATTTCATATTATTTTGACTATCATTAGGAACATAAATTAGTGTCAAACTATGAATACTCTTGTGACAATTTTTTTATTAGACATAAATATATCTCATTTACGTGTGTCCCATTGCTTACCCGTGAAATTAATATTTGATGCGAGTTCCATTTGAAAGTTATATTCTTCATTGATAAGGTCAATATTATTGAATATTTTCACAGAGTGAAATTCATAACTAAGTCTTTGGAAACATGGCTTAAATATTAATGTTTTGTAGCATGTTAGGGGAAAGGGACCAGTAGTGGCTATAGATAACTTCCTACGCTCAATTGAGGTACCAAACGATGTCAAAAATTTGTCAATTTTTTTATCTGTTTTTGTAAGTGACTTAACTATTTAAAGCTAAGGTTTCAGATTTTGACCAATAATGATGCACTCCACAAAAGGTGTTGTGTGCATATAGGTCAAAAAGTGATCAAAAAAGTGTCGACAGATAATAGGCACTAATAACCCCAATAAGGGATCACACAATATGCAATAATTAATTAAAAAACCTAGTTTTGAAATTAAAAAGTACCTAATTGAAAGTGTTTAAGTGTATGGCCTAGTTCATATGTTTCATTTTTGCGTTAGGAAAGGGGGGCCACAAAATCCACAGTGGCCCCTTTTCAACTAACTATTGACCATGTACATGACATGTTTTGGATGCGTGTCCAAACATTATAGAACCCTAAAAAAAATGGGTTTAGAAGTGAATTGGATATTTTCACTTCATCCATTCGGTCTCCTGTCATTTTTCTATTCTACAACCATTTTGGCTCCACTCTGCAACCTCCAGGTAACGTTGTGCCCATTAAGCATGCTTCCTTTCTTGTATGTATAGTGATGAAATAAAACAATAATAGTCTCAATGCCTTCCATTTCCTTAAAATGTTTATTATTTTATATATGTCATGGAAGGTGGTGCAGGAGCACACCTAACTCAAACCCCTAGCTCCTTATTTCTGGCATGTACTAACTCTAGCCAAGTCAGGAGAGTGTGTGTGGACCTTAGAAGGTCAATTGGTTTATTTCCCTAAGATGGATATGACTAGGTCAATCCATGTCTAGATAGGTTACTTAGTTGGTTTCCTTTAGTTGTGTGTGTGTGTGTGAGGTAGTTGGTAAGCCTCTGGAAATCCAACCAAGGCATCGAGAACCTTGGATAAGCTTCTTGTTATCATTGGAACTCAACCTACACTGGTGCCTAGTAGCTCGGCCTACATTGCCTAGCATCTTGGCTTACATTGCCTAGTAGCTCAGCCTAGATTGCCTAGCAGCTCAGCCTACATTCATGCCTAGCAGCTCGGCCTACATTTGTGCCTAGCAGCTCAGCCTACATTGGTGCCTAGCAGCTCGGCCAACACTAGAGCTCAGCTTGCGTTACTGTTGCTCGGCAATATTTAGTCGTAACGGCCCGTGAAAAGTGGATCTTGTCTTTTATGGACAATATGGTTAGTGTAACGGTTCTTGAAGAGATTCTTGTGAATGAGTGGACCATTAGGGTTGTTTCCTATGAGAGGATGGTTACTAATAGCATCCAAAGCATTAATTTTAGAGATCTAGAAGGTAGAGGTTGTAGAAGAGGAGAAGCTACATGAAAGTTAGAGATTTGCAGATTATTATACTGTTTTGTTTTGTTTTGTTTCCAGTAATGAGAAGTTGCAGACTATGTATTTAGTGGATATAAAGTTTCTTTGTGGTTCCTTTTGCATACAAGTAGATTAGTTCCTTTATTTTCTATTTTGTAAGTTGTTAGTTCTTCATCCATTTTGGGTTGTAAGCAGTAATGGCCCCTCGAGATTCCTGAATCCATGGTGAGAATCATGTGTTGGGATGGAACTCGAGAGGAGCCCTTGTATATAGTTTCCTTTTTTCTATAGGAGAAGAAACAATAAAGAGTTTGGAGATCTTACCCTAGGTGATCTTGGTAATAGTCTGGCTAGGGAAGAGAATGAAAACAATGTTCAGAAAACATTGAATAAGTGAGTAGAATGAATCTATTTGTGTAGGTTCAGCAAGAAGAATATGAAAAGCATTTCGATGGGGACTGAGTCTTGAAGAGGAGGTAAGTTGAGAGTGACTTACCTCAGTTTAGGGTTGTGAACACCCTAAGAGATCTAGGAGAAAGATCTTAGAATGGAGCCAAGCTAGTTCTTTAGCAGCAACAAGACTTCTGTCCACATTAGATTGGTATCAGAGCATAAATTGATTGGGCTTGTGGTAAATTTTCCAGCCAGCAGTATCAGTAGGTGAAAACAAGATGGTCACCAATGCAAAGCTTGCAAAGGAAGTAGATGAGCAGAAGAGAGTGATAGAGGATCAAAGGGAAAGGAGTAGACTCCTTGAAGAAGCCCTGGATGAGATGAAGGTAAAAGTTCAAGAAGTTGCAGATGCAACAAAAGGCAAAGAGGGAGATGAAGTCAGCAGCAGCAGAGGGAAGCAGAAAGTTGATGAAGAAGACTTGATACCTGAACCAGACCCTCCCATGAATGAGGAACCATTTCTAAAAGCTCTTAGAGCCCTAGGAGGAAAAATTCTTGAAGGAATTCCATTCTTTAATGGAAAATGGACAGTGAACTAGTTGTGGAATGGATAGAAGGTATTGAGAATCATTTTGAGTGTGAGGGCATAACTGAAGCATAAAAGGTAAAAATTTCAAAGTCAAGGTTAAGAGGTTCAGCATTAACATGGTGGAAATACCTCCAAGAAGAGAGGAAGTAGAAGGGTAAGCATGCAATTTCAAATTGGAAGGCCATGTTAAACAAGGTAAAGGAGCAATACCTACCTGAGGATTATGAAATCCAATTACACAAGAAGAGGCAGAGTTTAAAGCAAAAAGATTTGGATGTGGCTACGTATACTAAAGAATTCCAGAAGTTGTGCTTGAGTTCAAGAGTCCAAGAGGATGAGACTGTGAAGGTGGCTAGGTATCTTGGAGGCCTAAAATGGAATATCCAAGAGGAAATTAGTTTGTGGACTCCCACAATTGTCCATAAGTGTTTCCAACTTGCATTGAAAGTGGAAGAGAAGAACAAGAAGAAATCAGAATCAAACTTCAAAGGAAGAGACAGAGGTAGAGAAGGAAGAGGACAAGGAGGCTATGGTGGAAGAGGATCAGATTCAAGGAAGCAAAGTGAGAACAAGCTCACTAAAAATTAGGAAGGAAACTCAAATAGAGGAGGTTTCAATAGAGGTAGAGGCTCTAACACTAGTTGGAGAGGAAGGAGCGGCAGCAATCAAGGAAGAGGAGCATCCTACTTTGCCACCATGAAGTGCTACCACTGCAATCAGCTAGGACATCCTGCCTATAGGTGTCCTGAAAAAGGTTCTACTTCTCAAGGAGGTGGAAAGAGAGTTAACTATGTCCAAGAAGAATCAAGTTGTAGCAGAAAGCCATCTGAGGTGCCATTAGAATTAGAGGAAGGTGAGAACCTCATGATAAAGAGGACCTTAATCAGAGAGCCAAGCAAAGAAAAACCAAGCCAAAGGAGAGAACTCTTTAGAGTGAAGTGCAAGATCATAGGGAAGGTGTGTAGAGTCATTATTGATTTAGGCTCAACTGATAATATCATTAGGGAAGAGGCAGCCACCAAGTTAAATTTGAAAAGGATTCCACATGACAACCCGTACAAGGTTACATGGCTTAACAAAGGAAAACATGTATTTGTAGGAGGACAAGCATGAGTAGAATTAACCATTGGAAAGTATAAGGATAGATTTCTATGTGACATTCTTCCCATGGATGCATGTCACCTTCTACTTGGAAGGCCATGGAAATTTGATATGCAAGCCATGAATGATGGAACCAAGAATGCATATTCATTCAAGAAAGATGGGGTGACTTTCAAAATTCAGTCACTGATAGAAAAAGGAGAGATGAAGACATCAAGTCCAAGTGTGCTCATGGTTGGTGAGAAGGAGTTCTTGAAGACTGTAGGAGAAGGAGAAGGAGTTGGATTTGATTTAGTATTGAAGCCAAAAGATGAAGTTGCTATCAAGAAACCAGAAATACCAAATGAGGTAAAAGAAATACTTGAAGAGTATAAGGATATTGTGAATGATGGCTAGCCCAATCCCCTACCTCCTAAGAGACTTTTTAGCCACAAGATTGAATTCATACCAGGAGCTACCTTACCCAACAAAGCTACCTATAAGATGACCCCTCAGCAAAATGAGGAAATAGCCAAGCAAATAAGAGAGTTATTAAACCTAGGCCTAATTAGAAAAAGCATAATCCCATGTGTAGTCCCTACTATTTTAGTACCTAAGAAAGGAGGAGCTTGGAGAATTTGTACTGATTCTAGAGCCATAATAGAATCACCATTAGGTATAGGTTCCCAATACCCAGAATTGAAGACCTAATGGATTGTTTAGGGGAGGAAAAGTACTTCAGCAAAATTGACCTTAAGAGTGGCTACCACCAAATCAGGATAAATGAAGGAGATGAATGGAAGAAAACCTTCAAAACTAAAAAAGGTTTGTATGAATGTCTTATAATGCCGTTTGGTTTGTCTAATGCTCCCTCAACTTTTATGAGGCTTATGAATGAGGCATTGGTAATTTTTTGTTGTCTACCTAGATGACATTTTAGTTTTCAACAGAACTAAGGAGGAGCATATTAGGCATTTGAAAATTATTTTCAAGAAATTGCATGATGAAAAGCTAATGATCAATTTGGAGAAGTGAGACTTCATGAAGAAGGAACTTGTATATCTTGGCTTTGTTTTGTCACATGGTAACCTCAAAATGGACCAAGAAAAGGTGGATGCCATTCTAAGTTGGCCTACTCCCAAGGCTGCAACTAAGGTGAAAAATTTTCATGGTTTAGCTTAGTATTACAGAAAGTTCATTAGACATTTCAGTGGGATTTATGCACCTATGTTAGACACCATTAAAGGTGGGATGTAGACAAAGTTTCAATGGACACCACACGAAGACAAAGGGTTTAAAACACTCAAGGAGAAGATAGCAGAGTTGCCTACTCTAGTTCTTCCAAGATTTGATAAGCTTTTTACAGTAGAATGTGATGCAAGTAATGTGGCCATTGGGGCTGTCATAAGCCAAGAAGGAAGACCAGTAGCTTTCCATAGTGAGAAGCTAAATGAGGCAAATAAGTACTCTTCTTATGACTTAGAGTTGTATGCTCTAGTCCAAGAACTCAAGAAGTGGAGGCACTACTTTCTGCCAAAGGAGTTCATAGTATATACTGATAACCAAGCTCCCAGCCTCCTTAACTCTCAAGACAAACTCAGCAGCAAACACATGAAGTGGGTGGAGTATATACAAGCATACACTTTCAAAATCAAGCATAAAAAGGGAGTATAGAATAAGGTTGCTGATGCATTGAGAAGAAGCCTATTCACAGTCTAAGAAGTTCAGCTACAAAGCATAGGTATTGATAGCTTCAAAGATCTATATGACGAAGATGAAGATTTTGCCCAAATCTACAAGGTATGCAAGGAGTTTAAAAACAACTTTCATGGTGAGTTTTTTGAATATACCTTGCATAATGATTTATTGTTTAAAGGAGGTCAGCTTTGTGTTCCTAAAGGGTCTATGAGAGAGAATTTGATCCAATAAAAACATAATGGAGCACTTAGTGGTCATTTTGGAGTCAGTAAGACTCAAGAGTTAGTCACTAGGTTCTATTTTTGGCCTAGAATGAATAGAGATGTTAGACAGTATGTTGAGAGTTGTGTAGTGTGTCAAAAAGCAAACGACACATCTTCTAATGCAGGTCTTTATCAGCCACTTCCAATCCCAACCTGATCATGGGAATGCATAAGCATGGATTTTGTAGTTGGTTTGCCAAGAACAAGGCAGGGATATGACAATATTTTTGTTGTTGTAGACAGATTTAGTAAGATGGCACATTTTATACCTTGAAAGAATATTCATGATGCTTGTAACATTTCTTAGTTGTTTTTCAGTGGAGTGGTTGTGATACATGGACTCCCACTTAGTATTGTTTCAGACAGGGACAACAAAATCATGAGCAATTTTTGGAAGACCTTATGGAAAAAGCTTGGCACAAACTTGTCTTTTGGATCTGCCTACCATCCATAGATAGATGGCCAAATAGAGGTAGTCAATAGGATTCTTGGTAACTTTCTGAGATTCCTTACAAAGGATTATGGTTAAGCATGGGACCGACTCATTGGAAAAGTTGAATATGCATACAATGATACAGTGAACAGATCAACTGGTAAGAGTCCTTTTGAAATAGTTTATGGCTTTCAACCAAGAGGGATTTTTGAGCTTAGAGAATTGAAGGAAGGAATGCATGGTAGTGGATATGCTAAGGATTTTTCTCATTCAATGAGAGAAGTCCATGAAAGTGTGAGAAAGAACTCAATTGAGAATGCTAAAAAGGTAAAGCAAAAGGTGGATGAAACAAAGAGGGATGTTCAGTTTCAGATTGGAGACTTTGTGATGGTACACTTGAACAAACATAGGCTGCAAAAATGTGTTCCCCACAAGCTACAGATGAAGAGGCTAGGTCCATGTAAGATACTTGCAAAGTATGGAAACAATGCATACAAGGTGGAGCTTCCTGAAGACATTGGGTTGTCACCGGTTTTTAACATTGCAAACTTGATAGCATACAAAGGACCAATTCAAGATGTCGATCAAAACCTTCAGGAAGTAATACAAGAGGTAAAAGATCTAAAATTAACCCCTACTCCATCTATGAAAGCTGAAAATATACTAGACTCAAGGGTCTACAAGAAGACTAGGAGCAGAGACTATATGGAGCACCCTGTCAAATGGCATGGAAAAGAAGATGTTGATGCTACTTGGATCAGAGAAATAGACTTCAAGAGGTTGGGCATTGATCCAAACATGCTCAATCCAAGAATGGATTAACCTTTCTTTTGTTTGAGGGAGTATGGTTTAGGAGCACACCTAACTCAAACCCCTAGCTCCTTATTTCTAGCATGTACTAACTCTAGCCAAGTTAGGAGAGTGTGTGTGGACCTTAGAAGGTCATTTGGATTATTTCCCTAAGATGGATATGACTAGGTCAATCCATGTCTAGATAGGTTTCTTAGTTGGTTTCCTTTAGTAGTGTGTGTGTGTGTGTGTGTGAGGTAGTTGGTAAGCCTCTGGAAATCCAGCCAAGGCATCGGCAATGTTGGATAAGCTTCTTGGTATCACTGGCACTCGGCCTACACTGGTGCCTAGTAGCTCAGCCTACATTGCCTAGCAGCTTGGCCTACATTTCCTAGTAGCTTGGCCTAGATTGCCTAGAAGCTCAACCTACATTGCCTAGAAGCTTAGCCTACACTGCCTAGCAGCTCAGCCTACATTTGTGCCTAGCATCTCAGCCTACATTGGTGCCTAGCAGCTTGGCCAACACTAGAGCTCGGCTTGCATTACTATTGCTTGGCAATATTCAGTCGTAACGGCCCGTGAAAATTGGATCTTGTCTTTTATGGATAGTATGGTTAGTGTAACGATTCCGGTAGAGATTCTTGCAAATGAGTGGACCATTAGGGTTGTTTCCTATGAGAGGACGGTTACTAATAGCATCCAAAGCATTCATTTTAGAGATCTAGAAGGTAGAGGTTGTAGAAGAGGAGAAGCTATAGGAAAGTTAGAGATTTGCAAATTATTGTACTATTTTGTTTTTTTTCAGTAATGAGAAGTTGCAGACTGTGTGTTTAGTGGATATAAAGTTTCTTTGTGGTTCCTTTTGCATGAAAGTAGATTAGTTCCTTTATTTTCTATATTGTAAGCTATTAGTTCTTCACCCATTCTGGGTTGTAAGCAGTAATGGCCCCTCGAGGTTCCTGAATCCATGGTGAGAATCATGTGTTGGGATGGAACTCGAGAGGAGCCCTTGTACATAGTTTCCTTTTTGTTTTCTAACAACAAAGAGTCTGGAGATCTTACCCTAGGTGAGCTTGGTAATAGTCCGACTAGGGAAGAGAATGAAAGCAATGTTCAGAAAACATTGAATAAGTGAGTAGAATGAATCTATTTGTGTAGGTTCAGCAAGAAAAAGATGAAAAGCATTTCGATGGGGACTGAGTCTTGAAGAGGAGGTAAAGTTGAGAGTGACTTACCTCAGTTTAGGGTTGTGAACACCCTAAGAGATCTAAGAGAAAGATCTCAGAATAGAGCCAAGCTGGTTCTGTAGCAGCAATAAGACTTCTTTCCACATCATAAGGTTTCAGTTTGTTGTTTAATGATTATCTGTATGCATAAAAGGTTAGATTAAAATGATGAAATTTACTTCTTTATTATTGTGTTTTGCTTTTTCTTTGTCATCATTTTTACAAATGCCTCCCTTTTCATTAAAATTTTTACTATTTCCTACATGTTTTCGAGGGTTTCATTTTGCTCTTAAATGATTATTTGTATGCATAAAGGGTTACAATAAAATGATGAAATCTACTTCTGGGTTCTTGCATTTTTCTTTATTTTCTTATCATTTTTTCAAATGTCTTCCATTACATTAAAATGTTTACTGTTTTGTACATGTCGTTGAGGGTTTTATTTTTTTGTTAAACAATTATCCATATGTATAAAGGGTTAGAATAAAATGATGAATTTTTCTTTTGTGTTTGTGCATTTTGGTTTCTTTTGTCAAATGACATCTATTTCATTAAAATGTTTACTATTTGGTATATGTTATCGAGGGTTTCATTTTGTTGTTAAATGATTATCTGTATACATAAAGGGTTAGAATAAAATGATGAAATCTACTGCTTTATACATGCATTTTTCTTTGTTTTGTCATTATTTTTCGAAGTGGCATTCAATAATTATATGTATGCATAATTATGTACATATATATGCATATGTATATATGTATATGTACACACACACACACACACACACACACACACACACACACATATTGAATGTACAGTGATGAAATTAAACAATGATTGTCTCAATGCTTTCCATTTCATTAAAATGTTTATAATTTGGTATATCTCGTGGAGGGTTTTATTTTGTTGTTAAATGATTATCCTTATATAAAGGGTTACATTGAATTGATGCAATCCGCTCCTTCATATATGTACATGTATGCATAATTGTGTATATGTTGACATAATTTCATGCATATTTTTATATAATTATGTTTATGTATAGATAATTTTGTATTAAGGGTTACATTAAAATGTTGTAGTCATGTGTGCACAATTACATATATGTTTTATTCAGTGTTGCAATCGTTTGGGCTCTGCTCTACAACTTCCAGGTAGCATTGTTCCCATCAAGCATGCTTATTTTCTTGCATGTACAGTGATGGATTTTAAAAAAAAAGATTGTCTCAATGCCTTTCATTTCATTAAAATATTTATTAATTGGTATATGTTGTGGAGGGTTTCATTTTGATATTAGATGATTATCCTTTTTCATAAAGGGTTACATTAAAATGGTGCAAATTTCTCTTTCGTATATGTATATGTATGTATAATTATGTATATGTATGCATAATTATGTATATGTATGCATATGTTCAGATAATCATATACATTTATTTTCTTGTATAATAATAATCATATGTATAAGGGTTTTATTTTCTTGTTAAATGATTTTCTCCATAGTATTAAGGGCTACATTAAAATTTTGTAGTCATGTTTGCACAATTATATATATGTATGCATGATTGTGTGTGTGTGTGTGTGTGTGTGTGTCATTACGTATATTTTTACATCATTATATTCACATACATATTTATTGTCTTCATAATTATTACTTTGTTTTAGGTGTTCTTAATGGATTAAGCATTTGGTATTCAATGTTGTCCTTTGGAGGAGTCATTGAAAGACTAGTGCTCTGGATTATTCAGTGTGCATGATGAGGATCTCAAACATGTTATTTTGTATCTTGTGCAATATAATTTTGGTGGCTCACATCTACACGATGGGGTGATCTATGAACTAGTCTTTTATGCTCTCCTCCAAGTTACAGGTCATCTTGAATAAGTGTTGGAGGTGGGTAAGCATGTGGTGGTTTCCCACAACTGGGGAAACGTTGTTGAGGGGATTTAAAATATCAATCCACACATTATCTCTAGCAGACTTGGCAAATTTTTTTATTTGAGTATAGAAGGTTGTCAAGATATTATGGTGGGTGCATGGGAGCTATTCATGCTATCGGTAGCTAATTATAACTACACTTCTATGAGTGTTTTCCATGCTAATTTGGTGCAGGAGCACCAAGGACATGAAGGTGCATTAGGGGAATTTATAGATCCTAGGGGGAATGGAAGGAAATAAATACCTTGAAGGTCATTAATGATTTTAATATGGTCAATAGAGCCAGTAAAATGATGTAAATGCACTAAATGTGCTAAAATGATGTAATAGCGCCTTATTAGCAAAATAAGCCTTAAGGATCACTATGAGGTCTAGATTACCTTAGGAGGAGTATTTTGGTTTAGTGTAGAGTTTTAAGTCTTAGATAGGTTTCTAAGAAAACGTATAACATGTATTGGTCAAGTTGAAAAAGGTAGTTGTCAACTTGACAACTTTTAAAAACTTGCAATTATGTAAACAATCAGTATTGATTGTTGTAGGCAGTTGTAGGCAGTTTAAAGTCAGTTTTAGGTTGTTTGTAGAGTTTTTAGGGATCCATTTAATGGAGATCCATGTTATTTTTTATAGTATGTAGATGTATGGTGTGAGGAGAATCATTGTAAATGGTTTTGAATCAATAAAAAATACATTTTCTTGCATAGACATTATTCTGGTCGTGGATTGTTTGCAATCAACACTCTATATTTTGAAGTCTCCATGATTGGATAGACTCTCCCACCCTCTATAGTTAATGTAATTGGTGGGAGGAGTCTAATAACATGTATTGTATCCTTGTATATTTTTTAGATGGAGGGAGGTGTAGGTATTGTGGAGGAGAGACCACAAAATGGTGGTGAGTTGTTGATTGAGGGTGCATAGATTGACACCAGTGATTAGTGTGGAAAAATAATCCAAGGGATGGGGATATTTTGGGATGGATCTTGTCTATTGGGGTCCATTTGAAGGCTTATGATCCATTTATAGGATTTGGAGAAGTTTGGAAGATTCATTCCTAGAAAGCCCTAGCCTAATGACCCTAGAAGTGAGGGTTTGATGCCTAGAAGAATAGGTGAATGTTGGTGACCCAAAACCTTGATAATATGGTGTTTCTAAACATTTTACAAGACTTTTTCATGGTTGGGAGTCAAGGAATCAAGATCTCTTAGGATTTTCTTTGTTATTGGGTGCATTTTAGGCCTATTTGGTTGCTGCAAAGTTAGTGGATGTAGTAGTTGTTCCAAGGTAACATACCCTGAGTTCAGGATATGTTTTGTAGCATTGTAAAGGGTGTATGAAACTATCAAGGGTTTACCTAGTTGTTTGGGAAGATATTGTGTTAAGTATGGATTAATGGTTGGACTGTCGAGTTGCAGTTATTGCCGAGTGCCAGTGAGTGTTGAGTTGTCCAGTGTTGGCCGAGTGAAAGTAAATGTTGAGTAAACCAGTTTTGGTTTATGTGTTTGGAATGAAATGGAGGGATGGTTAGATATCTCCTTATTGATTAGGGTATGGTTCAATAGGATTCTATGCCTCTCTCTCCGATTCCCACAGCTTTCCAAAGGTGAGGGTTAGTAGCAAAGGTTTCACAAATGAATGTAAATCAAGTATATAATAACTACTAAACGAATAATAGAAACGTGAGAAATAAAATATACAAGCAAGAGAAAGGAAGACAAATAAATGCAAACCCCATGATGCTTGAAGATTCTATTGTTTCTCTCTACTCCTTCTGAAACATTGTTCTTGATGCTCAGTATTGGCAGGGTAGCGTCTATGACTTGAGAAGCTTCAAGAATTTTGACAATTGAAATGTGTGTGTGTGGTCGCAAGATGGCTTGAATGCTAGAACCAAACTGACGGAGTAA
>MU225495.1:1341498-1354895 GCA_018584345.1 Thuja plicata | reverse complement strand
AATGGTCAAAGGGGTATGGGTATAAATCCTCTATGGTATAGGATTTAGTTTGCCCCTGATTTTGCATATCCATCATTTGGGTTTGAAGGGTTTGCATTTGTTGCATTAGCATGTTCGTTTGATATTGTGGCTGATGCGTGTGGAAATTCCTTTGTGCCGTGGTGGGTATGAGGTTGTGCCTCTGTGTCCCTTGAGTAGGAACATAGGATTTCATCTTAGGGACTTGATATTGATTCCCCACTGAGTGATTTGTAACTGTAGGGACATGAGTAGTCCATGGTGGGTTTTGAAGTGTTTGTTGTTGTGACTGAAACTGGGGTTGATAATGTTGGGGTAGGTATTGCTGCTACTGAGGTTGGGTTTGAAACTGGGGTTGCTATTGTTGAGGTTGGATATGAGGCAACTGAAGCTGTGGTTGCTGTTGCAGAGGTTGGATATGAGGCAACTGAAGCTGGGGTTGTTGTTGCGGGGGTTGGAACTGAGGCAGCTAAAGCTGGGGTTATTGTTGGTGACTTTGATCCAATCCTGCACAGAAACTAAAAAGAATGTTAATTTAGAAACAGATGGGCAGAAGACTTGGATCTGATATTTGCAATATTTCCTGCGATTGCGGTAATCTTCCTGCAACTGTGGTAATCTTCTGTCGATTGCGGTAAATAAATTAGTAAGTTTAAATATTTGAATTTGAACTATAGGAAATTGAGTTTAATTAATTAATTAATGGTAATTAATCAATTAAAACTAATTAATTATTTAATTAATTTTGGGAATTTGATTAGATGATTTGGGGAATGAATTTAGAGGAAAATAGATGATTAAACTCGCAAGCCTATCCATTTTAGGGTGTCTACAAGGATATCCCACCCCTCTGCATCAGGTGGTATCAGAGCTTGAAGATCTTGAGTGTGTGGATAGATCACCGAGGGAGGAAATCCACACCAGGACCTTGAAGATTTGGTTTCTAGGAGCATCCTAGGTTGAAGTGGTGGAGGAGCCTTCCAGGATTTTGAAGATTGAAGGTCCTTTGTTGATGCTTAGAATTGAACTATCCTCTGAGAGTGTTCCAAAGTGGCGGCTTGACATTTGAAAGATCTTGGATTGGTGAAGATGTACCTAAAAAGGTTAGAGAATGAGGTGTATAATTATCTCAAAGAGTATTTAGCTGATGAGAGAAAAAGAGATGAACATAGGAAGAAGAAGAGAGAAGAATATGAAAGGTTGAGAAGGTTTGATGAGGCTTTGGAAAAGAACCATAAGAAGTTGGAGTGGATTGCATCACTCCTTGAACAAGCATTAGATGAAGAAGATGAAGATGAGAAACATATTTTACATGAAGAAGTGGATGAACCTAAGGGCAAGGAGGTTCTACAATATGAATCAGAGATACAAGAGGAAGATGTTGATGGTTGCAATAGTGAATCAAGTCATAAAGAACTTAAATCTGAAGAAATTCTTTAGGTAGGGGTAGTACTATGTCCTTTGGTGATAGAAGAAGACAAGAAAAATGGTAGCATGGCTAAAGAGGAAGCCAAGATGACTAGTGAGTTGTTGGTATGCCTAGGTGAATGGCATGGTGAAGATCAACAAGAGATGGTAGTAGGTGAGGAAGAACCTGGCTGTGGGGTCATTTGTGGGGCTCAAAAGATAGTCATGAATTCTGTGGAAGACTTGGAATGCCAAGAGGAGAGGCATGTGATCCAAGATGCATTGGTATCAATGGGAAGAGACTTAAATTTTGCATACAATGAAGAGTTGTAGATGGAAGCAGGGGTCTCATGGCATGCGACTAAGGATAGAGTGAAGATTTGTGATCAGAGAATGGTCTACATTTTTCCCATGGGAGGCAAGCCTAGAGAGAAGATGAATGAGTACAGGATGGAGAAGCATCAAGAGAGGATGTCATGGGTCATCAATGATGATCTTTTAAAACCAAGGGTGAGATAAAGATGTTTTCTTTGTTGAACTTGTTTTGTTTGCAGGTTTCCAATAGGACTTGGAAAAGTTTTAAAGTTGAGGAGTATGGTGCAGGAGCACCAAGGCCAATCACCAAGGACATGAAGGTGCACTAGGGTCATTTATATATCCTAGGGGGAATGGAAAAAAATAGAGACCTTTAAGGTGATTCATGATTTTAATATGGCTAGTAGAGCCATTAAAAATATGTAAATGCACTAAATGTGCTAAAATGATGTAATAGTGCCTTATTGGCAAAATAAGCCTTAAGTGTCACTATGAGGTCTAGATGACCTTATGAGGAGTATTTTGGTTTAGTGTAGAGTTTTAATTCTTAGATAGGTTTCTAAGAAAATTTATAACATGTATTGGCCGGGTTGACAAAGATATTTGTCAACTTGACAACTTTTAAAAACTTGCAATTATGTAAACAGTTGATTTGACTATTGTGGGAAGTTGTAGGCAGTTTAAAATCAGTTTTTGGTTGGTTTTTGAGTGTTTGGGGATCCATTTAATGGATATCTACGTATTTTTTACTTTAAGTAGAGGTATGGTGTGAGGAGAACCATTCTAAATGGGTTTGAATCAATAACAAATACGTTTTCTTGCACATACATTATTCTGGTCGTGGATTGTTTGCAATCAACACTCTGTATTTTGAAGTCTCCATGATTGGATAGACTCTCCCACCCTTTGTGGTTAATTTAATTGGTGGGATGAGTCTAATAACATGTACTATATCCTTTTATAGTGTTTAGATGTAGTGAGGTGTAGGTATTGTAGAAGAGAGACCATAGAATAGTGGTGAGTTGCTGATTGAGGGTCCATAGATTGATACCATCAATTAGTGTGGATAAATAATCTAAGGGATGGGGATATTTTGGGATGGTATTGGATATTTGGGTCCATTTGAAGGTGTATGATCCACTAATAGGATCTAGATAAGTTTGGAAGAGTCATTCCTAGAAAGCCCTAGCCTAATGACCATAGAAGTGAGGATTTGATGCCTAGAATAATAGGTGAATGTTGGTGACCCAAAACCTTGATAATATAGTGTTTATAACCATTGTCCAAGAGTTTTTCATGGTTGGGATTCAAGGGAGAAAGATTTCTTAAGAGTTTCTTTGTTATTTGGTGCATTTTAGGCATATTTGGTTTTTGCAAAGTTAGTGGATCTAGTATTTGCTCCAAGGTAACATACCCTAGGTTTGGGATATGTTTTGTAGAATTGTAAAGGGTGTATGAAACTGTCAAGGATTTCCCTATTTGTTTGGGAAGATATTGTATTAAGGGTAGATTAGTGGGTTGACTGCCGAATGCCAGTGAGTGTCGAGTTGTCTAGTGTTGGCCGAGTGACATTAAATGCCGAGTAAACCAGTTTTGGTTGATGGGTTTGGAATGGGATGGAGGGATAGTTAGAGATCTCCTTATTGATAAGGGTATGGGAAAATAGGAAATCACACCCCTCTACATCATAATTATGAATATTTTTTCACATTTCAAGATAAACTTGTTATGCATGTCTACTTCTTTGGAGTTGTCCTTGTTGTCACTAAACTAGATTATCTCTAGAATTACTTAAAAGGAGATGTTCCTCTCTAGACTTATTGTGTCGCATTTTTTGTAATATACCCTCATATGTGAGGCTTCTCTATTTGAATGCAAAATGATCTTCTTTATTGTAATTGTGAAAACATAGCTACAACATTTTAATCTAACCCTAAATATATAATTATATATTTTTTCCAGTCAATAGAAGTAAATATATTTAATGTTTTCTATCAAGTTTATTTATTCTTGGGGTCTATATACATAAACTACAACCTCATATATTTTATAACCATATATCAGTTGCACCATATAATTCATGTATGCATAATTATACATATGTATGTATGCATAATTATTTACATGTATATATGGATACTTATGTATATGTATGTATGCATAATTATAAATGTAGCCGTGTATATTGCATACATGCATATGTTGAGGGTTTGATGCCTAGAGTAATAGGTGAATGTTGGTGACCCAAAACCTTGATAATATAGTGTTTATAACCATTGTCCAAGAATTTTTCATGGTTGGGATTCAAGGGAGAAAGATCTCTTAAGATTTTCTTTGTTATTTGGTGCATTTTAGGCATATTTGGTTTTTGCAAAGTTAGTGGATCTAGTATTTGCTCCAAGGTAACATACCCTGGGTTTGGGATATGTTTTGTAGAATTGTAAAGGGTGTATGAAACTATCAAGGATTTCCCTATTTGTTTGGGAAGATATTGTATTAAGGGTAGATTAGTGGGGTGACTGCCGAGTTGTAGTTATTGTCGAGTGCCAGTGAGTGCCAAGTTGTCTAGTGTTGGCCGAGTGACAATAAATGCCGAGTAAACTAGTTTTGGTTGATGTGTTTGGAATGGGATGGAGGGATTGTTAGAGATCTCTTTATTGATAAGGGTATGGGAAAATAGGAAATCACACCCCTCTACATCATAATTATGAATATTTTTTCACATTTCAAGATAAACTTGTTATGCATGACTACTTCTTTGGAGTTGTGCTTTTTGTCACTAAACTAGATTATCTCTAGAATTACTTAAAAGGAGATGTTCCTCTCTAGACTTATTGTGTCCCATTTTTTGTAATATCCCCTCATATGTGAGGCTTCTCTATTTCAATGCAAAATGATCTTCTTTATTGTAATTGTGAAAACATAGCTACAACATTTTAATCTAACCCTAAATATATAATTATATATTTTTTCCAGTCAATAGAAGTAAATATATTTAATGTTTTTTATCAAGTTTATTTATTCTTGGGGTCTATATACATAAACTACAACCTCATATATTTTATAACCATATATCAGTTGCACCATATAATTCATGTATGCATAATTATACATATGTATGTATGCATAATTATTTACATGTATATATGGACACTTATGTATATGTATGTATGCATAATTATAAATGTAGCCATGTATATTGCATACATGCATATGTTGAGGGTTTGATGCCTAGAATAATAGGTGAATGTTAGTGACCCAAAACCTTGATAATATAGTGTTTATAACCATTGTCCAATAATTTCTCATGGTTGGGATTCAAGGGAGAAAGATCTCTTAAGATTTTCTTTGTTATTTGGTGCATTTTAGGCATATTTGGTTTTTGCAAAGTTAGTAGATCTAGTATTTGCTCCAAGGTAACATACCCTGGGTTTGGGATATGTTTTGTAGAATTGTAAAGGGTGTATGAAACTGTCAAGGATTTCCCTATTTGTTTGGGAAGATATTGTATTAAGGGTAGATTAGTGGGTTGACTACCGAGTTGTAGTTATTGCTGAGTGCCAGTGAGTGTTGAGTTATCTAGTGTTAGTCGAGTGACATTAAATGCTGAGTAAACCAGTTTTGGTTGATGTGTTTGGAATGGGATAGAGGGACAATTAGAGATCTCCTTATTGATAAGGGTATGGGAAAATAGGAAATCACACCCCTCTTCATCATAATTATGAATATTTTTCACATTTCAAGATAAACTTGTTATGCGTGACTACTTCTTTGGAGTTGTCCTTTTTGTCACTAAACTAGATTATCTCTAGAATTACTTAAAAGGAGATGTTCCTCTCTAGACTTATTGTGTCTCATTTTTTGTAATATCCCCTCATATGTGGGGATTCTCTATTTGAATGCAAAATGATCTTCTTTATTGTAATTGTGCAAACATAGCTACAACATTTTAATCTAACCCTAAATATATAATTATATATTTTTTCCAGTCAATAGAAGTAAATATATTTAATGTTTTCTATCAAGTTTATTTATTCTTGGGGTCTATATACATAAAATACAACCTCATATATTTTATAACCATATATCAGTTGCACCATATAATTCCTGTATGCATAATTATATATACGTATGTATGTATAATTATTTACATGTATATGTGGATACTTATGTATATGTATGTATGCATAATTATAAATGTAGCCATGTATATTGCATACATGCATATGTATACACATGTATATTGTATAAAGATCTACATAATCCCCAAATGTGTTCAAAGCATTAGTTTTTAGGGCTCCATTATGTTTAGACATGCGTCCAAGACAAGGCATGTACATTATCGATGGTGGAAATAAAAGGGACATGGGGGATTCAGTGGCCACCCTTTCCTAATAAAAAAGTGAAACATGTGAACAAGCCCATACACTTAAACACTTGCAATTAGGTACTTTTTAATTTTGTTGAGTTTTTTTAAAAATTATTTTAGTCGATAGGCTATTCTTGGTGGAAATTCCACCGCAATTGTCATACCTCACATCATTTTTATGATTAATGACTTATTTCTCAGTGGCAACGATTGAAGACTTGAATGCAAAGTCTTTTAAAACAACAAGGTTTTCTTGGAAGGTGCAAACATTGTAGTTTAGGGTTTTGAAGAAGCAAATTAATCATAGAAAAGAAGGTGAGTTGTTTGTTGTTAAATAACAGGAAGTACATTGTCAGTACAGAGGTTGGCAATTCCAACTCAGCCCTACACATACTTTGTTGTGAATGTTGCATCTTCATTAACCATTGATGCACCAATAGGATATCCAGATATGTTGTTTGAAAATTTCTCTTAGGGTTTTAGGAATCAGTTTTTGATGACATATATTTTTCCATTAGTATGAAAAGGAAAACCATTGGTAATGACTACACCAAAAGACAGGTTTTAGAACAACCTGACATAATAGTCTACAATATAAACCAAAGACACAACTTACAAGTGCAAACTGAAAAAGTTAAACAGTGGAATCGGAAAGGAGTAAACCAATAGAGGAACCCGAGAGCACAGTGAAAAATGATAGAGAAGATTACAGAGTAAACCAAAAAATTAGACAAGAGAGGAACCTGACAGAGCAAGGGAACCCAACTGACAGACTTTCAGTTCAACACAAGCATCAGACACCGAAAGTCAGTTATATCCCAAGAAAAGTGGATCTGACTTCCATGTCAGATAAAATAGTTATTATTTATATTTAGAGTTTAGATTTGTTTTTAAAACCATTTCTTGAGGGACAAGAAAGATAATTGTAATTGTTTTAATTAGTCTAACTGATTAAAAATATGCAAACTAGGAGATCAAGGTGAAGTTGTAAACCTTTGATCATAGAGTTAAGTTTGTAATACATGAAACTAAAAAGGTCAAATCTATTGTATAAATAGATGTGTAATTATTCATTTGAGATGGATGTGAGGATGATTATAGCCAAGGAGCACATCTATGGATTAGACTGAGAATTTCAAGATGCAGAACAACAAAAGATGAATTTAGTTATCAAGAACCAAGGATCAAGGCTACCGAGCAACATAGATATTAATCAATCACATTAGGTGATACTTTGTACATGTGATTTTAATGGATCTGTAATAAGAAATTGAATATTTCATACACTCGGGTCAATGAGTATTTTTTTCTACATTCTAACAAGTGTAGAAAATAGAAGAAATCCTTTCAAGAAAGGTGGATTTAACAATCCTATTGTAAATCTCTTAATCGAGTGCACACTAAATAGTGTTGCTAAAGCTCTTAACACAGTAGACCTTAACCATTCTCCACATAATACTCCTAAAAGGGTAGATCATCAGAAGTGATCAAATTTTAAGCCTTAACCAACCCCTTCTAATCTGCAGATAGTGAAGTTATTGTGGGTTCCATCCCCACCGCATTTTTTACCTTCTAACAGGGGTTTTCTGCATTACCATATCTTGTGTTATGTGTTATTTATTTTAGGAATGTTTCTGTGAATGTCTACATACAATTAATATTATGAATTGATATCACATGCATAAAGAAAGAACAACAGATATGATCGGTAAAGCAAAGATTTGATTACTTAAGGTTAAAGGTTAATTAACTAAAAGTTTTAGAGGTACTGATTCAATCCTCCCCTCTTAGTACACACTTCCAATTATTTCAAAAAAATGGTATCAGATCTAGATCTTGGAGCAGAGGATAGGGTAGTGGGCTTCTTGACAAAATGGAAGGATTGAACATATAAGGGAAATACAAGGTTCAAAGACACCCTTCCCAAATAACTGAAAAGGAGATTTCAACCCAACACTTTGAATCAAGGTTTCTAAAGCCACAAGAGATTAAATTAAACCAAATTTAGAAGGAATCAATTTTCTATGGAGTCAAATTCTATGGGCTATACACAAAGTGCTTGAATTCTGTCAAGAGGCCTAATTGTATTGCATTATGACAAAATCGACCTTCCAGAGCATGTAACTCTAAGAAATTATGAATGACTTGGAAAATAAATTAGGTTTTTGGATATCCTTTATCAAGTTTTACAACATATACAAATAAATAGGTAGGTTTTCTTGGACCATACCCTGTTGTTACAACTTTGAGACCCCAAAAATGCATAAAAATAGGCACTTTTACAAAGGAACTATATCATAAACTTAACCAAAAGACTCCAACTCTTGGAAAGTGGTTAATTATGTCTCAAAAAACTTAAATATGAAAGGAATTAGTCTCAGACCATTGGGAACATCAAAAGCCCCAAATTAGGCTTCCCAAACCCTCCAAAACTAGGGCTTCTTCAATCTGGACTCTCCAAGATAAATCTCAACCAACCAGAGGTTGATTCACCATCCTTTCAACATAAATAAGTGCTTCTTAACATAAAAATTTCTCCTCATGAGGCCCAATGTGCTTCTACTATAGCATTCTAAGCATTTCCATGCTCCTTATCCCTGCAACAAACACCAAATAGAGATCTCCTGCAACATCTGATGGATTTTCTTGCATATTTAGTATTAGATATCTATGATACAAATGTTTGATTCATCCCCAAGTCATATTGATTACAAAAAGGGGATGAATCTCATTCCATGCCTCTAAAACAATGCAAACCATGCTCTGTCAAAGTATAGTCAGAGACTTTCAATGCAAAATTAATTTAAATGGATTTAAAATTGATTTAAAAAGATTCTAAAACACACATTGATGTATATTCAATGAATTAGACTCATTACAACATTTACAAATCAAGAAATTTGCAAAAACTACCACTTTACTGCTTCAAACTTGTGTAATTTGTACAATCTCTATACCAGACTGTACTGTGTGTTTTCCATGACATAGGCCAATAATATATGATTCCTAGTAACCATATCAACCAGCTCAATTTGGTTTGGTTTTATTACAATCATATTTAGTCACTAAAATCTCATTTCCCTCCTAAACTCAAGTAACCATTAAGATTCAAATATTTGAATTCTTAACTTACAATTTATTGAAATAAAAGTATTCTAACTTATTTAATTTCACTCCTAGGGTCTATTTGAATCCCTTAGATAATTTTTAAATCCTAATTAGACCCTTTGGGTACTATTGACCCAACTTACAATATTTTGGTGTCCTAGTCCTTTTCCCGAACAAATAGGACTTGACAATATTTCATTACATTCTTTATTATAAATTGTCATTATTGGTTCTAACACACCCCAATTTACATTTAGGGATGAATTTGAACGTCTTCCTTTGATTGGATCCATGGTGACCTTAGGTGACTTCATAGATGCTCCTGCACCAGATCTCTTATTTGGAAAGTTTAAATACTTAAGAGAAAAGATCATACAATGGAGAAGTATAGGCTTCACAAGAGTATTGAGAATCAGAAGTTAGAGATACATATCTTCTTTGAACAATATAAAGAAGCTAGAATCAAGATGAGACAGTTGCTGGATGAAAGAAATATTATGACATCTCTCTGTAATGAAACAAACTATAAAGAGGAAAAGACTACAGATCTATTTGAATCTTTAGGATCTACAACTAGAAAAGCATCAGACACATCAGAAGAAAGCATCACAAGTCTAAATGAAATCAATCAACATCTGGCTGGACAAGTGAAATCTCTGCAAATCATTCAAGAGACACAGATGGTAAGAATGATTGATGTCATGAACAATGCTAGACAAGCTGAGCAAGAAAGAACACTAGCTATTGATGACAGGAGGAAGATTTATGAAAAACTACAAGATAAAGAGTCAGAAACACAAAGACTTACATAACATCATCATGAGATCACAAATTAGATTATTCTTATGAATCAAGAGGTAAAAAAAATGAATACATAACTCATCGAAATAATAGAAGCTATCGGTGAGCTAAGAGAAGAAAATGAAAAGCTGAAACATGAAGTAAGAATTCAGAAACAACAAAATGACATGATCAAGAGAGCTGAAGAAATCACTAAAAGGATGGATGATTTTTTGGAAGGACAATGGAGAGTCAACAACAACACCAGACTAGGCTATACTAAGAATGGATAATCACCCAACCAAGTTGATCCAAATAATGTGTACACAAATCCAAGACCAAGAAAGCCGACATGAAATCACTGTGGAAGGCCATCAAATGTATGTAGGAGCAAAATGAAAGGTATTCCTAAATCCACATCTTCATTCATAGGAATTTGTTATAAATGTAGCAAGAAAGGACATAAAGCATATGAATGTAAATATGAGGTGAAACAACCAAAGAAGGAAACCTACATGGACAAATGTTTTCTTGCTTGAAAAATGCATGGGCACACATCTCTTGAATGCAGGAACAAGAAAAAGCAAGCATGGAAGCCAAAAAATCAAGAAAATACTTATCAACCTGTAAAGAAGAAAAATGGGGTTTAGGAGATGTAAAGATGAAAAAGTTTGGTTAAGAGGAGGGTTTGAATTGTTAATTGTTATTTGTGTTGATTTACTTAAACCCACTTTACACTTACTTGAATTTGATTGATTGTATATTGCAATTGTGATTGTGATTAAGGGAAGATAAGATGCTCCTTTCTTTCACCCTCAAATACACAAATAGGAGGTCCAATTTTGATCAACCCCAAAGGGTTAATACACAAATGAATCCACTATTTGGAAATAGACCAAGAAAGGGGATCTTAAATTTTGTAAATTGATTGATTAATATGATTAATGACAGTAATTGAAATGAATAGGAGAAAGTACCAACCTTACAAAATGGTAGATCAAAGATTGTTGTTTTCTGAGATCTATAGACTATTTCTGGAGATGCTGACAGCTGATACCAAACCAAAACACAGAGATGGACAAAACCCAGAATTTTTTTTTCATTTTTATGTTGTCTTATGAAAAAGGTCGACCCTGTACCACTTTTGTCAACTCGATCTGCTCAACTCTGAAAGTGTCCCTGTTCGCACAGTACGAAAGAAAACCGAAAAGGGTATCTAGATCTGGCCTTAGATCTACAGTCCCAAACCTGTACCTGCAAGAAAAATGTTTGTTTATTGTGGGGGAGGGGTTTGCCTTAGTCAAACCCCGATTTAGGAATTAACCTTGAAATCAATATTTGAAATAAGAATGCTAGCAAGTAGTAGAATTGAATCTAACAATGAAGCTATGATATTGAATAGATATGCAATTGTAATTCAAATGTAGCAAGTATGTAAATATGAAAGCATGGACTTTAGAAACCATAAAGCTCCATGATTGTATGCTTGTAATCCACCTTGAAAGAGTTTTGAGGATGCACAAAGGATCTTGAAGGAAGATCACACCATCATGATGGCTAGATCTAGGGTTTGAATGATGAATCTTGAATGCTTGAACCAAATCCCTTCAAAGGCTTGAAAGCTTGAATCCTTGATCTTCAATGGAAAACTTGAATGCTTGAGAGGAATACTTGAACACCTTGAGAGCTTGAAAACATGTATAAAAATGGATGCTTGAACAAAATCTTGGCTAGAGCTTTTTGCATTTGGAAGACTTAGAGAAAATGAGAGGAGAAGGCTTCCTTTTATATGAAATTAGGGCACAATCTTCTAAGGAGGTTGACATAGGAGAATTCAATTCCAATTAGACCCATTCCCCTATAAGAAGACTTATATTAAATATAATTTAGGAATCCCCGCTTCGGAGCCCAAAACAGCTGACCCGGAAGTGGGAGAGAACTTTTTGCAAAGACCGACATCCGGGAAACTGTGGGATTCTGGGTTTGGGACCCTGGGATAGGGTCAAGGTCGGCCCTATCCTAGGATAGGGCTGAGGTTGAACCTATCCTAGGAGGTTGACCCTATCCCTATATCCCATAAACAGAGTCCTGCAACCTAGAATGCAGAAATCAATCGTGAAAGTGGTATAAGGAGGAGCAGATCATGGGGGATGATGCAGAAACAGGGGGATGATGTAATGGAGGTCAAATAAATCCCCTAAGGAGGGATAAACTCTCTTAACATGGAAGTGCTTCCATTTTAAGATGATACATTAAGCCCCCACTTTAGTGGGAGTACAGAAATTGAACGTGCTCACGGTAAAGTTAGAAGAAAGATATCTTGGTGGATTGCAATTGAGATAGAATATCACTAAGCCAGGAACATGAGCCCCTAGAATAAGGATTCTAGCTCATCATACATACATAAAGATATGGAAATTAAAGAACATTCAATCATAGAAAACATATATGAAGACATAAGTAAGACAAGAACAACACTATTGATAACATAGCTTCATGATCTAATCCTACTAGCATGAAAGCGAAAGAGAGAAAATAGAAAGTGATTACCTCACCTAGTAAGATGCCCACCTTACTATGAATCACCATAGAGGGAGAACCCCCAACAGGGTCAGCCATAAAGTGTGCTTGTAATTGTAAGTGTGTCTTCTGACGGCTTTTTGAAAATACCCATAGATCCACATTCTTGTGTCACTATGGAGTATAAAATGCGTGTCCATTCAAGATTTAGCAACTTATGTGTGTTACCTTTCAAGGATTTAGAATATCATAAAAGGGTGTGTATCTCTTCAGGATTTAGCAACTTATGTGCGTTACCCTCTAAGGATTTAGCAAAAAAGTAAAATGTGTGTCTCTTCAGGATTTAGCAACTTGTGTGCATTACCTTTCGAGGATTTAGCATGCTGCGAAATGTAAATAAATGTAAACTATAGTACAAGGGAGACCCTATATATTCCCCCCTCCTTATCATGGCTACCCACTAGGTAGGATGAGGAAGAGGAAGAGGATACCTACTTCACATGGTAAGGAGCTATCCAGCTTTACAACAATGTATACCATATTCTTAGTGAAGAGTGTTGACCCTTACATCTAAGAACATAGATAATCGTGAAATAGATATGTCACTTATGGAAAAAGGATCCTCAAAAGGGAAGAGATCTTATCGACAAGAACCCTACCATAGAGGAGTGCTTAGGATAAAATTTCATCTTCTCAAAAAAAAGAGGGACCAAAGATTCAATCATCAAGCCCCCTGTAATCAAGAGGAAGAAGAATCTTAGGATGAAGGAATCAAACTCTAACCCAAAGAAAGAGCAAGAGTTTATAAAAATCATAATTTGCAATATAAAGAAGAGGTGATGACCTAGGACAATCACCTCTCATATAAGAGGGTATCCAT
>MU225495.1:1319663-1329870 GCA_018584345.1 Thuja plicata | reverse complement strand
GCTATTTATGGATTCAATTTATTTATTTTTTATTAATTTTTTATTTTTTAAAAAAATTTGAAATCTTTTTTTAATCTTTTTTTAATGTGGGTATGTATATATATACACATGTGTATATATATACGTGTGTGTGTGTATATACACACATGTGTCTATACACATGTGTGTATATACACATGTGTGTGTATATACACACACATGTGTGTATATATACATGTATATATACACACATGTGTGTATATACACACATATGTATATGCACATGTGTGTGTATATACACACATATGTGTGTATACACACACACACACATGTATATACACATGTGTGTATATGCATACACATGTGTATACATGTATGTGTATATATATACATGTATGTATATATAGACATGTGTATATACATGTGTATATATACACATGTGTGTGTATATACATGTGTATATATACACATGTGTGTATATATACACACATATATATTTGTATATATACACACACATGTATATGTGTGTATATGTGTATGTGTATATATGTACACAAGTTAAAAATACATATTATTCAAATTAATTTAAAAATAATAATAATAATCCTTATTCCAATTCTACAATATGGGATCCAAACGGAGAATAGCTTATTCCAGCTTTCATTTTTAGAATTAATTAATCCGAGAATAGGCCCTTATTCTGGAATAGGCCTATTTTGGATAAGTTAATGCCATGCACCAAACGGACCCTTATTGTTTGTGTTTGTTTGAAAGTTTCTAAAGCCTATTTATCAAATTCATTGTATATAGAAAGCAACTGTGACATTCAATGAGGCTGATCTTTGAGGCACTTAGTCAAACAATTAGCGTCTTATATGTGCATTTCACACTTTGGATATGTGTCGATTGGGGCACTTGCAAATATAACATCTCACAAAAATCCCCTGGCGCTACAATGGATGTCCATTTATTGTTATAAAACTTCCATATTGGCACAGGCTGGGTAGAAGTGGAGTGCAACTTTACAGTAGTCAACTACATTTGCTTGAGCCCATTTGAAAATCTCATTTCCGGCAAATCTAAAAAGAAAAGGGTGAGAAGAGGATCAGAAAGAAAGAATAGAAGAAAGGCTCAAAAGCAACAAGCTCAAGAATGAAAAAATCTCCACCCTTCAATTTGCCCAAAATGCACGATCTTTGCGTTGTTGAGATCTAGGGATAAATGTGAAAATAGAAATGAATAAGATCTAGGGATAAATATGAAAACCTTGGCTATCCCCTCAGAACTTTGGCTCAAGAAGCTCAGAATGGGTGAGGTCAAAAGAGGTGAAAGCATCCCCAACTAATAAATCTACACTTCAACCATGATGATGATAGAATCCCTGTTAAAATGGTCAGACAAGTTCTATTGATAGTATAATGAAATAGTTAGGATAGTACAATGAAATAGTTAGGTTGTCTTGAACATTTGTTGAGGAGCATCTTTGTTGTCAATTGAAGGAATTCTAGAGGTTTATTATCTACTTTATGCTTGCTCAAGCAAGTAGTAGTAAGTATAAATATATACATCAAATGATGATAGAATCCCCGTTAAAATGGTCAGACGAGGTCTATTGATAGTATAATGAAATAGTTAGGTTATCTTGAACATTTGTTGAGGAGCATCTTCGCTGTCAATTGAAGGAATTCTAGAGGTTTATTACCTACTTTGTGCTTGCTCAAGCAAGTAGTAGTAAGTATAAATATATACATCAAATGATGATAAAATCCCTGTTAAATAGTCAATGAGTTATATTGAAAGTATAATGAAATAGTTAGGTTGTCCTGAACATTTGTTGAGGAGCATCTTTGCTGTCAATTGAAGGAATTCTAGAGGTTTATTACCTACTTTATGTTTGCTCAAGCAAGTAGTAGTAAGTATAAATATATACATCATAAGTGTTGAAGAAGTTTATTATGGTTTGTAGTAATAGATGACTTATATGTTTTTCATGGGTGCCCCAATGAAATGGGGGAGGTGTTGTGTTGTGGTTATACGGGCAATTCCCTCCACCAAGATATCAAAGTGAAAAAATAATACAATCAAAACACTATAGGAAGTCTTATCATCCTATGTCTAAATTTAACAACACTTTTGTTCATGCAAAAACAATTAAAATTATAAGAGAGTTTGAATAAATAGTAATCGGCTAATAATACACTAAGGGCCCGTTTGGTGCATGACATTAACTTATCCAGAATAGGCCTATTCTAGAATAAGGACCTATTCTCGGATTAACTAATCCTGAAAATGAAAGCTGGAATAAGGTTTGGACCTGTTTGGTGCACCTAGAATATGACTGGGAATTAATCTATTCTCCGTTTGGATCCCATAATGTAGAATTGTAATAAGGATTATTTTTCATTTTTTTAATTAATTTGAACAATATGTATTTTTAACTTATTAAAAATTTATAATTATAAAAAGATATATTTTCTTACAAATCTTAATTTTTTAACTTATCATTTTTGTTGCTGGTTTTTTAATTAAAATATATATGTATTTTTTTACTTATATATTTTTAAATTAAAATATGTATTATTAACTTAAAAAATAAGATTACAAAAAAATTATTTTCTTACAAATTTTAATTTTTGAACTTTTATCAATTTTGTTGCTCGTTTTTTTAATTTTTAATATTTTTCTATCGAAATTCATATCCAAGTAAAAACTAAAAAATTGGCATGACAACATTATAAACACGTTACCACATATATAAAAAATTGACATGACAACATTATAAACAAGTTACCACATATATATAGTACTACATCGTAAACCAGTTACATGTCCACATTTTGTCTCAAATTAATTGGGATACATTCAAAGTTCATCTTTTCATATGGTCTTAGCAAACAAACGTAATTAAAATACAAATAAATGCAATTAAAATACTGTGAATTCTTCATAAAAATTTTGTTTCAGCCTTCACCATTGATACGATTTCAGCCCAAGCCGCCTCTCGAGAGCACAAGCTACACTAATGAACTTCATCGACAACAGGTGCAAATGGGCAGACATATGCAGATGACACATCATCTGCCCACCTAAAGTAGTCACAGCCATTATCGTCCTGCAATACCAACTCTATGTTACTTCATACTATAATGAATAGTATCTACAGTTTTTATAAACATAAAATACATTACCACTACCAACCTTCTTGCTAAGTGGACACCTCCAAAATTTTTGCTCAGGGTTCTTATCCGTGTGTGAGGTTTTCAAAACATAAGGCCCTTCACCACACTTGCAGCCTGGCACATTAGCCATTGATATCCCCCACAAAACTGTAAAAGACAAAGTCATAGGAAAAGAAATCATACATTTTGAAAATTGAGTGCAAAAATAGTTTGCAACAATGCATTAGTTTGATCCCCTATTTGATAATAAATATTCATAACACGAAGTCAATGGTATTTTACTACAATGCAAAAATTGATTTCCTAGTATTTGATTAGCACTACAATGCAAAAATTGATTTTCCTACAATGCAAAAATTGATTTTCCTAGTGTTTGATTAGCAAAGTGCGATGCATGGAATTATAGAGAGGCACGTGAACTATTTTTTAGAGTGCGTGGAGGAAACTAAAACACAAAAATGTAATAATGGCGGCAGTAACACGAATCGGGTTTATTAAAAAGGATTTAGAAACTATCAAAGTTGGAGATGTAAAACCAAATTCAACAACCTTTGCTAAAATTCTCCCTACCACATCAGTAATGGAGGCTTTGGGATAGTGTATGAACATTATTGTGAGGTCTCTAAACATACATAACCCTATTTGCAGAAAAATCATTGCTCTATAACCCATGGCTTTCCATTCTTGAAATAATAAACTGGGCCAATGCTTCCCTTGAAGAGAATATTTTCTGTTACATGTATTACAAAGAGTCCTCTTAGTTGTGGTGTTGCAAGGAGTTGTCTTGTATCGACTTTAAAAAGATGACTGAAAATTTTCAGGCTAATTCACAGTTACAAACAACAAGAACTGACAGATTCATCTTTGCAGTGGCATAGGCTACACTAATTAGCTTTTCAAAAAATATTACTCCATATTAAATAATTTGCATCATTGCTATTTAATCCTCACATACACAATTTCCATTTACCAAAAATAGTTTTAAGGTCAACATAAACAATTCCCCAAGTTCAAATATGTATTGCAAAATAAAATTGTCATATGGTTGTATTACACTTTTAAAGATAGTTTTAAGAAAACTATAGACTACCAAACTTTCTTTGAATGTATGTGACCCTCTGTGATTCACTCATTATCAAGAACCCCTTTGCTCTTCCAGGTTCAACCAGAAAAGTGTCATATGCATCAAACAACGTTTCTTCACTAAGCCCAGGGATTTCTTGTAGTGCAACATATACTTGTTCATAGACAACATTCACTTCAGATGCATCCATTTTCATAGTTTGAGTCTCCCTCATGTTGTCACCTATCTTACCTATGGTTTCACATATGGCATCTAAGGAACCTGCCATGCTAGAACGCTTCCTCTTTGGCCTCTTTGATGACATTGATGAGTGATTCGCACTGCCGGATGCAGTAGATTGAGTGGGTACATGTGTAGGGATTTCATCATCATTCAAATCAGCAAGACTTTCAAAAGGTGCAGTGATATCCTCCTCATAATCAGGATCAATGATGTCATTTACAAAAATCCCTTCTTCAGTCTCTATAGGTGTTGCAGTTGCGTTGCCTTCGGCTATGTCATTGCCCACAATGATGGATAACTCGTTGAAGTAGTAAAAGGGATGCCTCTTAAACACCTTGGCATTTTTGAAATGTTTTCTCTGCATGTTAGCATAATGAGTGAATTAATTATTTGTATTTGGTTGGTAACTTTTTAAGATAGATTAACTTATAACGAAAATTTGTAAAAAGCATTTTACCTTCAAGAGCTCCTCCCAAACCTTCTCATCAGCGTCCATACATTGAGTACTCTCATTCAATTAAAATCCACTTATGTTTTTCAACTCTTTCATAGTTCTGTTACAATCCTGCTTCCATGTTTTGAGTTTGTTCTTACAGTTTTCCTTTGTCAAAGTCATGTTCATTTCTTCATTGAACCTCTTTTCAATAGTAGTCCAAGCTTCCTTTTTGAATCTGCCTTCATCTTTTCTTCCCAACTGAACTTGCTCGTGGAGCAAGTCTAGAAGCTTTCTTTCCATGTCTTTGTTCCATACAATCCTGGTACAAGGAGTTGCATGGCTGGTTTGAACAACATCATTGTCCATGCCATGACTCATTTGAGAAGCTTCATTGTCTATGCTTGTCAAAAGGTCTGTGAATGACATCGCTGAATCACATGAACATTTGGAGACAAAATCAAGTCAGCAATAAATGCAATATTGTTCAGCATTGGTACAAATAGAAATTTTTTAGTTAATATATTAGTTAAAATGGATGATATTAGATTTTAGTTAATCTGGTTAGTTTTGTTCATCTATTTAACAGATAGTGTCAAGCTTCCTCCCTAGGCAGATTGTCCTATTGATTTTATTCACAAACATCAAACAACACTTGAGAGTGAACATATGAAGAAAAGAATCCCCTCAGCTACTGAAAATAATGAATTTCTGCACTTGGTCTCTTCCACAATTTGAAAATATTCTCTTTTTGATGCAGCATATTAGTTTACCACTAACAATCTTTCACTGCTCATTGCATTTTGTTGAAAGTTTGAAAGGCTTTACAACTACATCATTTGTCAAAAATCCTCCATGCTTTGTCTCGAGCACATCTCATACATATACATGAGTAAAGGTTTGTGGCCACAATCATGGAGCTTGAGTCAACACCCACCATACACCTCTACATTGAAGCTTTGAATACCCATCTTACAAACCTCTCGAGCGCAGATCCTTTTAACATTCTATTTTGTGCATATAATGCAAAGACTATAATAATCTACATTCTTCATGCCTTGTCTCTACCAATAGCATCGGTTGGAAGTTTTATGAAGCTTATCCCATCATATCTATTTTGTGTATACCCATTCATGGAATTGCATAAGACCACATCCTATTAAGGCATTCTGCCCAGCTCATGATTTTGTCTTTTGTAAACATGGGAAACACTGACAAAGATGGCAAAAACATTTTTCATATGTGATTCACAGATTTCTTGCAAGTTCCTAAAGCATTTCAATAAATCTATAATGTGTGTGGCCTATAATCATTCAACTAAATTGGAGTCATATCCTGCAGGTTCAGAGGTAGGAAGAGAAAAGCAGTCTTCACCAAAATATCAAGCAGGTAGTGCTATGCTCTGCACAGAAGGTGGAATTTTTCGTCAGGTGTAACCAAATAATAAAAATATAATTATGGATGCCTCAACCTTGCATGTATTTGTATATTTGAAATAGATATAAACAAGCATGTCTATAGTATATTGTTCTCAATATCAATTTTATTTGCTTGCAATTTTGCATAATCATGACAAGATATTTCAACTAAGGGTGTTAAACAAACAAATAAGCTAGCAAATTTTTCTGCAAACATGGGCATGGGTGGATTAGTATCACTATTTAACAAACAGTTTTGTAGAATTTCTATATGGGAAATGCTTTTCTAAAAAGAATTCATACAGTGGAAAAGGCCAACCATGGTATCTAAAACAGAAACTTACAATTTAAATTATGATGAAATGAACTTCTAATTGGCTAATGATCAAAATATTCATCTTGCAAAAGTCTTTTAAGGTGTGGAAGGAGTATATAGTACCAACTTAAGACAAACCATGGCAGCGTTTGGTTTCTTGAAAACTAACTCAAAGTAACATGATCTTCTTACAAACTTACAAACTTTCATAATGTCATTGCACAAGCTATTTATAAAACAGAGCCCAAATAAGCATCAATCCCTGATAAACTAATTTTTAAGCAGGTACCTTAAATATATATGAGGATCATTGCTCTAAAGTGTGACTAAGATCGAGATCTATATTCTTCCCGCATCCTTCTTGCTATTTCATCTCAAAACATCCCCCTGTCATCTCTATCACGCTGAGTCAAACCATATGTCTCAAGCAATGATACATCTATCCCATCACAACTGTCTTCCTATTCACATTCTTCTTCTGGTAGAAGGCCATCCTCTCTCGTAATGGAGTTGTGTAAAATGCAACATGCCAAAACAATCTTGGTTTGTGTCACAGTTTTATAAGATTTTGCATGCTTCAATATAGGAAAACGCTGCTTCAAAATGCCAAATGTATGATCTATTATATTCCTAAGTGATGAGTGTCTATGGTTAAACAACTCCTTTGCTATTTTTATAGGGTTTTCTCTTACAAATTCCTTTAGGTGGTAACGTGTACACCTATAAGAAGCGAGAAATCCTGGTGCATTTGGATATCCAGCATCGACCAAATAATACTTTCCTGCATATAATAAAGAATATTACTATAACAGTGTAAAATGTATCATATGCAGGAATATGACAATCATAGTCTACATACCTTGGGGAACCACAAGTGGATCTAATTTGGAGAGATACAAAGCTAGAACATGACTATCTGCAGCAGACCCTTCCCAACCAACAAGGACGTATTAAAATTGGTAATCAAATGAACATACACCCATAATATTTTGTGACAAGTTGCCTTTTTTATTTTGATATTTGGCTTGGAGGTGAACATCAACAGTGACTGGTATATGGGATCCATCAATTGCTCCCACACAATCCTATAGTCAGCAAATGGATAATCTAATGAAAATGTGGAAACAGGATTAAGACTCAATCAAACAAATGTGTATGGCAAGGAGATTTACCTTGAAGTATGGGTCAAACTGGTCTTTCCCACTAATTTCTACAGGAGTGTTCAGACCAGGGGGTAGAAGATAATCTACATGGAGTGCTAAGATAGCCATCAGCACCTTGTGGAAGTATCGACTAACTGTCTCTCCTGAGTGCCCAAAGTTATGGGCAATCTTACGATTACACAGATTGTGCCCAATGGTATGTAGGAACATCACAAGTTGTTCTTATAATGTGATATTTTCTGTGTCTATGATGCTTCCTTTTTGCCTTAGAAGTTTTGCTAGCTCAAAGAAGGCTCATCTAGTCATGCATATTTGGTCATGACAATCCGTGTTGTTCGAATGGATGATACACTTATAAAAAGGAATTTCATCCCTTATGCGCTTACGCATTTGTCTTTTGTCTTCATCTACAAATGCTACTATGGTTGTCGCAAACGCTGCAAGCATGCATGCAAGAGAGATACTGACCCTCTTCTTCCTAAGAGCGAGACCTTGAAGGTGTGACTGTTTGGTAAGATCCATTACCTAAAAGGCAATAAAACTTAGTACTTTCATTTAGTTAAACACAATGACAACTACAACAAAACAAAAAATTAAGCACAATTAAAACTAGAGCATAAGAGGAGAGTAGTAAGATGTGGCTTGTCGAACAGTAATTTATAGTTGCAAAGTTTCAATATTTGCTATTTTTCTGAAGAAGAGAATGGACAAAGTAGGGAAGTAATGACTGCAATGTTTGTAGAAAACTGATTTGTTAAAATGCATGCCAAGTAGGGAAGCAATAAATTCCTAGACTTGTTTATAAATTCGTCGACTTATTTATCAATGAATTTATTATTCAGAACAAGACTTGACAACAATTTAACCTTGCAGGATGTGTCCTAGCTGCATTTGTCTAGCATGTTCATCTTTGATGAATGCATGACCTCCCCAAACAATTTTTGATGGTTTGTATAATTATGGGCTTTGCTTTTAGTAACTCCGTTAAGTCATTAATTAGCAACAAAACAATTTGATTTGTGAGATGACTCAAATTATCATTCTATATATTTGATAGAATATCAGTCCTTACTCAAATCATAACGTCATGTTAAGGATATTATTTCATTCTTGTAGCTCTTTTAATAAGATATTTCAGTCTAATGTCATCTTTGTACCTCCTCCTTAATAGCCTTTTCTTATCAAAACTTAAAATCATTTATAACTTCCAATTATAAACCTCTTCCCATTTACACCAAACATGGAGCTTGATATTATTCATATCATTCTTTTTATCTGTGCAGTTACTAAAGTTATTGCATCACAAGGAGCTACAGTTTCCTTGATGGATTTCGTCAAATATTTCTTTCCACATTCTTCATCCATTTTTACCACAAATTAAAATTGTAATATCTGGTCCAAAGAATTATTTATATCAAACTTTGATGGATGATCCCTTCTGGAAAGAAGTGAGGATGATGACAGAGTTGTTGGACCGGTTTTACACCTCCCATCATACATAGTATTTATTCGAAGCATGCTACTAAAATAGTGTCGATCCATAATTTTAGCTTAAATTTTTCAAATTGAGTAGAAAAAAATTACATATTTTTTCCCCCTGAAGCCTGCTAATTGATGATTAATGAGTGTATTATTTATTTATCCTTTTCCAAAATTATCAGATTCACAGTCTTCTTCCAAAGATAAGATGGAAGTATCATTCTAGTATATTTTTAGATACCATTTCAATCATATTCAATGAGGGCCCGTTTGGTTGCACCCCATAACCGGGTTATGTCGCCCATAACCTGGTTATGGGGTGCAATTCCCTGTTTGGCTGCCCTTTTTGAGAATGGGAATGTGGATTTGCATGACCCCATTTCGCCGAAAATGTGGATTTCGCAATTCCACCTCAGGAGGTGGAATGACTTTCGAATCCACGGTTATGTGCTCAAATAAACCAATTTTAATCTTCCCGTCGGGTCCGGGCAACTCCACGTTTTTGGATTTAAACCCCATTTTAATCTTCGTCGGGTCCGTAGATATCCATGTTTTTGCAGTTAACATATCCACGTTTTTGAAACAGCGATTTCCAACTCTCTCTGCTGCGTGTTTCGTGTTTGACGCTAGGGTTTGGCTTCCTGTGTGTTGGTGTTCGACACTACGATTTGGCAACCTCTTTCTGCTGTGTGTTGGTGTTTGACGCTAGGGTTTGCCATCCTCTTTCTGCTGCGTGTTGGTGTTTGACGCTCGAGCTACTTTGAACAGGTACGGATTTCATTTCTGAGTTAAGGGATTCTTCTTCAACGTGGCTCGGTTTTCCCAGGATATTCTTGGTGTTTTGTGTTTCTATAGTTTATTTTTCTGTACTTTGATTACAAAATAAACAACATCTAGTGTATAAAACAAAAAAAATCCCGTATATAGTTGGAAA
>MU225495.1:1273117-1296500 GCA_018584345.1 Thuja plicata | reverse complement strand
TATATATATATATATATATATATATATATTTGGACTACGATATCACTGAGAGGGGGGAGGGGGGTAAATCAATGATATAATAAAAAACAATTATCAATTTTAAACCAAATTTATATAACCATTTAAATGAAACAAATGAAACAATGAGATAGAGATAAGACATGTACATAAAGGTATAAAACAAGATATATCCTGAGTGGAAACCCTATAGGGAATAAAATAAATCGAAATGCCTCGCTACCTTAGTCTAAAAAACTTTTATACTGCCTCACTGTCTACAAAGTTGTCTCACTGACAAGTGCTATCTCACTGATAGTCTTTTATGCCTCACTAGCTTTCACAACTCTTTTCAATTTTCTTACATATGGAGATCATAAAAAATGATTGTTGTGTAGAGCCTATAATTATATCCTATACATTATTAAATACAATATATGTCTCTGTATCTAACAATGTATATCATACAATCATAAACCCTATGCCAATTATAAATTTATGATAAACTAATTGTGCACAATAATACAAATATGATCAATCAAAACCCAATATACTCTCTCTATTTGTATGCCCAAGACAATCTACCTATGTTCAATATATAAGAAACATTGAAGAAACAATTTTAAAAAATTGATATCAAACTAATTTCAAACTGATACTCTTTAACTGATATCCTCAAGTATCATATCATGCCTTTGTGTTTCCATCAACAAATTACATGTCTTTCAACGAAAAATGATATCTCTCTCACAATTTTAAAATTTTTATATATCTATTTCAATGATATAATCATCTATGATTATTTTGATTAAAAATATAATTCAATGACTTTCTTTTTAATTCTTGTTTAAATAAACTGAATTGTCTTTAATGTCCACTCTCGTATGATATGCATCATGAATAACTAATATATCTTTGAATGAAAATAATGAAGTTATTAATCTTTTTCCAAACTCTGATAAACCATGAAACCATATTCAACCGACACATACTGTGTTCCATGAATACATCACAAAAGATGTAAATGTCCCCAATACACACTCGGGCTCATGCATGTGTGAAGTTAATATACAATAACCTTAAGTGTAACAACATGCATGGTGTTATGCCCTACATCCCCGTCCCTACATTTTGTGTGCAAAATGTTGGGTCCCCCCTTTTTTTTTTCCTTTGTTTGTTTTTGCTTACGGCTTTGCCTTGTCTTTTTTCCCCTTTTGTTTTCTTTCTCCGGGGTTTTCTTCCCCGTTGTTGTGTTTTGTTTGTTTGGTTTTCGTCTCTGGGACTGCGGTCCTGGAGGTCGTTCTTCGTTGGGAGCCAGACTCCGGACTCCGGGATTCTTCGCCACGATACCGAAAGGTTATCTTTGCGGGGAATCCCCAGGCCCGGGGTCCGGAGGTTTGCTTGTCTGGAGATTGCCGGAAGAAGGAGGATTACCCTTTTTACCACGGGTATAAATAACACTTATCTGTCATTTTCACATTTACCGTGATTAAAAATTTTGAGCGATTTCAGAGTGATTAACAGAGCAATTTGCAGAGAGTTAGCTATAATCAGTGCTTAACACTTCCAGTCATTTTCAGGTGATTGTGAGTGCCTCGTGGTGGGCAGTGACCGTTTGAAAACCGTAGTTGTTGCAGAGCTCTTGTGGTAGTAACTCCTTCCCTTCCTCCACCTTTTGGCATTCTCAGGATGGTGTTTCTGTCCTCGCCTTTGTGTTTTCTTCTGGTTCGTTGGGTGTTTCCTTCGTCACTTGTTCGTCTGTCGTCTCTCTGTTTTGTCTTCTTTTGTTTTCTAGTTTTGCCGCCCGTTGGTGGGTCGGCTCTGCCAGAGGGTTGTCCGCCCTCTGCGCAGAGGTGGTCAGTTTGTAAAATATGTAGATAGCTGTATATGCTTTGTCTTGCCTGGTTTCCTGCGGGCGTCGTTCCGCATTGTATATTTGTGTATATTTATGCATATTTGGTGTATATATTCCCCCTGTGCCCATGTGTATATCCCTCAGCCTTCATGTATATCCTTCTGGGTGGCTCGGCAAGGTGGTCGAGCCGCCTGTGTGACTGGTTTTCTGCCCATGAACTCGTTTCGAGACAGAAAACCACCTGTTCGAAACTCGGCTCTCAGCCAGTTTCAAACAGGCAGTTTTCTCTCTCTTCTAAGAAACTAGTCAGACCCTCATTTATGTCCCATACACACAATCAATTCCAGCCAAGTGGCCTTCACTTTTTGCGCATTCAGAAAGTTGGCTCCACCGTCATCGCCATAACTCCCATTTAATACCTACGCACGTGGCGCCCACGTGGGCTCGATGACTTACCTTTTTACACGTCCTCACCAACGGATACTTCTCCGGGCTTCGGGTCCACTACCATCATCCATCCCGTGTCTTTGTCGAGTGTGATAAAATCCCTAGACCTGGATGTTTAATAAAATCTTAAGTTCATATGATGCGTTTGCTTTTCAGTTATCTTTAAATGAAACTAACTTTTTAGGAAAAGAAAACATCGCGGTGGTAAGATCTCCGGACCCCAGAATATTTATTTTGATTAACATGTTCTGACGGTCGCTTTGCCTTGCAGGTTTCTGAAGTTCATTTCCCAAACATGTCTGAAGCATCCACATCCTCTCCACCCGGAAGTCCAGAGCTACCTTCCGCGGTAGCCACCAAGGCAGTAGTAAAGTCAAAAATGGAGAAGGCCCTGGAAAAGATGCCCCTGACTATGAAGTTCATGCAGGACAATGTCATCATGGGCTCAAAGATTGAGTCCAAGGTCAAACTTATCATCGTCACCAGCGTCAGAACATGGCCAGAGATGCAGGCCTTGGTAAAAATAATATATATCTAGCGATAGGGTGGAGATCAGCTGGCAATCAACGTTGGGGACTCCAGAATCCTCAAGGCTGCTTGTTTCCCATGCTCCGTGTAGTCTCCAGAGCTTATCTTGAAACTGGCCACCAACTACAACTCTTCTGTTCGGGCTGTTATGCTCGTAGCCACAGAACCAACAGGATACCCTACTCCTCTGGTATCCCTTGACCCACACACATTCCGGGCGAGACTGGGAATCCCAAAATTTTCCAAGGCCTCAGTGGTTACAAGGACTCATGCCTTGGCCCAATTCACATAGCTGGAGGATGCCACCCAGGTATATATGAATACCCATTGGCTCAAGGCTCCAAAAAGGGACCCAAAAAGAATGAAGATAAAGATTCTCCGCTCTGAGTTCAAGGAGAGCATTCAGATGGGGATGATAGCATTGGCCTGGGTCTTTGGGCAGCCCTCCGCCCAAGAGTTTGCTTGATAGATGTATTATATCCTCCTTGGCATCTCCACCAAGGGGGGATACTTTGACTGGGCAGCAATAATTTCCAACCATGTCGACCCCCAGTTCCTGCAATTAAACAGGAAGAAGAAATTCTACATGTCTTCCTATGTTTTCTGGGCCCTAGCGCAGCAGAGGCCCCACGCCCATGGCTTACTTATAGATGGCGTGCTCGGGATTGGCCCGGGATAAAAAGAACCGTGGGACCATTTCCCACAAGTTCAATGGGAGGCCAACTTCCCCAATTTTTGTCGGGTAAACGACGCGTTCGTTTATTATCATCTGCTTACACCCACCCAGGACGCTGGATACCGCCTATCCTCAGAGGTGATGAATTTGGTCCATAGTTATGGACATTATTACATTCAGTTCCAATAACACACCTACATTAGGGTCACCAGATTCTCCGGAAAACCCTACTTGTTGCCCAAACACTGTGGGGACAAGATCGTGTTCTTGGAATACTGCAGGCAAATAACGGAGGTACATGCCCTCTTTGCCCTCAAAAAGATACCCAACATTCCATTCCCAATCACCTGTGGGATCTACACATGCAGCCTAGCCGCTGCAAAGGAGGCGGACAATGAATTGAAAAGTTACAACTTGGAGGAATTTTACTTAGCGCGGAAAATTTTTGATCCGCATGGAAAGATTGCAACGGCACTGCCCCAGGCTTCAGAGCCCCATCACATCCATATGGAGGAATTCTGGGCAGATTGCCAGGATGATGTGGAGATGTGTAGGCACTATGCCAGAATGACGGGCGGCATGATGCAAAAGTTGAAGCTCCGGAGGTTCCCAGCGGACTTCTCAGATGCCGCCCCCACTATCGTTCTTGAGTACATGGCAAAGGGGATCAACACAAGGACTCTCCCACCAGTAAACTGGATTTTCCAGGATGGGCCTACAATTGAGGACTTCACTTGAGAGGTGGTTGAGCGAAGTCACTCCTATTTCAAGAAGGTGTGCCCCGGAAGTACTCGCCGAGCAGCCTAGTCGGCACCAAAATTGACTCTGCAGCCGGCACCAAAGTTGACTCTAGGGGCCGGGACTTCTTCACAGGGAGTGGATAAAGGAAAAAGAATAGACACGAACCATTTTGCGCAAGAAGTCCCCATCAAAGAGCAGATAAAAAAATCAGTGGAAGCCTCCCAACAAATGAGGGAGCAATTAATAACACGGTTGGCCACTCCACCGCTCATGGCCAGGCCACGTCGTCCCTCTTCCTCCCCGTTGCTGGCAGCCTTAATGGTGAAGGCAACGGGGGTGGATCCCATGGAGGCGGCAGAAATAAGAGATGCGGGGCCACCCTTGGTAACCCGGAGAAAGAAAAGGCTCCACAAAAAGCCTAAGGCAGAGCCGGGGTTGGGAATACCCCAAGCCCAACAAGTGGAAATCCTCTCTTCCAGTTCCCCGGAGCCGGAGAAGGAAACAGAGCTTGCAGAAGTCCCAGCCAATCCCCCTCTGCAAGAGGAATTTGATGATGTTTTTGCAGTCGATGAGTTCAAAAACTTACAGGGGGACAACAGGCAAGCAGGGACAGAAGTTCCGGGGGCAGAACCAGAAGCTGCAGAGCAAGAAGCTACTGAACAAGAACCTGCACAGGAACAAGAAAAGCAGGTAGAAGAGAAAGAGCTAGAGCCGGAGATTGCCTCTGGGGCTCAAGCGATGCAGGGTCTGGGGGTGGACCAACAAAGGCAAGGTGAACAAATGACATCTGCTGGGGGAACCGGACCTTCAGGAATAGCCGTAACCCCAGCCGCCACGTTCCAAGGGCCACTCCTAGGAGAAACCTTTGGGCAGGTGATTACCATGGCCCAAACTTTGAATCTTGGCCCAATACCTCCCCTACTGCCTAAAGATGTACCAATAGAGGAAGAAGCCCCGACAGTAGAAGAAGAACAACAAGAAGAACAACAAGAAGAGCAGCAGGAAGAGCAACATGAAGAAGAGATCCCCGAGGAAGCCTACCAAAGTCCAGACAAAGAAATAGATACAGAGGACAAGGCTGAGGAAAGGGAGGTTGATGAATAAAATATCATTGCAGAAGAAGTAGATGCAGGGAGAGGGACGGATGAGGTCCACGCCACTGAGGAGCAATAGCCACAGGACACCAGGGAAGAATCAAGGGAAAAAATTCTGGTAGGAAGGCCACCCCTACCACCTCAGTGGCTGATAGAGAGAAGAAAAAGAAAAGCTCAGTCCATTCCTGTAACTCCTCTCTCCCTGGCCGAAATGATGGCCCAAGTCTAGGCCCCGCCGAAGGCCAAGAAAGCTCGGACAGTTCATACTCTTCGAACTGGGCTGGGCGGTGAAACAGTTTCCATTGTGGCAACACCTCCCCCAGGCACTGATGAAGCAACCGTGGACCCCGGAGATTATAACGTTGCAGAGGTATCACTGGGTAAAAGAGGAAAGCAGGACGAGGTGGACTTGTTGAAGGAGGCAGCTAGGGCAGTAGAGGCCCACTATGAGAAAGAATCCCAGAGGCTCAAAGCAGAAAAGGCAAAGAAAGCAAACCTTATGGGGTTGCTCACTGAGCTGGCTCGACCTATCAATGCCGCTCCTCCGGAGGCCTCCACCTTTTAAGATCTACCGCAGAGTGACATAGACTCCTTGTGAGTAATGAAGAAGAAAGCCCAGGCAGTGGACGAGTGGGTTGCCCTGCAGATAGGAAACACCCGGTGTTTCCTGGTATCCACCCTCCCAGATTTATATACAGCCCGGTAGGTTATACACCAGGCATAAATTCTTATTGAACTATGGGAGGGTGATACCGAGAATTATCAAGCATGGAAGGTAGAGCTTGAGGAACTCCTTAGCCTAGGAGAGGAAATGATCTCTGAATCTAGAATTCTGGGGGATGAGTCATTTGATTTTGTGAGAACCCAGCACTCCAGACTTGACCTCACATTGGAGGTAATCAAGCAACTGGTAGGGTCCCTGCAAGATAAGGTCAACGTTGTAAAATATTCTTTCAATTTATATAAGTCTTTTGTAATAAAGACTTCCGGGGCCAACCCCCTCAGTATAGATACATGTACCCCAGAAGATTCAGTCTTGGGGAGTTTTGATGAAATAATGAAGTCCCGGTATCGATCCCCGGAGGGGATAGATGGGGCCCAAATGGAAAAATTAACTCGCATGGTACTTAGTGGCCATGACGCAGCAAGAATGGCCGATGATTTTAAAGAGAATGTTCCGGACCTGGGGGAATAAATTGAAGTGGCTAAGTACCAAAGGGCTAGTCTAAAAGATGTAGATGAAGATGGCATTTTCCGTCTCCTCCAGGCTTTCAATGATAATAAGCAACCTTGAGCTTTCTTCGGAGGCTGGGGAAAACTCAAGTGTTGGGTATTCTTTATTCTTTCGGGAACGTAAGTTCCCAGATCCCGGAGTCCCGGATCCAAAATTTTGTATTCTTTTAAGTGATCCGTGTCCCAGTCCTTGAGGCCGACCGGTCACTTTCAAAAGCGGTTAATAAAGGTTGTCAAAAGGTAGTTGGCTACATCAAGGGGGGCGTCGACTCAATAGTTGGTTTCTGATAGGATGGTCTTCTTGAGGCGCTGCTCAGAGGTACACCTAGTGCATTGGAGATAGGGCACCGCATTTCCCATTTATGAGGCATGTACCCTCGATTCCCGGGGGACCTACCTTCTTCCTTCTCCTTCTTGGCTCTCTTCTCGAGGCTGATTCTTTCGCTGTATATTCTTGTCTCATTCTTCTGACATGTCAAACCTATTCTATCTCAAGGTCTTTTGTAGGGCAGCGCAGGTAGTACCGGCCCCCAGAGATTGTATTTTATTAAAACATGATGTAAAATAGGGTTAGGGTTAGAAGAGAATTTTATAAATAGCCAGATCGGCCCATTTCCAAGGGTCGGCAAAATTGATGATTTTGTTGTCCACAGTTATAGCAAAGTGATTTCTCATTTTAGTTGTAGAGCTCAATGCTCCATTGTTCTGCTTTCAATAGTTAGACGCTCCCCTAGAGCCACCATTGTATCACACACCAGTGCTTGCTGGAAGAGACATTAATAAAGATGGAGGAATTCTATGCAATGATGTTGTCAGCATTCCTGCTTCTGAGTTAATGGTATTTCATGTTTTATGTTCTTTATGTCTTCTACTCTGATATGTTAAAATAGATCAATGACCTCTTTACCCTTGCTACTGATAAAATACTAGCTGATGGTCGTGTATTTCTTCGGTATTTAGTGTAGTATGTCAGAGTATTATTGATGTTCCGGATGTTTAAACATGACTATAGTTAGATGAAGTGTTTCTAGCCCTGCAGGATCGTTTTCATTTTATTTTCTAAGTGTAGAATGCTAGGGGAAACCTTACCTTATTAAATCTCCAGAGAAAATGAGTTGAAGAAACCAGCTATCCCCCTCGAAAATAGTCACTTCTCCCAACTGAGCCCCGCACCATCGTGACCCGACACCCAGGTGCTTTAAGGCCCGGGGGATCTTTTTTTCCTGGACTACCTTTGCAGGCGGAGTTGGCCGGTATCCCCAGAACCTGATGACAACTTATGACTGTTGGCGGACCCGGTCAGTAAAACCCCATCAATAGAAACTGGCGCTAGAAGGAGGGCATGAACTCATCCCCCTCCAGAGATTCTGATTTTACACCTCCTGAGGGTTCCCCGAGTTATAGTTTTAAGAGGCAAGCCTTCAGCGGGATTGGGTCTTTCTCCCCAGCAAAATTTGAAAGAGTCCTTAGGTCTACCCCGAATCCCAAAAGGTTTGTCGAACTCGAGCCCCCTATTCGAAAGAAACGGACCTCGAAAATCATACCAGCCACTATTGTCTGGGGGTCTAGCATACCTCAGAATACCCAAACTTCTCAGGCAATCCTGGGAACCAGTGCCCAAACTACCCAACATATAATTCCCCCAATGGCTACGTATTTCAGAAATACTGGGTCCCCAATGGGAACTTTTCTGGGCGTAATCAACGACTTATCCTCCCACCCGGAGAAGATCTGCCCACGATATGAGCACTTAGGCTCCCGAACCGCAGATGAACATTTATAGGCATATAAGGATGCCATGAGCCGACACCGGATCTAGCATGAAGATTTTGTGACTCGGATGTTTCCCTTGTCTTTAGGACAAGGTGAGTTAAACTGGTACCTTAACCTTCCTGCCAACTCCATAAACAGTTGGCAGGACATGGAGGATGCCTTCCTGGCTGCCTTTCGCGTGCATGTGGACCCAGCCTGGTCCCATAGCCAGTTCATCTCCATCAGGAAGGAGCCCAATGAACCTCTTATAGCATTCAACCATAGGTTCCAACTTGCCTTGAAGCGGTGCACGGGCCCTTTTATTCCATCCCCAGAAGTAACCATACAGACTTACCTTAACGCGATGGATCCTTTTGTTGCCACTCTCCTTTGGAGAACAACCGCTGCAGGTGATCGGGACACCTTGGCAAAAGTTTACAACCTAGCTTTAGAACTATCCCGTGGCCTCAACAAATCCTCGGGCGGGATTGGGCAAAGTACACCCTTCAACATGGTCCCCGGTGGAATCGCGTATGTCGAGGGGTACAACCCCAATCTGGCGATGGGTGCCCCCTCGATGGCGATGAATCCTCCGCCACCCCTGATAGACCAGCAAGCCTGATACGTTTACCCGACGCAGACCCAGACGGTGCCAGGTATGGAAACTTTCCCTTGGAATCAGCCGCAGCAGGCACAACAGTCTCAGACACAACCGCCCGGAGTGCCCTTCTTTTAGTCATCCACGACTGGAGGATTGCCGCCCTCAACTCTGGCTAATACTGCTGCCTTCCCGGGAAACTAACAACAATAACCGTCACATTGTGACACCAATACTCAGTTGACCACCGAGGTTGAATCCCTCCGGCGAATGTTGTCTACCTTGACTGTGGACATGGGCCAACTGAAGGCGGGGTCCTATGCATCCCAAAATTCAAATTCCTAGAGGGGAAACATTTTCTCCGGCCAACGAAACAACAACACTGGAGGAAGAAACTTTAATAGTGGGTCTAGGCCCAATCAACAGCAATGGAATAATAACGCAAACACCGGAGGCCCGCCTTCGAACCAAAATGCCAACCAAACTGGTGCTGGACCATCATATTTCACACCAGTTGCAGACTTCCAGCCCATGACTAGTTGGTGTAGATTGCACGACACGGGTTCACACAACGAGGTGAATTGTGCCACCTTGGAAAAGGTCATCATGATATCCTAGCTAGACAGGCAGCAGTCGCATGATACCACCCCTCCAGAACCTCCTGTCCAAGAACCAACCCACAGTGCCTTCACCTGTGACACCATCTTCTTCAGAACTTTCGGGGAAGATGAGGAATAATCCAAACTATAGGGATTCTTTGATGAATCTATCCCGCCCTTCAAGGCCAACGCCTTTACTAACCCGCATAATCCATATAATACTCATAGTCAGGTTGGTAAAGGACCAGCTTACATGCCTCCTATCAAAGATACCCCTCCTCCCCGGAGTAACACGACTGATCGACCCGCTCCTCCAAAAGGTCCTAGCTCTAACCAAGCGAAAGATCTAGCCAAGGAGAATCACCAGTTCCCAGGAGGAAGATTCGACATTACGAAGGCGTTAGAATAGACCACCACCTCCATGACCTTGATGGAGGTCTTGTTGAACTGTCCCGAGCAGAAGAAGTCTCTTCTGAAGCTCTCAGGGAACTCAGAAGCCATCAATCGCCCACCCAAGACTGTCTCGTTCGAAGATGCTAACACGACCGTCTTCTGGGGGAACAATGAAGATCCCTCCTTCCTACTAGGCCTGAACATCCAAGGCAAAATAATGCATAATTTCTCAGTAGACTCCGGAGCTTCGGGTAACACCATGCCCTTGTCCATTTGTCAGAAGCTCAGAATCCACCCCACCCCATCTAATGGTGCAGTGATCCAACTGGATAAGACTGCCGTAAAAATGGTGGGGGAATTGAAGAACATCTACATACAACTTATCTAGGACCCTAGGATAGCCAGTATAATTGACATCCAAGTGGTAGACATCCCAGAAACTTACGGGATGTTATTAAGTCAGAATTGGTCAAAGTCCTTGAATGGGTACTTTTCGACTGACTTCACCCATTTATGGCTGCCATGGGAAGGAGAATCAAATAAGATCCAGGTCGAAAGTGAACCCCAGATGAAATAGGCCCTTACCGAGGTTGGGAGGGTCAATGAGGTCTTTTTCTCTGAGACTTCCCTGGGGGTGTATCGACCCTTTGAAATCTTAACATTCGATTTCATCCCCGGAGAGGATCCCGCAGTGCTGCAAAGAGCCCAGGACCTAGAGGAAAAGATGAGAGTTGAGATTGACTCTCAAGGTGCCACATCTACCCTTGCCACACTCCTATCTGGCACTTGGTGCCGAATACACTATCAAAAACATTCAGAGCTAGAGTGTGGACCGTGTCTTTCGGTCGCTAACCGGCACCTTGATACCTTCCGGAATAAACAATAGGTAACTGATTCTCCGGGGCCCAGTGTTCCTACAGGAAGTGCTCCTCTGGTGCCATCTCCCCGGGAATCCCAAAAACAAACACCTTCGAAGGTAAACTCTACCTTCACACCGGTAGTCCGGGAGGGAACCCCTAAGTCTCCCAGCAATAATCCAAAGACTACTCCCCTTCCCTAGCCCCAGATTATGAACAATGACTTATGGACCCTTAAGTTTGATGGGTCCTGATCCAAACAAGGCTGCGGAGCTGGGGTAGAACTAATCAACCCGTGAGGGAAGTCCTTCCTCACGTCCTACAGACTGCAATTTAACTGTACAAACAATGTCATAGAGTACGAGGCTTTGGTCCTTGGACTCTTATTTGCGTTAAGGAAAGGTGTCACCCGCCTCCGGGCTCTGGGTGATTCAGAGTTGATTGTTAAACAAGTTCGGAGTCAATACACATGTCACAACAAAAGGCTGGCCGCATACCACAACCGGGCTTGGAGCCTTATTCAAGATTTTGATACCTTTGGCATTGACCTCATCCCCCGGCGACGAAACTATGTCCCGGATGCCCTCGCCGTTTCTACCAGCACCCTTGAGCCAATGGCTGGCTCACGACTTTGGAGATTTTCAGTTGAGATGGTCCCTACCCCGTCCATTCCAGATAATATCATCCACTTTCAAGTTTTTGAGGACAATCAGCATATCCTGACATTCATGGGGAATGTTGGCATCTTTGAGAACTAGATAGTGGAAGAACGAACCATGACGATACTAGGCAGGGTGACAAAGACGATGCAGGGTGACGAAGACGATGGGATCATGGACCTACCTACCAACACCATCCCAAAGGGGATGGTTGCGCTGGAATGAATCTTCGACTCAGACCCTCGGGCCTAGGAGAAGGCATCATCCTCCTCTGAGGGAGGAAAGTTCAAAAAGGTTAACATCAGCTAGCCCGGTGAGGAAAAGATTATTCACATTGGTACCTCCTATTCCCCTGAGGAAAATGAGAAGATTCTCACGGTTCTCCGAGAATACATTGACGTAATTGCCTGGGGTTATGAAGACTTGAAAACATATGACACATCCATCATGACCCATACTATTCCTTTGAAACCTTATGCTAAGCCCGTTCGGCAAAAACAAAGACCGGTCAACGCCCTGATAGAGCCTCTAATTCGTCAAGAGGTGGAAAAACTGCTGTCAGCCAGATAATCTTCCCAATCCGGCACACTACGTGGGTTGCCAACCTGGTCCCTGTGAGGAAGAAGAACGGTGAGATCCGCCTTTGCGTGGATTTCTGAAACTTAAACAAGGCCTCCAAGAAAGATAATCACCCTCTCCCTTCATTGGATGAGGTGTTGCAGATAGTGAATGGATCCCAGATGATGTCCTTCTTGGATGGGTACTCTAGATATAACCAAGTCATGGTTAAGTATGAAGACAAAGAGAAAATAGCGTTTACCACCAAGTGGGGAACATTTGCATACAGGAGAATGTCTTATGGTCTGATTAATGCAGGGGCTACATTTCAAAAGGCCATGGACATTGCGTTCGAGGGCCTCATGAATCGGTGCATAATCATCTACATGGATGATTTGACCATCTTTTCCTGGGACAGGCGTGACCATCCTGCCCATCTCGCTCAGATTTGCAAGAGATGTTGTCGGTATGGAATATCCCTCAACCCCAAGAAATGCATATTCGGGGTCACCGAAAGGAAGTTTCTCGGGCATATCATCTCTGAGAAGGGCATATCCATAGACCCTGACAGAGTCGAAGCCTTGCTAAACTTACAAATGCCTGGCAGCAAGAAAGAGATGTGATCCTTCTTTGGAAAGATCAACTTCGTCTGGCGGTTCATCACAGGATTCGCAGATATAGTTAAACCACTCAATGAGATGATGAAGAAAGATACCAAGATTGAGTGGAGTCCTGAAGCAAAGTGGGCGTTCGCCCAGATCAAACAGACAATAACAGAAGCACCTGTCTTGGCTAGTCCAGACTATTCCCTTCCATTTTATATTTACTCCTTTGCTTCGTTGCATTCTACCGCGACAGTGTTGACTCAAAAGGTCGAAGGGGAAGAATGACCAATAGCCTTCATGAGCTCCCCCTTCAAGAACGCTGAAGTCCGATATTCATCACTGGAAAAATAGCCCTTTGCTCTGGTTCGCGCCATGAAGAAATTCTGACATTATATTCTCCAGAGCAAAGTACACGCTATCATTCCAGACCAGGTCGTCAAGTCTCTACTAATACAGAGCGAATTGGGTGAGAGACGGGGGAAATGGATGGCCATCCTCTAGGAGTATGACTTAGAAATGCAGCCCATGAAGATAGTCCGGGGCCAGGGACTAAGTCGAGCGATGGCAAAAGAGACTCCCTGCATAGAATGTCAAACTTACACAGTGGATTCCATTACTCAAGACCCATGGTATACTGATTTGGTATATTTTCTACTAAATAATAAATGTCCGGAGGGATTACCTCGCCACAAACGCCGCGCCCTGCGGATGAAAAGTTCCCACTTCATGATCAAAAACTTCGCGCTCTACCGCAGAAACTATGAGGGAGTGTACCTCCGGTGCATCGATAGAGACCAAGCTGTGAGAGTGATTAATGAATTTCACGGGCAGTTTGGAACTGGACATGGCTCAGCCGACACCACTGCCCATCAGATCCTCCGGGCCAGATACTATTGGCCCTGTATATTCAAGGATGTCTACACTCATGTAAGGAAATGCCACACTTGCCAAACCGCGGTGCATCGTGAGCATAACCTAGCTATGCCTCTACAACCAGTCTACGAGGCTAGACCCTTCACCCAGTGGGCATTTGACTTCATCAGGAAAATCAACCCCAACTCGTCTACCAATCACCAATACATACTCACTGCTACTGATTACTGCAATCGGTGGTCTGAGGCTATACCTTGCAAAAATAATACGGCAGATGTAGTTATCAAATTCCTGGAAGAAAACATTGTCACACGGTTTGGAATGCCCTTTGCTTTGGTATGTGATAATGGTCCGACGTTTTCTTCGGCGCAGTTACTCAAATGGACCTACAATCGCAGGATCACTTTGAAGTTTTCTAGCAACTATTATCCCTAGGGGAACGGTGTTGCTGAATCAACAAACAAAAATCTACTTGAAGTGATCAAACACCTGCTAGAACAGAATCCCCGGGATTGGCATCAAAAATTGAAATTCGCCCTCTGGGCGGATCGCATTTGTGTCAAGGCCGCCCTGGGAACATCCCCATTCCATCTGGTTTATGGTCAGAACCCTGTATTCCCAGTTAACTTACAAATCCCAGTTTTACAGTTTATGCAGGAATTTAGCAACATGGACAACATCGTGGAGGTTCGACTCTTAAATCTGGTGTGAATGGAAGAACAGTGAGACGCAGCCCTTAAACATTTCATGCGTCATCAAGCAGTGGTAAAATGATGGTTTGACAGAAGAGCCCAATACAAGGCTTTTCTGATCTCGGATTTGGTCCTGTTGTGGGACAAGGCCCGAAAGAAAAAAGGAAAGCATACCAAGTTCCAACGGCTCTGGCTCGGACCATATCTAATCTTGAAAATCTGCGGGGCAAATACTTACCGCCTTAACACTCTGACTGGGGAACTTATCTCATTGCCCGTTAATGGGCAGTTTCTCAAACACTACTTCGAATAGGGTAAGTTTGTCCAAAGTTGTATTATATGTAAAGCCTTCTGCTTGTAAATATTTCTTCCGAGTGCCCCGTTGCGCGGTACCCTGTCTTGTAAATAGCATTGTCGGCTGTCCTCTTTTGTTGTTTTTGTTTTCGTCTTTTGGTGTTCTTTCGGTCACGGCATTTTGTTCCGTCTTGCAGGAATTGGAATGCTTTGCATAAACTCTGGTTTTCGGTACGATGACTATGACATGGTGAACTTTGGAATCTGTCTTTAGCATAGTGGAGTCGGCCCGGTCTCTGGGGTTGTTTCACAGGATGTGGCACATTTTGAGAAATTTCCATCGGATGTTGTCTCCAAGAGTCTGGCAATCAGTGAACACAAATAATATAAGGAACAAGTAATCGGACACGCCGAGGGTAGATCGGTTGTACTAATTGGTTGACCTAGATCTGAAACTTAAGGAATTCTTTCCGGGCCCAGAGTTTTATCCCCTCTTCAAATATCTAAATATAGGTGGACAGGTGAAAGAAGTACCGCCATTGAAATTAGCTAAACTTAAGCTTAATGGTGCAAGAAGTACCGCCTTCCCCACCTAGAAACAAACAAAATGATAAAAGAGGAAAAGCGGGATGAAACTCCAGCCTCCGGGGGAAACAAGCAAATTGACGACTGGTTCGATGTAATTAGTGCCTCTTCTCTACTCCTCCCAGAGGTCATCGGCTTGATTTCCTTCCAAAGCACACACGACACCGCTGATGAAGGACTCCAGACTAATTCCCGTGTGGTTGGATCCTCTCGGATATGTTGCTCTCTGCCTGTCAGACGCTTTGGAAAGCGGCTTGTTCAAGTTTTGCTAACCAAAGATTCTATAGTTCTCAAATGCGCTAAGGCATTTGTCCCAGATAGTTGCCATTTGTTATGCCCTGCATCCCCGTCCCTACATTTTGTGTGCAAAATGTTGGGTCCCCCTTTTTTTTCCTTTGTTTGGTTTTGCTTGCGGCTTTGCCTTATCTTTTTTCCCCTTTTGTTTTCTTTCTACGGGGTTTTCTTCCCCGTTGTTGTGTTTTGTTTGTTTGGTTTTCGTCTCTGGGACTACGGTCCCGGAGGTCGTTCTTCGTTGGGAGCTAGACTCCGGACTCCGGGATTCTTTGCCACGATGCCGAAAGGTTATCTTTGCGGGGAATCCACGGGCCTAGGGTTCGGAGGTTTTCTTGTCCGGAGATTGCAGGAAGAAGGAGGATTACCCTTTTTACCACGGGTATAAATAGCACTTATCTGTCATTTTCACATTTACCGCGATTAAAACTTTCGAGCGATTAACAGAGCAATTTGCAGAGAGTTAGCTATAATCAGTGCTTAACACTTCCAGTCATTTTCAGGCGATTGTGAGTGCCTCATGGTGGGCTGTGACCATTTGACAACCGTAGATATTGCAGAGCTCTGGTGGTAGTAACTCCTTCCCTTCCTCCACCTTTCGGCATTCTCAGGTTGGTGTTTCTGTCCCCGCCTTTGTGTTTTCTTCTGGTTCGTTGGGTGTTTCCTTCGTCGCTTGTTCGTCTGTGGTCTCTCTATTTTGTCTTCTTTTGTTTTCTGGTTTTTCTGCCCGTTGGTGGGTCGGCTCTGCCAGAGGGTTGTCCGCCCTCTGCGCAGAGGTGGTCGATTTGTAAAATATGTAGATAGCTGTACATGCTTTGTCTTGCCTAGTTTCCTGTGGGCATTGTTCCGTGTTGCATATTTATGCATATTTGGTGTATATATTCCCCCTGTGCCCATGTGTATATCCCTTGGCCTTCATGTATATCCTTCTAGGTGGCTCGGCAAGGTGGTCGAGCCGCCTGTGTGACTGGTTTTCCGCCCATGAACTCGTTTTGAGGTAGAAAACCACCTGTTCGAAACTCGGCTCTCGGCCAGTTTCAAACAGGTGATTTTCTCTCTCTTCCGTGAAACCATTCAGACCCTCATTTATGTCCCATGCACATAATCAATTCCAGCCAAGTGGCCTTCACTTTTCGCACGTTTGGACAGTTGGCTCCGCCGTCATCGCCATAACTCCCATTTAATACCTACGCACGTGGTGCCCATGTGGGCTTGATGACTTACCTTTTTACACGTCCTCACTAACGAATACTTCTCCAGGCTCTGGGTCCACTACCATCATCCATCCCGTGTCTTCACCGAGTGTGATAAAATCCCTGGACCCGGATGTTTAATAAAATCTTAAGTTCATATGATGCGTTTGCTTTTCGGTTATCTTTAAATGAAACTAACTTTTCAGGAAAAGCAAACATCGCGGTCGTAAGATATCCGGACCCTAGAATATTTATTTTGATTAACATGTTTTGACGGTCACTTTGCCTTGCAGGTTTTCAGAGTTCATTTCCCAAACATGTTTGAAGCATCCACATCCTCTCCACCCGAAAGTTCAGAGCTACCTTCCGCGGTGGCGACCAGGGCAGCAGTAAAGTCAAAAATGGAGAAGGCCCTGGAAAAGATGCCCCTGACTATGAAGTTCGTGCAGGACAATGTCATCATGGGCTCAAAGATTGAGTCCAAGGTCAAACTTATCAACGACACCAGCGTCAGAACATGGCCAGAGATGCAGGCCTTGGTAAAAATAATGTATATCCAGTGACAGGCTGGAGATCAGCTGGCAATCAACGTCGGGGACTCCGAAATCCTCAAGGATGCTTGTTTCCCATGCTCTATGCAGTCTCCAGAGCATATCTTGACACTGGCCACCAACTACAACTCTTCTGTTCGGGCTGTTATGCTTGCAGCCACAGAACCAACAGGATACCTTACTCCTATGGTATCCCTTGACCCAGACACATTCCGGGCGGGACTGGGAATCCCATAATTCACCAAGGCCTCAGTGGTTACAAGGACTAATGCCTTAGCCCAATTCACACAGCTGGAGGATGCCGCCCAGGTATATATGAATACCCATTGGCTCAAGGCTCCAAAAAGGGACCCAAAAAGAATGAAGATAGAGATTCCCCGCTTTGAGTTCAAGGAGAGCATTCAGATGGGGATGATAGCATTGGCCCGGGTCTTTGGGCAGCCCTCCGCCCAAGAGTTTTCTTGATGGATGTATTATTTCCTCCTCGGCATCTCCACCAAGGGGGGATACTTCAACTGGGCAGCAATAATTTCCAACCATGTCGACTCCCAGTTCCTGCAATTAAATAGGAAGAAGAAATTTTACATGTCTTCCTATATTTTCTGGGCCCTAGCGCAGCAGAGGCCCCACGCCCATGGCCTACTTACAGATGGTGTGCTCGGGATTGGCCCAGGACAAAAAGCACCGTAGGACCATTTCTTACAAGTTCAATGGGAGGCTAGCTTCCCCAGTTTTTGCCGGGTAAACGACGCGTTCGTTTATTATCATCTGCTTACACCCACCTAGGATGCTGGATACCGCCTATCCTCAGAGGCGATGAATTTGGTCCATAGTTATGGACATTATTACATTCAGTTCCAACAACACACCTACATTAGGGTCACCGGCTTCTCTGGGAAACCCTACTTGTTGCCCAAACACTATGGGGACAAGATCGTGCTCTTGGAATACTACAGGAAAATAATGGAGGTACATGCCCTCTTTGCCCTCAAAAAGACACCCAACATTCCATTCCCAATCACCTGTGGGAACTACACATGCAGCCTGGCCGCTGCAAATGAGGCGGACAATGAATTGAAAAGTTACAACTTGGAGGAATTTTACTTAGCGCGGAAAAATTTTGATCCGCATGGAAAGATTGCAACGGCACTGCCCTAGGCTTCAGAGCCCCATCACATCCATATGGAGGACTTCTGAGCAGATTGCCAGGATGATGTGGAGGTGCAGAGCAGGCACTACGTCAGAATGACGGCCGACATAATGCAAAAGTTGAAGCTCCGGAGGTTCCCGGTGGACTTCTCAGATGCCGCCCCCACTACTGATCCCGAGTACAATGCAAAGGGGATCAACACAAGGACTCTCCCACCAGTAAACTGGAGCGCCCAGGAAGGGCCTACAATTGAGGACTTCACTTGAGAGGTGGTCGAGCGAAGTCACTCCTATTTCAAGAAGGTGTGCCCCGGAAGTACCCGCCGAGCAGCCCAGCCGACACCAAAATTGACTCCGCAGCCGGCACCAAAGTTGACTCCGGGGGCTTGGACTTCTTCGTAGGGAGTGGATAAAGGAAAAAGAATAGACACGACCCCTTCTGCGCAAGAAGTCCCCATCAAAGAGTAGATAAAACAATCAGTGGCAGCCTCCCAGCAGGTGAGGGAGTAATTAATAACATGGTTGGCCACTCCACCGCTCATGGCCGGGCCACTTCGTCCCTCTTCCTCCCCGTTGCTGGCAGCCTTAATGGTGAAGGCAACGGGGGTGGATCCCATGGAGGCAGCAACAATAAGAGATGCAGGGCCACCCTTGGTAACACAGAGAAAGAAAAGGCTCCACAAAAAGCCTAAGGCAGAGCCGGGGTTGGGAACGCCCCAAGCCCAACAAGTGGAAATCCTCTCTTCCAGTTCCCCAGAGCTGGAGAAGGAAACAGAGCCTGCAGAAGTCCCAGCCAGTCCCCCTCCGCAAGAGGAATTTGATGATGTTTTTACAGCCGATGAGTTTGGAAACTTGTAGGGGGACAACAGACAAGCAGGGACAGAAGTCCCAGGGGCAGAACCAGAAGCTACAAAGCAAGAAGCTACTGAACAAGAACCTGCATAGGAACAAGAAAAGCAGGTAGAAGAGAAAGAGCCAGAGTCTGAGATTGCCTCCGGGGCTCAAGCGATGCAGGGTCTGGGGGTGGACCAACAAAGGTAAGGTGAACAAATGGCATCTGCTGGGGGAACCGGACCTTCGGGAATAACCGTAACCCCAGCCTCCACGTTCCAAGGGCCACTCCCGGGAGCAACCTTTGGGCAGGTGATTACCGTAGCCCAAACTTTGAATCTCGGCCCAACACCTCCCCTACTGCCTAAAGATGTACCAATAGAGGAAGAAGCCCCGACAGTAGAAGAAGAACAACAAGAAGAGCAACAGGAAGAGCAGCATGAAGAAGAAATCCCTGAGGAAGCCTACCAAAGTCCAAACAAAGAAATAGATACAGAGGACAAGGCTGAGGAGATGGAGGTTGATGAAGAAAATGTCGCTGCAGAAGAAGTAGATGCAGGGAGAGGGACAGATGAGGTCCACGCCACTGAGGAGCAACAGCCGCAGGACACCGGGGAAGAATCAAGGGAACAAATTCTAGCAGGAAGGCCACCCCTACCACCTCAGTGGCTGATAGAGAGCAGAAAAAGAAAAGCTCAGTCTGTTCCCGTAACTCCTCTCTCCCTGGCCGAAATGATGGCCCAAGTCTAGGCCCCGCCGAAGGCCAAGAAAGCCCGGACAGTTCATACTCTTTGAACTGGGCCGGGCGGTGAAACAGTTGCCATTGTGGCAACACCTCCCCCAGGCGCTGATGAAGCAACCGCAGACCCCGGAGATTATAACATTGTAGAGGTATCGCTGGGTAAAAGAGGAAAGCAGGGCGAGGTGGACTTGCTGAAGGAGGCAGCTAGGGCAGTAGAGGCCCGCTATGAGAAAGAAGCCCAGAGGCTCAAAGCAGAAAAGGAAAAGAATGCAAACTTTATGGGGTTGCTCACTGAGCTGGCTCGACCTATCAATGCTGCTCCTCTGGAGGCCTCCACCTCTAAAGATCTATCGTAGAGTGACATAGACTCCCTGCGAGTAATGAAGAAGAAAGCCCAGGCAGTGGACGAGTGGGTCGCCTTGCAGATAGGAAACCCCCGACGTTTCTTGGTATCCACCCTCCCAGATTTATATACGACCTGACAGGTTATACACCAGGCATAAATTCTTATTGAACTATGGGAGGGTGATACCGAGAATTATCAAGCGTGGAAGGTAGAGCTTGAGAAACTCCTTAGCCTAGGAGAGGAAATGATCTCTGAATCCAAAATTCTGGGGGATGAGTCATTTGATTTTGTGAGAACCCAACACTCCAGACTTGACCTCACATTGGAGGTAATCAAGCAACTGGTAGGGTCCCTGCAAGATAAGGTCAACGCTGTAAAATATTCTTTCAATTTATATAAGTCTTTTGTAATAAAGACTTCCGGGGCCGACCCCCTCAGTACAGATACATGTACCCCAGAAGATTCAGTCTTGGGGAGTTTTGATGAAATAATGAAGTCCCGGTATCAATCCCCGGAGGGGATAGATGGGGCCCAAATGGCAAAATTAACTCGCATGGTACTTAGTGGCCATGACGCAGCAAGAATGGCCGATGAGTTTAAAGAGAATGTTTCAGACCTGGGGGAACAAATTGAAGTGGCTAAGTACCGAAGGGCCAGTCTAAAAGATGTAGATGAAGATGACATTTTCCGTGTCCTCCAGGCTTTCAATGATAATAAGCAACCTTGAGCTTTCTCCGGAGGCCGGGGAAAACTCAAGCGTTGGGTATTCTTTATTCTTTTAGGAACGTAAGTTCCCGGATCCCGGATCCAAAATTTTGTATTCTTTTAAGTGATCCGTGTCCCGGTCCCCGAGGCTGACCAGTCACTTTCAGAAGCGGTTAATAAAGGTTGTCAGAAGGTGGTTGGCTACATCAAGGTGGGGGGCGTTGACTCAATAGTTGGTTTCTGACAGGATGGTCTTCTCGAGGCACCGCTCAGAGGTACACCTAGTGCATTGGAGACAGGGCACCGCATTTCCCATTTATGAGGCATGTAGCCTCGATCCCCAGGGGACCTACTTTCTTCCTTCTCCTTCCTGGCTCTCTTCTCGAGGCTGATTCTTCGGCTGTATATTCTTGTCTCATTCTTCTAACATGTCAGACCTATTCCATCTCAAGGTCTTTTGTAGGGCGATGCAGGTAGTACCGGCCCCCAGATATTGTATTTTATTGAAACATGATCTAAAATAGGGTTAGGGTTAGAAGAGAATTGTATAAATAGCCAGATCGGCCCATTTCCAAGGGTCAACGAAATTGATGATTTTGTTGTCCACAGTTATAGCAAAGTGATTTCTCATTTTAGTTGCAAAGCTCAATGCTCCATTGTTCTGCTTTCAATAGTTAGACGCTCCCCTGGAGCCACCATTATATCACGCACCAGTGCTTGCTAGAAGAGACATTAATAAAGAAGGAAGAATTCTGTGCAATGATGTTGTCGGCATTCCTGCTTCTGAGTTAATGGTATTTCATGTTTTATATTCTTTATGTCTTCTACTCTGATATGTTAAAATAGATCAACGAACTCTTTACCCTCGCTACTGATAAAATACTAGCTGATGGTTGTGTATTTCTTCGGTATTTAGTGTAGTATGTCAGAGTATTATTGATGTTCCAGACGTTTAAACATGACTATAGTTAGATGAAGTGTTTCTAACCCTGCAGGATCTTTTTCATTTTATTTGCTAAGTGTAGAATGCTAGGGGAAACCTTACTTTATTGAATCTCCGGAGAAAATGAGTTGAAGAAACCAGCTATCCCCCTCAAAAATTGTCACTTCTCCCAACCGAGCCCCGCACCGTCGTGACCCGACACCCAGGTGCTTAAAGGCCCGGGGGATCTTTTTTTCCCGGACTACCTTTGCAGGCGGAGTTGGCCGGTATCCACGGAACCCGGTGACAACTTATGACTGTTGGCGGACCCGGTTAGCAAAACCCCATCAACACATGGTAAAAGAAAAAAACAATAACATTTGACCCAAATGATAGTGAATGATGCAATGTGGAGTGACTGAAAAAATATTTTATTGAATTTTCAAATACAAAGCTTTTTGTTTAAAAACATATCAAAAATTGATGAGCATTTTACATGTAATGAAAAAAATCTAAAAGCTATAGATTGCTATATATTTGATGACATCTTTAACATCTCAAAAGGATATATTTTTTTCTAAATCTTAAATATAAAAATATAATGTTTCTAAATTCCAACAAAATTTCATACTTACATAAATATTTTGGAAATAATACATAATTTTTTTATTTTATATTTTATATATATTTTTAAATATTTTTATCGGTAAAAGGTTATTGCCAATTATTTTATTTATATAAACCTAATTTCAACCTAGCTCACTAGGGACACTGGTAGGAAAGAGTTGGGTGGAAAAAATCTCCAGCCTTGTCCCATAAGATTGAAATTTTTTATACACAATCATCCCGTTTTGTTACATCCGGGGTATAAAGCATTAATCTTTATCAATCTTTCACTTTTAAGTAAATACATAGTATTAACTATGCACTGTTATCTTTAAGAAAATAAAATCTTTCTTGTTATGTCTTTGTCCCTTCCTTCCATATACTTTCTGGGGTTTCTTCCTTCTCTTATTCTTTTGTCATCTTCCAGTAAAGTTTACATCCTCTATACTAACACATAAAATAACATATAATCCAAAAATGGATAAACATATTTTCAAGCTCATAAACATTGTAATTCCCACTCTTTATTCTTGTGATCAAAGAAGACAGGCTGTATTTAGAGGATGCATTTAATGATCTTACCACATGTTACATTAGATCCCATGTCATGAGGATAATATGATACCTGAAAAGTTCTTTATAATATGACTTTAGTTAAATTTATATGCTGAGTTTAGAAAGTCTTACCACATGCTGCATCTGATCCCCATCTTCCGTGAAAAAAATTATACCTGAAAAGTTCTTCTTCACATAACTTTTGATTAACACCATTTGTCAATTGAATGTCAAATAATTACTTCTTATAACTTTCTGAATATATCAAAACATACATATCAATGTTTTGCCTATTTCAGAGCATATCATTTATGGGGTTTCCATTTGTGTTTATTTATATAGATATAAACAATATAGGTTTATATTTCTATAAGTGAATCCATTTATATAGAAATACTGTGCCTCTAACTAAACAGGTAGGTAAAAACACCATATGACAAAATGACCTCTAATCAG
>MU225495.1:1151497-1262173 GCA_018584345.1 Thuja plicata | reverse complement strand
GCTAATAACAATTAACTAGCTATGTCAAACAACCATGTCAATAGGAATGATCCCGCACATTCATACAATTGGAATGCAAAAAGTAAAGAAAGGAGTTTATATTGCAAAACCAGGTTTAAGTGAGCCCGTGATTAAACTCCTTAAGACAAGCACTAAGGTGGATTTCCTTCTACAAAACCACACATGGATAAATTGTTAGTATGCCCATGATTCATATTATTCATGAATGTTTAAAGTCGTACCGGGTTATGATCTCTGGGGCCTATGCCACTCAAGATGATCTACTCCCTTTGGAACAATATGGTGAGAGGTTTATACAGATCCTATCTTCTCCCTTTGAAGCTTAGGTTTACCTTATAATGTCCAAAAGGTTAGACTCCCTCTCAATGTATGTTTCCAAATATTTTGTAATTTACCCTAAGAAGGTCAATCATATAGTTTCAAAACATGCTAGAATGTATTGACACAATTTTACCCATATCTTTCCAGCCAATTATGAGATGGTTTCACAACATAGGAGCCAATCAATATTAGGCGTAGAAGGACCAATGAATTTGCATAATCAGAATCCTAGATCTTGATGCAAATCAAAACCCTCATTAAATGTAATAAGATGCAAAGTCAAATTACAATTTGAGCCAAACCCCGGTTGCCATAGTATTTCTTAGTTTTGAAAGATTAGACTGAATTCCTAAATTTGAAAATGGATTTTTTATTCTACCTAGGCTCTGATACTATGTTAATGTTTTCAGATTCTAACAAGGAATATACAATCTATAGAGGTCTTTCAAATACTCAGACACAGGATATGATAAATATTCTCAAGTAAAGAAAGATAGTACTTGGATTTGAAGGTCTGAATTTATCCTTTTGTTGGCTTCAAATCTGCACTTTGTATTCTTCAAATTAGACCCTTAATGTTGTCCTCAATGACTGTTATGAATCAGCTCTTGAAGGTCTTCAATTCGCTCTTCTAGGGCTTCTCCAATTTGCCCTCGTTCGCCCTTCTTGATTTGTCTTAATTTGCCCTTTTAGGGTGCTCTAATTCTGCCCTAATTCGACCTTTAGAGCTGCTTAAATTGTCCTTGAATTCTGCCCTAGTTTTTTTGCTCTTAGTAGCCTCCAATCTGCTCTTTAATTCACTATCAAGGTCTGCTCTAGATTGGTATAGTTCACACTTCAATATCTGCTCTTTTTCTTCCAATTCGAACCTTGAATTTCGCTTCTAAGTGATATGAAATAAATCGCTCAAGTAGAGGATGAAAATGATTAAGAATATACAATTGTAATTCTGCTCAAGTACTTATCACATTATGTTTTTGGTGAGTTCCTTGAGCAGATCTACTCTCTTTATTTATACATAATGATGACTCTCCAAGAGTCATAACTCTTTCCCTGAAGGACTGGCTGACTTGGTCCTTAATAATAATATATTCTTTTATATTATTTGCTCCATATTTAATTATTAAAATCAATCCTTAATAATAAATATAACCTTTTATATTTATTATTATTATCCAACCGATTTTATCATAATTAAATATATCAATAATATATCCAATATATTAATTATTATTATTGCCACTTTGTCCAATACGTTGATCTTTGCCGTAAAGGCCAAAACATTAACACCAACCCCATTGGGGTCTCCACTCCCAAATCCCCACTAGTTATAGGTATCTCTTACCACATAAGAAATTTTGTTTTAATGAGGGGGTGACAAGGAATTGGAATCTAACTTTTGAGTGTGCTGCCTTAGATGTTATTGTTGCACAACTTGCCAAAAATCTCTTTAGATGAGGTAACTTCTACATATGACATGCCTAGTGGAAGTCGCATTGTAACTCATCATGGTTCAAATGAAATTGTGTTGACTTTGATACTCTTGATGAAGATCAATATTGAGATTATTGATTATTGATTGTAATTTTAATTCATTGTGTATTGATTTGACAAGTCATTGAATTATGTATTTATGAGTCTTTTCTTATTTGCAAATCATGAAGTATTTCAATATTTTGTTTATTGGCAATTATGAGTAACATTGTTCTTATATTTTATAATTTTAAAATGAATATCCAAATTCGTACTTGTACTTGTCGATGAGTGTGTTATGACCACACCAACATAAAATAAAGTGCCAAAACACTCTATTCTCTCTTGATCAAAATCACCATGTATGCTAAGATTGCATAGAAGATCATAGAGGCGACTCTAAGGTTCCAACTATGAACTTGCGACTTTAATTTGGAGATGAGCTCTTTTGGCTTGATGTATGCTAGTTATGCAAAGGGACTTACGCTAGTTCACTTAGACTTATCAACTAAACTTGCGAATGATATGGCAATATGAGTGCGATCAACTACTCTAACTTCTATTCAAATAAAGCGCAAATGGGATATGGGTTTAGAAAGCTAGACTACTTGTACTAATGCAAGACTATGTTGATGTTGTGGTGAGAATGAACTAGTCCTAGCTTTGCCTAGTCAACTATGCTAAGGGTGCAATCTTCAAAGGATGCAAGTATGATGTTCAAATTACCAATGCTCTTCAAAACCATAAGAAATGCAAATCAATGATCATTAAGTAATTGAAGTGAAGTTCTCACAATGAGGCCCAAACTAACCTTACATTGTTAATTGCAATCAACAAACACAAAAAGGTATGGACACTTGTTTCACCATGTACTCAACAACAACAAAATATTTCATCATCTAATCTATCCAACTACTTTACTTGAATTATTCTAACTTTATGTCAACTTAAGCAAATTCTAAACTAAATGAGGAATGCAAGAAACCATGCAATACTTCCAAAAAGTTCACTAGTATTCACCATGCAAAGACAACAATGAATATGGAGCAAATCTAGCAGTATATTAGCAACAATTTCTTCAACAATCTCTTTTACAAATGAGAAGAGCAAAGCTTATATAGGGAGCTCTATTACAATGAATTATTTTGAAATCAACGACCCAGATTTATCCAACAAAGCCCTAATTAGGGTTCCCCCAACTACCACTAAAAAACATTAAATGTCGTCCAATCAAAATTAAGCACCTATCTAGGAACCAATAAGAAAATTCAATGCCACATGCACTTACAATAAATCTTCCTTTAGAAGATTATTTCCTTTGACTTTTTTGTTTTTTGCAAATTCAATGAACCTAGACACAATATCATTGAGCTCTTCCATTGGGACACTTAGTGCCTTCTAGACCTTCCATTCAACAACATCCAACTCAGCTATACGTGGCAAAAGTCTTCTCCCAGCCAATTGCATTTTCTTGACAAGTGACCATGAAGGTTTTGAATGATTCAACTCTCCTCAATTGTTTCCTCTTGATGATATCAGTGTCCTTGAAGTAGATTGCCTTCATCTTTTCTTTCAATATTTCCATATCCATGTTTTCTTCTTTGCTCTCACCAAACTGAAATTTCACGCTCATTACTTAGAGAATTTCATCCTGGCCCACTTGGATTGTTTCCTTTAACCATTGGCAATCACACTTCACCTTCTCAAGGGTGTCTCGATTTGAAGCTAACGCACAATATCATCCATTGAGATCAATCTCCTCATTTGCGTTTATCACCTTGCCCTTTTCCAACACAGGCTTAGAAACTTCCCTCATTGCTTGTAATTGTGGGATGGTTTTCTCCTTGATGAATATAAATTCTTCACAAATCATGAACTCTCCATGAACTCGGGAAGGAAAATATTTGCTTCTTTGGAAACTTCCTCGACCCATGCCTTTGCCTCTTGAATTGTCATCTTCATGACCTCTAAATTATTAAACGACTCTCTCGGAAGTGTGATGGGAGGAGCAAATGCTTGATCTTAATGTTGTATCAGATCCATCAAGTATCGGATCCATCAAGTGTTTGATATATTCTTTCAACTGTTGAGCATCTTCCTTGGATTGTTTCTTCTTTTCAACTTCTCTAGTCAACCTTTGCTCCAATACTTGGACAGATCCATAGGCATCTTTGATCTCTTGCTTCTTTGTAGTTGTTCCCAATTCATGTTCCATAATATCATAATCTTGATGAAGAATGTCCTCTCTTGCCATGTCAACCCTTGGGATGGCAATTTGTACTGTGCGGGCGCCTGAACCATCTGTGATGTTCTTTGCAAGCCTCTTAGCTGGCCTCTTTTCTTTTTCCTTCCCAATATTTTCTAAAAGATCTTCAATGTTCTCAACTGGATATTTACTTGCAACTTCCTCTTTCTTTAGCATGTCTCTCAACCAGGCAAGTGTAGTGCATTCTTCTAACTCATTATTTTGACCTTGGTCTTCATCCCTTTGGTTATCATCTCCTTGATCTTCCTCTTGATTTCCTGCTGGTTCCATGATCATGTTCTCATTTGGGATGCCCGACTCACCTTCTTCGGGAGTATCATCAATATTAATCATTTCATCATCTTCCATTCTTTGTGGAGGAGAATCCTCTTCTTGCTTACTTGACTTAAGGGAGAATAACCATAACTTTGACTTATACTAGCCTTTGATTCTATCAAAACTTCTTGAGATGCTTCCTTGTTCTTGGCTGGCATGATCTTTTCTTGCGCCGAAGTAGCACTTTCTTTTGATGGAGGAGTACTTGATTTTTGTTTCTTGGGTGGAGGTTCTTGACTTAGTATTTCCTTCCCTTTCGTGCCTATGGTTTGTGAAGCTTTGTCATTGTTCTTCCTTTTCTTGCTACTTTCATCCTTCTGTCTATCACTGACTTTTTGTGGCTGCTTGGATGATTCCTCTTCGATTTCTTCCACTTCTTTCATCTTTCCATAAGTCAGTGGGATTCTCCTTTTCTTCAACTCGCCCATCTTTTTGTCTAACCATTATTGAGTGAAGAGTATGACTAGTATCATCAAAGCTTCCAAGTTGATATCATGTTCATCCAACCAATCGGTGGGTTCAACTCTTGCCCCTTGGTTGTCACAAAATCCCTTCTAACAAAATTGTCATCATCTTCCAATTGATCGGGCACATGAACTTGTTGTCACTTGTATTTTCTGATCATCTCCACAGTTAGTCTTGAGAACATCCTCTTCCTTACTTCAAAATCATCAACTACATTTGCCCAATAGTCTTCTAAATGTGGCACATGTTCGAACTTGTTTCCATAAGCTCTTTTGATTTGCTTGTTTGGATTAAAATTCCTCCTTGCTTCATAGGATCCCAACGCATAGTATTTGAATTCTCTCTCCGCTACCTCTATGGTTTGAAGAGATGGACAACTTTCGGCTCCAAGCTTAAGTGGAAATGTAACCCCCTTTTTGTGCTTGTGCTTTTGATTCTTGTCATAGGTGGTCAATTGTCTTGCCACCTCCATCACCACTAGTTTGTTGGGTGGATACCTTGGAAGTCTCTTTGGGTAACATGTACTTCCCAACACTCTAATGTATGTGAACTTAGGAAACAGGCTATACCACAAACCATATTTTTTGATCAACTTTTCAATTTCATCGGATAATCTCTTGTGAGTGGCCTCTTGTAGTGTTCTCACAATGCACACAACAAATGCATCGTTGAATATCTTGAAATGCTTGTTGTTGTGGAGGTGCAATTGTAGATAGTATTTATGCACTAGGAATTGCCCCACTTTTGTTCCAACTTGTCTCCAATACCTCCATCCTAGATATCTGAACATCAACACCAACATATATACCACATATGAAACCATGTAGAATGTCTTTGTCATTTCTAGCATCCTTAGTTGAAGATCAAGGTTGTCAATGATAATCTTGACCCATTCAAATATTATCTCCTCGGTGGATATCTTGCCCATGAAATAAAACATCCAAGGTTTGAAGATTGCACCTTGAGGGTTCCCCATTATTCTACTCAACACGACGATGAGTTCACCATAGTCTTTATGAAAATCTGATTTGGATAGCTTTGGCAACTTGGTGTGACGCTTCCTCGATTCAAGTAGCCAATCATTGCTAATTACGGTAGTGCAAGCATCGGGTTTATCATTGTAGTGCTTTGTGGCTTGCTCCTTTGTAATGTAGATGCCCATTTTGTGGTGTGGAATGTTGAATGTCTCTCCTATTGCTCACTTCGTGAGTGACACCAACAACTTTTTCTGTGGCCCACAATGGATTGTTCTTGTTTGAGGATCATAATGCTTAGCATACTCTATTATCAACTCTGGGCATTGCATCGCTGGCGGGAAGGCTGCTGCTTGAACTATTCCATTCTTTGTCATTCGCCTCGCCAACTTTGGTGGATTGCCTCTAAACATTCGATCTCTAACTTGCACCATGTTGACTGGTCCAAGGTTTGTGTCTCCAATCTTCTTCCATTTTGATGTGAAGCTAGACTGTAATACCATCTCCTTCTTATCATTCTTCAATTGAGCTTGCCTATCCTTCTTCAAATTTCCAGTCCTAGGCTCCGACATCTTCTCCCTACAAGGCAACAATGCTTGTTAGAAACTTGATTTCACATTACCTGAAAATATCAAACTTCGAGGCTAGGAAATGAAATCTATGAAATTGAAGCCATCCTATTTAAACAACCTTAATGAACTTTTTCCTAAATCAACATGAAGGCATTGAATTTTTTATCTTTAAATCTGATTGCATCTATTGACATCTTAGACAAAATGGGAAATTCAATTAAATCATTTGATCACCAAAATCCATCAAGTTTGATTTCTTCATAAGAATATGCATCTATAGCCCCTCCCCCATACAATAATTGCCATCAAAATCAAATACCTTGCTGATTACAACAAATTTCTGAGTTTGAAAGTTCAGCTCTGCAAGTATTTGAGCCTCCTAAACTTGATTTTTGTGTCTAGAAAATTTTGAATTCTACTCCCAAAATTCGATTGGCTTCAATGCTTCTCAAATCTAAGTTTCAATGACTCCTTGAAAATCGATATCTAATGAGATATTCGCTGCTGCTGTAGGTGCTCTGCTCTGCTCTTTATCAATTTATTTGTTTTTGGATTGATTTGTGGTTTAAATGATGTTTTGATCCTCCTTATATAGGCAGCCAACCCAAGGGGTGCCAGCTCTTGCTAGGGCTGGCCTGCGCCTAGGGGAGAAAAATGATTTTAAATTCTGATTTTCAATTCCCCGAATGCTGGCCGACTTGTCTTAAATACAAGGTTCCAATAAATAAATGATGCATTTGATGATCAATTTCCTTCATTGGCCGACCTAGACAGGCCATCTCCTTATCGAATATGGGGCAATCCTTATTAGCATGGTTGAATTGTTTTCCTCAAGGGGCTGGCAGAAATCTTAGGTTTCTTGGACAAGCTTGTCCAAGATAAGGTCAGAATCCGACCTGACCTTGGACAGCCCTATCCAAGGTGAGGCCGGATTCCGACCTCTCCTTGGACAAGATCCAAGTTTCCATTGTTTGAACTCTCAAGCCCATCTCACTTAAAAAATTGCTTTCTTCCTTCGCTTTAACACTTAAAATCTTCTTTCACACTTGGAAATTGATTGTTTTGATTGAGTTCCCAGTCTAAGATCTGAGATTAATTCATGAATTTTCCCCTTTGAAGATCGGATCTTAGTGATTTTGGTGGGGAAATTGATCTCCTTACAAGCCTAGATAAGACTTGTTATGTTTGAAAATGCCCATACTTAAGTTGTGAATAGATGTGGTGTCAAAGTGGGGCCTCATGTAGGGGGGCGGAAATCTGAGGTTGGTTGGACAAGCTTGTCCATGAGGAGGACAGATTCCGACCACCCCTTGGACAGCCCTGTCCAAGGTAAGGTCGGATTCCAACCTCTCCATGGACAGGCTCCAAGTCGCCTTCCCTTTGAATCTTCGCTTCACTTTCTCCTCCTTTGTTTGAACTTCAACACCTCTTCATGATCAAAGTGTAATGGTTTGATGTTGATTTCGTCTCAGATTTCAAGACTTGATCATGAATTTCCTTCTTCATCCAAAGTCCGATCTTCATGTTTTCATTGAAAAGTTGATCTTCAATCCGCTTGAATTGGATCTGTTTTGGTGAGGAGCCCTGATTTACACCTTGAAATCCTCATTTTTCAATGCAATAACGCCAGTAGAGTTGAAATTCCTTAAAGTTAAGGGGCGGAAATTTGGGGGTCCTTGGACAAGCATGTCCAAGGTGAGGTCAGATTCCGACCTCCCCTTGGACAGCTATTGAAGTTGTCCAAAGTCATGGTTTCTCTAAAGTGTTCACTTCCCCTAAGCATCTTGACGAATTCATTCCCCTTTTCATACTTCTTCTCATTATCTCTTCAAAAGACTTCAAAACTCCACATTTTCATGTTCAAACTTTACCTTGTGGTTGCGTCTTGCCTTGCATTTTCATCTTGATTCCTATCTCCATTTCCCACAATACTCTCTTGGTTTCAACTTTCCATTTTTCCAACTGGATTTCCACTCTCTGTTGGTGATTATATCTCAAACTTAGATCCACTTTCCCTCCACCGTCCCGAACTCAACCATTCCTAGGACTTGACTAAGTGTTGGATTTCTCGCTCACAACTCCACTCCTCTCAACTGGCTTGACTCTAAAGTGGATAAAAGTTTCTCAAACATTGACCTGGAGACTACCAAAACTGCCACTAAAGTAAAGCAAACTTGGGCACCCACTCTTGCTGCCAAGCAAAAGAGGGGGTCCCCATTTGCAATGGGGCGATGGTTTGGGGACCTCACAACATCTGGCAACTCCACTGAGGAAATGTTCCTGAACATTTCAAGAACAAAACTTGATTGGAACTTAGAATCTTTGATCAATCCCCTTTTCACCAATCAAGCAACCAAGAAATGCACTCAAGATGGAAGGAACCTGTAATGTCCCCTACCCGGTCCTAAGAGATTTGGGACTGATTCATTTGCTAGAGAATTCTTTAGCTATAACTTATACTCTATTTTTTTTGTTTATCACCAATGCATGTATTATACAGTGACAATATTCTTTTTGAAGAAAGCTATATCAATGTAAGAATGACTTTTAATTCATTGATATAACCAAATTAATACCAATGTCTTGACATGGGATAGTTCTGATATATATTTGAGTATATATAGGTATCTTCAATCTTTGTACGATCTATGGTCGGTCTTTCAGATATATCATATATTGTTTGTTACTTATGAGATCTGGCTTCCTAACAACTAATCGGTTACTTCTATTGGGTCTGTACGAAATATATATGGTAATCTGATTTCCGAATACTCTCTTCCTGGTCACCAGGGATATTGAGCTGATAATAGGAGCGAACACTAAATTATGTTGTCTACAGAATACTTGTCGATCCAAAGATCTTGAATGCTGATGTGTAGTAATATATCAGCGCTGAATTGGAGACTCCACCTGTGTATGGTCTTTGTGCCAATGTTATTGCTGACTGTAGCAAATTGCTTGCTCTGATTCCTTCCGCCTACTTGATCAGAGATGTCTTCTTATACCTCTACAACCAGCGATATGCCTCTTGGAATTGAATGGGTGGATTTATTCAAGGATCGTGGCCCTTTAGCAACGTGTTTGTTTGACTAATAAACATTAATCTTTGTTTGCTTATTTGACTAATGGATCACTGTTTACGCCGTTTGAGTTGATACAAATCATAATATGTTGTCTTCATAACAAGTACTTTGTCCAATGTATTTCCTCCATTCGTTGATTAAGCGTGTGCGTCCCTTATTCGTATATCTGCCAGAGTTTATTATATTAGCCTGATATTATATCTAATATTATTAGATATAATATAATTATATAATATTAGTTCCTTTGTATCTAATAATACTAATGTATTATATTATTGTTTTCATAATGGTATGAAAATTGTGTATAAATTTTATTATTGTATATTATGTTAATTTTTATTATATTAATTATATATCATACATTAATAATAGATTTATTAGTAATCTTTTTATTTACATTTGAATCATTATTATTTCAATATTATTGTTTATTATTATTATTATTATTATTATTTTTATCTATTTATATTTAATATTACCATCTATTTATTAAATCTTCCTATTGGAGAGGGGTCATCATAGTCCACCCTTCCCGAAAATTGCTTGTCCTCAAGCAATTGATGTGAGTGGCTTCTGCTGTGCGATCTTGATATTGATAAATAGATTCGTAGCTTGGGTTTATTTTCTTGTTCTTGTATACAAACACTTGGAAATACAAAGTATGCGTGTGAATGTATGACGACATAAAACATACAAGAAGCATATACTTGAATGCATGAGGACACGGAGAATACATAGAGCATACGCATTAATGCATGAAGACACAAAACAAACACGAAGTATACACATAAGACACACATTGTTAAAAATCCTACTATTGACAATCTACAATGGGCTAGGGTTAGAGAAATGATTTACAAAATTTACTTCATTATGCTTTTGATGATGAACCCTGCAATCAAGTGATTACAAGTTAGCATATAAAATGTGATCATACTATTATTACTCTTAAACAATAGAGATTGGGTCATGATAAGTTAGTCTAAGCCAATCCTATACTAAGCCCAAGAGTGGAACTTTGGCCCCCTTGACCTTGGTGGCAGGTGTTAGGCATCCACACGAGGTGGTCTACTTAGCAAGATGCTTGCTTTGTTTATCTCCTTTGTCTTTGAAAATTAGAGCGACTTTCCTTTACCTAGTACTACAATAGGGTGCTCTAGCGGTTCTCCCTTAATTGCAAACTCATAGGAAAAGTACTTAAAAGTATGTGTCCTTAGCGATTTTCCTTTATCTAGTGCTGCAATAGGGCGCCCTAGCAATTTTCCCTTAATTGCAGACTCATAGGAAAAGTGCTTACAAAAATGTGTCCTTAGCAACTCTCCTTTATCTAGTGCTGCAATAGGGTGCCCTAACAATTTTCCCTTAATTGCAGACTCATAGGAAAAGTGCTTATAAAAATGTGTCCTTAGCAACTCTCCTTTATCTAGTGCTACAATAGGGTGACCTAGCAGTTCTCCCTTAATTGCAGACTCATAGGAAAAGTGCTTACAATGGGGTGCCCTTAGTGACTCTCCTTTATCTAGTAGTACAATAGGGGACTCTAGCAGTTCTCCCTTAATTGCTACTAAAATAGGGTGCCTTAGCGATTCTCTCTTAATTGCAGACTCGTAGGAAAAACACTTGTAATAGGGTGCCCCTTTTCCTCTTTAATTAATTCATTACTTGAATGTTTTACTTTAATAATAATTGAAATTACATTGTAAGGTACATAAATAAATTAATCATTATTTCTACATTACCAATTTAGACAAATTTCCAAGTTGTTGTCACTATTAGGGTTGAACCTACTCGAAGCTCCATTGGCCTTTTCCCTCATTCATGGATTGAATGTTGTTGAGGTTCCCTTGATCATATTTCATTTTCTTAAATGGTGTTTCTTCTGTTTCCGTGTCAAGTGTTGCTTCTATTCTATGAATTTGAATCTTTTTTCTGCACTTATGCCATGGTTCCCATGATTCTTTGCATCTGAAACATAACTTCTTCCTTCTTAAGTCTTCTCGTTGTTTTTGAGCTTTCTCATCTTGGCATATATGTCCGTGTTCAAAGTCCGCATTGCAATGGAAACATTTTCTTTTTGAGGGTTCTTGCTTATGCTTTTCATCTTTTACATGGAATTGTTTGGCGTAGTTGTTTGAAGGTCTATTGCTTGTGCATGAGATTTCTAAATTTAAGACTATTTCAATAGCATCGTCTAGGGTAGTTGGTTTGAAAGCAGCCACCAATCCCTTCATTGATTCTTTTAGTCCATCCACAAATAGATAAGTTAGCTTTTCCTCATCTATCCTTGTGGCTCCTGTTGAAATTCTTTGGAATCTACAGATGTATTCATCTACTGTCCCTGTTTGTTTTTGCTGCGTTAATTCTTTAAAATCCTTTTGGGGATGCTTACGGCCAAATCTTTTAATTAGGTTTTGTGAGAATTCTTCATAAGATGTTATGTTGTCATATCCTTGGGTGTGGACCCCGTGGTGCCACCAATCATGGGCTGCGTCTTCCAAGTGTAGGGTGGCAAATTGGATTGCATCTTCTTCCATCATGGGATTAAGGGTCAAGTAAGTATTTAATTTTAGCAACCATCCTTGGGTGGTGATCCTGTCGGATCCATTAAAATTCGGAATGGTGACTTTATTTGCCTTGTGTTTTAAATCCTTATTCGGTTGTTCCCTTTCCCTTCTAGGGCCTTCTGATTTCTTTGCTTTACAATAGTCTCTGAAGGATACATCCCTCTTTATTTAAGGATTTAACCTTGAGTACATTGCTGCTAGTTCTTTTGCGCTATGAGGGATTTGATTGTTTCCTTCTTCTTCCCTTGGTGCATTTCTTTTGGGTAGGAAGGATGTGTTTCTAATTCTTGGTGTGGATGTCCTACTATTATTTTCTGAGTGATTTGTATTAGCATCCCTTCCACTAGGGTGTGATCTAAGTTTGTTGATTGAAGCATTCATATTTTTCAGAGCTTCCATCTGTTCCATTAAGGTTTTGGTTGTTATTTCCACGAACGACCTCATTTGTTGGCTGGTGGGCTCCTCCGTTGTCTTATTTGATTTTGAGTTAGATTTTACTAGTTTTCTCTTTTCTCTTTCCAATGCCCTTCGAGCCCTTTGGCTAGTTTGCATTAACTACTTTCCTCAGGATGGCAGGGAAGTGGCTATGATACCAATTGTAATGTCCCCTACCCGTTCCTAAGAGATTTGGGACTGATTCATTTGCTAGAGACTTCTTTATCTATAACTTATACTCCATTTTTTTGTTTATTACCAATGCATGTATTATACAGTGACAATATTCTTTTTGAAGAAAGCTATATCAATGTAAGAATGACTTTTAATTCATTGATATAAGTAAATTAATACCAATGTCTTGACACGGGATAGTTCTGATATATATTTGAGTATATATAGGTATCTTCAATCTTTATACGATCTATGGTCGGTCTTTCAGATATATCATATATTGTTTGTTACTTATGAGATCTGGCTTCCTAACAACTAATCGGTTACTTCTATTGGGTCTGTATGAAATATATATATGGTAATCTGATTTCCGAATACTCTCCTCCTGGTCATCAGGGATAGCTGATAATAGGAGCGAACACTAAACGATGTTGTCTACAGAATACGTGTCGATCCAAAGATCTTGAATGCTGATGTGTAGTAATATATCAGCGCTGAATTGGAGACTCCACCTGTGTATGGTCTTTGTGCCAATGTTATTGCTGACTGTAGCAAATTGCTTGCTCTGGTTCCTTCCGCCCTACTTGATCAGAGATGTCTTCTTATACCTCTACAACCAGCGATATGCCTCTTGGAATTGAATGGGTGGATTTATTCAAGGATCGTGGCCCTTTAGCAACGTGTTTGTTTGACTAATAAACATTAATCTTTGTTTGCTTATTTGACTAATGGATCACTGTTTACGCCGTTTGAGTTGATACAAATCATAATATGTTGTCTTCATAACAAGTACTTTGTCCAATGTATTTCCTCCATTCGTTGATTAAGCGTGTGCGTCCCTTATTCGTATATCTGCCAGAGTTTATTATATTAGCCTGATATTATATCTAATATTATTAGATATAATATAATTATATAATATTAGTTCCTTTATATCTAATAATACTAATGTATTATATTATTGTTTTCATAATGGTATGAGAATTGTTTATAAATTTTATTATTGTATAATATGTTAATTATTATTATATTAATTATATATCATATATTATATCATTATATTAATAATAGATTTATTACTAATCTATTTATTTCCATTTGAATTATTAGTATTATTATTATTATTTTTATCTATTTATATTTAATATTACAATCTATTTATTAAATCTTGCTATCGGAGAGGGGTCATCACAGAACCACGAATTGAGCCTAGAGCCTTCATCTTCGATTACTGAATAAATCTTCATCTTCTTCAAAACCAAAATCACCCACAACTTACAAGTCAAAATCTCTGTAAATCTCAAACCAACGGCACCAAATACTAAGGTGGGTCTCTCACCACCAAAACCAACAATCTAGAAGAGGGATTCATCCTAAACTAGCAAAAGAAGAATGTAAGCTCATTCCATTACCATAACATTAAGTTGTCAATTCATCTATATGAGAAAATGGGAGCTCAAACTCAATTATATAATGTTAGGGAAAAGTTAGGGCAACCTTCATTTGAATTTGAATACATTTCCCTCCCATTTCACTTTCCAAAGCAACATGAGATGAACCTTAAAAGTTTGACCCATTTTTCGAGCTCACTTTATAACATTTTAAAAACTGTTTATTAATCTTTTATTTTGCTAAGTCTCCTTTACCTTGGCATCACTTTTAGAAATCCAACTTGTCTTTCAAAACAACTTTAAAGTTGCCACTTTCCTAGGCGCCAAACAAGGGGAGCACTTCATGAACCCATCACCCTCAGTTAATTTATAAAGCAACTTAAAAGAACTTGAGTGACATAAACTAAATATCGTTTAAAAACCTTAGAACTCCTAAGGTACAAAACTGGAAAGCATTGTTGAACTGAGAGAGACAGAAGGCAAGAACAAGTGCTAAAAATAGCACTTACTAAAAATAGCCATATGCTAAAAATAAAAACTCGGTCGGAATGCACTGAAACCTCTATTAGAACTCTCCTCAGGATACTGAGTCCCCTAACCATATCCACATAGCCTAGGAGAACCTGGGAATAAGCTAATGGAAACCTAATACTGAACTAGGTGCAAGAAGGGGGAATTGCAAGTTAACTACTGAGGTAGATGAGCTCTTGGTGGTATCCAAGACTTGCCACAAATACTAGCCAAACTCAAGGAAGCATAAAACCTGAGAGATCTAAGACTATTAGCAAAGACCTTTTTCCACAAGCAAACCTGAGAAGCATCCAGCTTGAAGAAGCTTCCAAAAACTGGTGGCACCAGTATACCTATTGAAAAATATATCCATGGTCTAGGAATAACAGGATATGGTAAGGACCTGTCAACCAGTGGTGCAGCACAAATAAAATCAGTGAGGGGACATAATAATAATATAGGTAAAATACAAATAGAATTTGAGAGACCTGTAACCAGTGGCTTAGATTGTTGTGCAGGCGTGACAGGTTACCGAACACATACACCTTCCAGCTAGAGATGTATATTGTAATACATTGTAGTCAGGCAGCAGCTAAAATGTCAAATAGTGAAACATGTATTGAGTGAGATGGCATGCAGCAGCTGATTGGGGGTGGAGGGGAGACGTGATGTGCCAAGTCTTCATTTTTGTACAGAACAGGAATTTACAGATACCGCCATAGCTGTTTTTTGATTTTCTTCTAGTTTTACAAATTCAACCAGGAAAATTTGTCATGCCTCTGCCACGAAGGATATCAATGCCTTAGGAAAATCGTCTTGCCTTAAGACTTCATGATTTTCCTAGAGGAGCAATCTGGAAATCAACTACATATCTAAGGAGTAAAGCTATAAATAGAGATATTGAAGTTTAAATTAAAGATACGAACTTACTAGTTTTGGCCGATTCCCATGAGATATCATGTGCAACAATCATTAAAATCAGATCCGTGTTACACGCCTAAGCATATTAATATGGGTCGACTTACATCTCTTTCATATTGGAAAATATGGTGTCCGACTTCATCATATATCTTTATTTTTGATATATTTGACAAGGCTAACATAATGAGCAGCAAATTCAAAGAAACAATGATCAATATGGTCGAGTACTAATACATTTTTTAGAATGATTACTATCTTTAAAGACAGACATTCATTATAATATAATGTGCAGTGATAAAGCAATTAGTAGTTTATTTAAGGGGTGCGATTATTAAAAGGGCATGTCCTTTGTGAAATAACACCTCTCTCAAGGAAAGTCACACCTTTTCAAATAGAGAAGGAAGATATAAAAAGAAGTTTGTTTAGATGTGAGGGATGTGTGTTGTGAGTGAAAGGAAAATATATCAAGCAACAGCACCTAGAAGAGCAGATCGACCCCTGGCATATATATAAGCAATCAGATTACTAAATCATTGTTTATTGCAGGCTGTAGCATTACTGTTCAATTGCGATATGCATTATGTATTGTTTAATAAATGGGCTATAATATATATGTAATAATGTTTTGATAAATAATCCTTAATAATTGACAATTATGTGGAATGACTAAACTTCCAATCTGTATGTCAATTTGCTGCAACCAACCATGAGGTTAGGAGAGGAGTACAAGGAGAGAGAAACTGTTATGAGGTCCTCTTCTAAGCATGCCACGTCATGGTGGTGACAGATGGTCCCATGAGACCAAGGGGGTGCAAGGAGTGCCCCCCCTTGGGCTTGGTAGGAAAGGACGCTCCAGATGCCCTATTGTGACTTTCCCACTAACCTCAACAACAGTTGATTATTGGAATGGATTCAATGAGATCTCAATCATAGACGGTGAATAAAATGGCACAAGTAGGGAGAGCAGATACAAGTGTTTTCACTAGGCACAACACCTCATGAAGGATGGATGGCAGAAGGCCACATGAGGCCAAGAGGGATGGTATATCCGTTCTTGGGCCTAGGGTAGAGAGTTGCTTCGGGCACCCTATCATGTTCCCTTATCCGGGCCGTTGTGATTGAACCTAAATAATAAATTATAGATATTACATGATTAAGATGATTATGAATATATGTTCTCTAACCTTAACAATTGATATCATGTTTTGTATTTTTAATGATTGCCTAACATGATTGCAGGATCTCAACTAGGATCTATCTTGTTCAACAATTTAATCAATAAATGATATCTCTAACTCTATTTTATTCCTTGCTTAGCTTGGAATTGTGATTATTAGGGCAAAAGCTAGGGCATTCACTAAAGGGGACATTACAAAATTCCAACAGACCAATCAAAAAATTGCATAACAACCAGTTTTAGGAATGTAAAATTAGAATAAAACTCAAATATTAGACAATCTGTATAGTTTTTACCTCAGCAGTTTTTAACGCAAGCTAATATTCACACGTGAAAACATAACGATCCCTGCTGCAGGCAGCGACAAATATGAACAGTTCAAATTTGCTTTTCGTTTTCTCTTGATTAGGACAATAATCACTGTACATGTGATGTCTCTTAGGTAAACAGTACTAATAGTCTAATAGATTTCAATTATGTGTAAAACCACACATAATACTCTCTTTGTCAGATAGGCTAAGACTCTAAGAAATGATTATATGTTCCATAAGTAAATCAGTCCCTTTCCCCAAACACACACGTCAAGACAATTTACAAACACTGACAAATAGATTAAACTAAATCAAATACAGACATAATAATATGAGATGTAATAAACATTGTTGTCATGAAATCAATGATTGTATGGAGCGGCTTACACATTCTTATGGATAATCTGTTTTAAGCTATGGGTGTTGTTTACCGCCTGTATATTAATATATGACTGCCCAAGTAGATGCAGTGTAATAACTGTGCAATGAAGGAATAGTTCCCTGTTTCACTTAGTACAACCTCTGCATATTGTGCCCAGCAATGCAATAGAGATGCTTTACTACAGTGTTTCAAAGACATCATTGACCCAAGTATTTCTGTTTGTAAATGTTAAAACAAATCAATGATACAAATCCTCCATTTCATGTTATAATTCGGTGCTTCTTATTAGTAAGATACAACATGCAGGCTAGAGTAATTAATTTCTTACTGATTTTACATTAGAAGACCCTAGTATTGTAATTTTTAAATCAAGTCCTATAATCTGGTGCTCATATCGGAGAGCTAAAAATTGTGGGTTTCTTCCCTGTTGACAATGAAACATGGTGCAGGTCAGTAATGCATATATATTGTACACATTGTGCCATGTCCCTTTCTTGAAATAGGATTAAATAATAAACAATAACAATTAAATTAAAAATATAAAAGAATAAAATTAATAAACTTAAAATTTAGTCTTTTAAACAAATAGTCAAAAGGCATGAATAGAAAAGTTGCGTCTCCCTCAAACGTAAGTAATAAAAAGGAGAGAAGAGAACTTCATTCGAAGGGAGAGGGAAGGAGGAAGCGAGAATGGAGCATAAGAATTAAGGAAGGATTAAGGGAAGAAGAAAGGAAAGGGAAGAAAATAAGGAAGTGACTCTTTCAAAAGGTGAAGGGTTGTGACCCTTCTGAAGGGAGGTAATTGTGAAACGGTGTGACCATTGCAAAAGGCAAACATGGTGAAGAGGTGTGGCCCTTCCCCATAGAAGATATAAAGGGGAGAAGGTTTCATTTGAGAAGGGCATCTAAGGGAGATCAAGTTGGGGATAATATATTATTCTCAAAGGCAACATTGAAAAGTGGTAAGTCAATTCCTATGAAAGGTGGTGACCAATAATGTATAAAGGAAAAATCATTCAAACTGCATAGATTAAAATATGGCAGATATATCGCCGATAAGTAAACTTATCGCGATAAGTTGGAGGCCGCGATAAAATACGTAAATTTATTGCGGAGTACATATCGCAGATAAGTTTCAAACTTATCGATGAAAAAACATGAACTTATCGCCAAAATATCTGCCAGTCTGCTAATAGGGATTGACAGCCCAAAAAGCAGTTATTTCACTTTTTCTTGTTTGCAAATTGGTGGGAGAGGAAAAAATGGTTTGAAGGGGGAAAAATGTGATTTGCAGCGTTTTAGACCAATTTGCGAAAAAATGCATTTCAAATTAAACTTGAGCAATTTTTTAAGTTCCTGATATTTTTGCCGATAAGTTGCCGATTTATCTCCGATATTTTGCCGATATTTTTTTTTTGCCCTTGGCGATTAGTTGCCGATAACGACATTTTGAACTATGATTCAAAGCACTCGAGGATCACTTATTTATTATACTTTATTACTCACCAATGCATGAAAACAGCACTCAATCAATCATCACTCATCGCCCTATGAATTCCGCATTCACTCAATCATCATTCACTAACATATCAAATCATCAAATCAAAGGAAATCATTCAATTATCCATAAAACATTGATTGGGGATTAGGCAAACAGACTAGCAATCAATTTTTCCATTAATTCAATCAGTCTATATTAATCATACAATCATTGAACCAATCAAATCTGTCATGCCCCAATCTGACATCAGATGAACAGAAAACCCGTAGTATGAAATTGTCTTACACACGTAAGGCTTCACAATTTCATTAATCATATAACTTGCTACAGTCGCCCATCTTTAGTAAGTTGGGGATATTGCAGGCTGGGTATAATAAGACTTATGATATGTTAGATAGTTTGCTTGAAGGGATCGATCCTCTTCCCTTAATTAACAGCAATTATACTAACAAGCGATTGGTTAGAATAAATAACAATTAATGAAGCAGTTTATGTTGACAATGGTTCATGTAATTAACAAACGACAGCTAATAAGATAATTAAGGGGTGCGATCTCTTATTCCATAAGTGCGACTCTATGAAAGGACACTTCTCATTCCAAGCAAGCCAACTTTCCCACCCAATGGAAGAGTACAAAAGGCAATACCTATCATTCAATGGACAGCAAACAAGGCAGCAGAACTACATAAATGATAAAACAAACAACAGAGATAATCCTCGAGGGAACAGCAGAAGCAGATTTGGCATTACTATTCAATAACACACAACAGATTTGAACATATACTGTGGTATTTAGAATGAGTTCCTTATTCATGGCATGATAAGTACCATTTATATCTGCACAAGACTGACTGATGATGCATTGTTGTTACGACTGCTTAGCATAGCATAACAAATATTATCAATATCTGCTCATTACTGATGAGGGTATGCCGTTGATAACTGATTATAAAATATATAGAATTCATGCATAATATTGAATTCTTTATATGTATGGATTGATTCTTAATGTCAGCCATGGAAAGGGAAACAAGGGATTACAAATAGGGAAACGGTGATGTGGTCGTCTTCTAGGCGCGCTACCCCATGGTATAAGACCAGGGAGTCCATGGGGCCAAAGGGGTACAAAGGGTACTACCTTTGGGCTTAGAAAGGATCGACTTCTTGGGCACCCTAATGTAATTGCTTCTCATGCTATCTATCATGGTAAGTGAATGCATTAAGAATGTTCAATCATGGGAAGTAGGATAGAGGTGACAATATTGAGGGGAACGGTTATAGGACACCTCACTAAGGTACTCCACCTCATATGGATGGCATGGGCCACATGAAGCCAAGAGGGATGATATATCTGCTCTTGGGCCCAAGGTAGAGGGTCTATAGGGCACCCTTTCGAGTCACCCTATCTTAGCTCTTCTATGGTTGAGCCTTCTTAAACCGATTTAAGAAATCTTGTGATTAGATCTATACTTCTAATATATGCTTATTTATAATTGAAGAGATCTATTTTATGAATTATGATTATAAATGTTTCCTAACTTGTTTGTAGGGTCTCAATCAAAGTGGAAGGTGTCTCTAACCCTACTTTGTTTCAAAAAAAATTGTGACCTAGGACAAAATTTGGGTATTTATAATTTGGGGACATTACATATTGTCACTGCCTATTTATTTATTTCATTACAAGTTGTATCACTGAATCATTCCATCTAGATACAGGAAACTTCAGTTCTACTGGGCAGCAATGAAATGTGGCTGTCCACAAAAGAAGCCATCCCAGCAGGGAGGAATCATCAATCATGGCATAACAATTCCTGCACATTTAGGTGGAGGCTAGAATCAAACCGTACAAGCTAAAATCAATTTTAGGTTTAGGTTTTGTGTAAAAGGGATGGAGGGGCCTATGCGGGGGTCCTTGTGGGCCACACAATCACCTTTTCTTCTTATTATTTTTTAAATAAAAGTAAAAATTGAATCTTTTCTCTGCTGGGTTGTAGGGGATGGCTAGCCATCCCCTAACGTACCCTGCTGTCCTCTGTCCAAATTTTGCAGTACCAGAAGTGTTTCCTAATTTTCTGAAAATTTGGGGACGGGATGTTTCCTATCCATTCCCGCATCTTCGAGACGACCCCTATAAGGAATGGGTTTGCAGGGGATGTGTCCCCAGGAAACATAAAAATGACATCTAACAACTTCTAAAGACCTTTTAGTTTTGGATGAAATAAAATTCAAGCCGAGTCTGGGGTTATGTAAATTACTAAGTTGTCAACTAACTGAACTTAACTTTTGTGCACTCTTTCCAACGTTTATACATATTGACCTGACCATCCTATAAGCCAATATTGTAATATTGAGTTTCTTGAAAGTGACCAAATATGAGCATTAAAGGCTTTCGGTAAATAGAAATAATTATGATCTATTTAGCTAATTTGATTACATTTTTAATGTCTGGGTTTGATGGTTCGGTTTGCAGGTTTGGTCGAATTTTTTTGGGGGTTGGGTTTGTCCATACAAAAACATATAAAAATCAGAGATATCAAACATATACATATTTGCAGCAGTAAACTCCACTAAGTTGTTCAAAAGGCTCATTGGCAATTGCCAAATCAAACTAAGTGGATGTCCCGATCAGTATATATGCAACATTTTCTACATCTATTGGTTCCTGATAGATTATAAAAGTTAATTATGATCAGCTAACTAAGCTACTAATCTCACTTACAAATAAAAAGATTTTATTATCCCTTTCCAATTGCATATTTTATCAATTTAACGAGTGAAGTGAGATTAGTAGCTTAGTTAGCTGATCATAATTAACTTTTATAATCTATCAGGAACCAATAGACGTAGAAAATGTTGCATATATACTGATCAGGACATCCACTTAGTTTGATTTGGCAATTGCCAATGAGCCTTTTGAACAACTTAGTGTGGAGTTTCACCTAGTATGTTGGTATGGACATCAAGAAGAATACAACCATACAACCGTACAAACTAGATTGAAATGTGGAATTCTATCTGACAATTTCTTCTTCAATATGCAGTGGCTTATACAGCTGAAAATGATGTGCAACGACAACTTTGTATACAAAGCTGACAAAGAAGATCTAATTTCAAAGCATTTTCTCCATGCTGTAGCAAAAAGATGTAAGATCCTACCAAATAGGTTTGAGCTTGTGATATTTTCCAAGCTAGTGTTTTTCTAAGTAGAGCTGAACTTGTTGCAAATCTGAGAAATGTGGAGGGTCTCATGATCTCTTTGTATTTAGATTGAGTCTTCAACAATGTATCATGAAACTGTGTATGGGCTTTGGAATAAAAAACAAGTCAACAAAGTTAAAAAAAAAAAGGTCAAATTCAACGGAATGACACATTTAAGGGCAAAATTTTTTTCGGGTCCGCTTGGGTCCACCCAGACTGGATCGACAGTCAATGGGTAGAACCCTGTCTGGACCCACAGCAGACCGTAGTCGGACCCTGAACCGGGTTTGAACTGGACTGGGACCTAGAGTCTCTGAGCAGCGGATTGATAACTTAGTTTTGTATTGGTTCGTGTAGTTTTCTCAATGACCAGATATGTGTGGGAATGATTATTTGAGCTAATCAGTAATACAAAAAAAGATTGATTTTGTTAATATCTAAAAATGGCAAAAGCTGGTCAATGGGACTTGAAAATACAAAATTACAATGGTAAAGTACCATGGTTGAAAGAACTCCAGGAATTTAAAAAGTAACAAGCGGAGTGAATTCATTCATTTGAGTGTCCTGTGAGCTAGATTTTTTATGCTCATTATGAACCAGTTTGGAGGATGTGCTTTTGATGATAAGGTAACATGAACATCAGTTGGAACTTGGAAATAAAAAATTGTGATAGTATAGGGATTATTGGAGCTAACCAGTAATACAAAAAGAGATGGATTTTTTTTAAAATCCAAGAATGGCCAAAGTTGGTCAATGAGATTTTAAAATACAAGTTAAAAATGGTATAGTACCGTGGTTGAAAGAAGAAACCCAGGAGTTTAAACGTAACTAAACATTAAAACAAAGTGCATTCATTCATTTGAGTGTTTTGTGAACTAGTCTTTTTGTGCTAATAATGAATCAGTTTGGATGATGCTAATTACGTGAGTATTATTTGATGTGCTTTTGATGATATGATTACATCGGTTGGAAATAAAATTTGTGATAATCTATTGAAGCATGAAATCATAATGCAGGGGTGGCCTGGAGCTTCTTTTCCAATCAGTGAGGACACACAATATTGATGTTCCTGTTAAGAGTGGAGAGAAACAGGTAGATGATAAAACTATTGTGGATATGAATATGTGCTTTATATAATCTATCGATCTACCTTGATTTATATAGTACGTCATCTGATGTGTTCCATTTCTCAAAGTAAATTTACAGTTAACTATGGAAGCACTGCTGTTCTGGATTCGGGATAATCTTTTGAAGGAGAGGCCTGAAATGTTCATTAAAGGGAAATCTGTGTAAGTGCTGAAATGTATTCCTATCTGAAGGCGCTTTACGGCAAAAATGTTCACTCTTTCTGATGAAGATTAAGTATTTCAGCAATACAGGATCTTTTTATCAATCATTTGCCTTTTCTGTTGTAATTTCTGTGAATAATTTTGCGCAGGAGACCTGGTGTGTTAGTTTTGATAAATGACTGCGACTGGGAACTTTGTGGGCAGCTGGAAGCAACAGTGGAGGAAAATGATAATGTAGTTTTCATTTCAACTTTACATGGCGGATAGATTTTTTTTTGATGGCTTGAATCTCAGTCTTTCTTGCCTATGCCTATACTTGTTCAACATCAAAACAAAATTTTAATGAGCACGATGGCTCAAGTGCTGTATGAATCATCATTCTTCTTTGTTCTTGATGTGATTCCATTGATGGAATATCTAGATTTTGCTTCACGTATCGTGGTTGACAAGGAGATAATTTAATTTATGATTTCTGTAAACTAGGTTGTCTAGGAGACGGTTTAATTTATGATATTTAATTTTTCTTATCACATCAAGATTTTCTAGGAGATAATTTATTTTATGATTGTAGTAGCGACTCTTTTTTTCAGGAGGCGTCTTGGAGAACATGTATTTGCTAAATTTTATGGTGTCTAGTTCCTGAATTATATTCAAACTGTAAAATGATGCAAACTGAAAGCATGTGCTTTATGATTTACATGCACATGTATGTTCATGATAAGTCCTGGATGTAAGAAGAGATTTCTTTTCCAAGTATACGTTTACTGATATTTTTGGGTGTTTCACATACTTGTTGGTATTTATGAAAAAAGGGAAGTTCTACTTTTGTTTTGGGTTGAAATATATCCCCGCAGTTGCAACTACCAAAGAAATCTGAAGCATATGGGCAAAATATATCTAATAAATGGAAAATCCTATGATTCAAGCGTGGCCAGGAACATTCACTTTCAACTCATATATTTTCTTTATTTAGCACTGGCTGAGTGGTTGACTCGCTATTAAAGAAATGGCCCACAAGCTCATTATCTTACCAAATACTGAAAAGGTAGATTACTCAGCATGGGCTGATCCTAATGGCGCTAATATGTGCATAGACATAAAATAAATGTCAAGAGGTTATTTTGAACGTCATTCCTTCACTGCAGGTGTTTGTTTTGAATAATTCTCTAAGAAAGAGGTGGATGTGAATGCACCTTTTTCTTAAACAAATTTCAAAAATCTGGATTTAAGATTACTGATTGTAATCCATCCTTGTTTCTAAACATCTGAATAGCTGGTCTAGAAGCTTTCCAAATGCTACAGGGTACGAAGTTTTAAAAGCCTAAATAGACAGGCACCCTACTTGTAAAGAACTATTTATTTATTTATTTATTTTCTGTTTACAGCCTGAGTCCTCACTAGCCCTATCCTTCAAATATCGAGAAATTCCTATTAGGATATATAAAGCACAACCGAAAAGAAAACGTCTAAAACCTTACAATTCATCGTGAACAAATAGTAGAAATATCGTCAGAGATTAGTTTGGAAGTTCATCCTCGCGATTAGTTTGGAAGTTCATACTTGTAATGGTAAAATTTGCATCTTTATTTTTGCAGAATGTTTTGATATATTTATATATTGTTGTCTAAGGGGTTGAGTTTAGTTTGTCAAAGTATTGGTTCTTATCGTGGAGATCCAAAAACATCTGATTTAGAATTCTAATTCAAATCTTTATAAGACAGCTGATTATAATTCTAAGTGGTGCCTTGGTTTTCTATATTTGGTTTCTAATGTGAATGCAGTTTCTAAATAAAAGTGGATTTCTAAGTAGCGTTTTTTGGTCTTTCATAGGTGATTTCTAAAATGTATTTTTGTAAGGATCTAATGTGATATAATTAAAAATTAATTAAATTTAATGAACAGTCAAAAGACATGAAATGAAGAGTTTGTGACTCCCTCAAACATGAGATATAATGATAAGAGATTAGAGTTCATTTGAAAGGGTATATGGATGGAGGAAGGAAAAAAGAATGTGAATCAAGAAAGAGTCAATGGGAAAAAAAGGAATGAGAAAAGAATAAGGTAGTGATTCCTTCAAAAGGCAAAAATTATGAAGGACTGCTTTTCAAAAGGTGATAATTGTGAAAGGTTGCGACTCTTTTAAAAGGAAGACATGATGAGGAGGTGCAACTCTCCCTAACATTAGAAGATATAAAGGAGAGAAGGTTTCATTTAAAGATGTAATGCCCCCACCTTGACTTCCCCCATAACCTACTTTAAGGAAAAACAACTAAAGAATATATCCATATTTCACAATTTTAGATCATGTAAATTGGACACAGACAAAGAGGGAGAAGGTGTTAATTCGATCCTAACAGATGCTAGCATTCTAATCCATTACGAGTATATAGGTCGATGCATACACAACAATCTCATCATTGATCAAAGCAACAACGATCTCATCATTCACTAAAGCAGCAATGAGTTTCATTATGGATAAAGGCAGCAATCACATTATATTTACAACTAGGAGTTGGAAAGCACAAATGATTAAGGCGTGGATGATTAAGTTATCAAGGACCGAGTTAGTAAGATAATGGGCATAACGAAAAGGTAATAGATACGAAGAAAAGAGTTACCTTCTCTAAAAGGATATAACTGATAAACCAATAAAAAGGCACAACCTCTCACGCCCTCTTGAGGGATAGGCAACGTCTAAGCAGCAAACTAAAACGTAATATCTTACCAAAGGAGACACTTGGTTTTTTTTTCAATTGACTCTATTGTTTTTACGTTTTAGTTGGCTATTTAGCCAATACCCGAGGGATATAGGGATATATAGGTTGGGTCAATATGCCAAAAGGGACATTAAGTAATCATCATCGAAGGAGTTATTCATTAATTCAAAACAGCAAAAACAAATCCTTTAACACGGGGCATCAAGTCTCTCACCTTACAAGTGGGAATAATATATTTAATAGAGGTCTCCATCAAAGTGAAAGAATTCAATGATTTGCTGTTGCCTTTCCATTGTAACCCAGTAACCTAGTAAGGAGAGTCTGGCATATGATCAATATTTGCTGAGCGGCATGATTCTTTTCCAGCCACAACGATGTGAATGAATGATTTAAATGAAGCCTACGAGATCGAACAGTCTAAGAAACCGAAAAAAAATTGCAACCTTAAACCATCTCTATATTACTTTCCATAGCCTAAGAAACCAAAAAAAATAAAAAATTGCAACCTTAAACCATCTCTATATTCCTTTCCATGTCAGATCTTCTGTTATGAAAGGTGGTCTGATTTAATGAACCGAGAAAGATCGAGAGTTTTTGTAATAAATGACATTATTATTTACAGGCTAAAGGCTTAGTAATCACGACAGTGCACATCTCACCGTGTGTGACTCTTGAGCAAAATAATCAATGGCGTTGATTGTCTCTGTCCAGATGACACATCGTTGGTTCAGAGTTATCTCCTACTTATCACTGTTATTTGTGCTTCCTCAGTTGAGTCCGGAGAATTATCATTTCAAAGATAACACAAACTGTGCTAGCTATTAGTGGAAAGAGGGAGTATCATGGAAGTGCAATTTAATAATCAGTCACATTCCCGTGAGGCAAAACTTGGGGTTTGCAAAAATCATTCAAATAGTGTTCATGTAGATTATGTAGATTTAGAAGTAAGAGAAGTGTGGTCACAATATTTAGGTTGGGGTCTTATGGAAGGGGGCTTCCTAAAAAACAGAGATGAAGTTGTTTGAGATTTTATAGGAATGTTTTAAAGTTGACGATCTCATGAAATTTGTAGTTTAGTTCAGCTCAAAAATTTAAGCTCCTAAATTTAAGGAAGTTGGTGGTCTCATGAATGCATATCTTTGTCTTCTATAATCTATGCAGTGTTAAAAACATGTTAAGAAAATCATTTTCCCTCAAATTATTCCTTAACAAAAATCTAAACGTAGATGTTTGACAAGTAGCAGTAACATTCCTAAGTTGGTGGGGCAATTTCTAGCCCCACCCAATTTTACCTACTCAAATATATTAGCCTAAAAAATGGGAGCTTCTATTTTTTAGGAAAAGATTCTTGATGCAATTTTTGTTTCTTCAAGGGAGCTCCTCTTCCCCGAAAATAGAGCTTAAGCCCCCTCATGGAACCCAGTCTTATTTGGCAAAGGTATTATTCTTTACAAACATTAGATTACAGTCAGCGATTCCCCTTTTTGGGAGGGGCATTAACTAATATTTAGGGAAACCATCATGGTAATCAATGACTAATATTTAAGGCACTTTAAATAGTGATTAATTTAAATTGGGAAGAGATGTTATTGAGAAGAGTGTGAGCCTCTAGTTGGGATAGTAACCACCAAGGGTTGTCTCTCTTCAAGAGAAACAAGGATATAAAGGTAAATGATCATCATCATCATTGAAGAGGGATATAAGCATTTAGAAGAGCCTTCATTGTCAGACATAAATATATTAACCAACAACCTAGATATCTCTCTAAATAGCGTGGTTCTAAATCAAGAAACTAAGTTATTTATCTAGGAAGGATAAATAAATTTAATCAAGTGAAAAACATTAAAGACAAGGATAATTCAATCTAATAAGTGTTGCAGACTTGGAAGATATATAATAACAACAGTTACATATTTATTGAATATTGTGGTTCTAAATCAAAATAAGCTTATCTTCTGAATTATTTTTAGAATTTTAAGTTGAATATTATAATGGAATATCTTCATTTTTTTTTATCAAATTATATTTATAAAATGTATTGCAATTCTCATCTCAAGTTGAAATTATTGTTTCAGGACTAAATTAAGGTAAATCCCAAAAAGGGACACTATAGAGGACATCCAAGAGAAATCAATTTGGAATATTATTTATTATTCTCAAAAGGCAGCAATGGGGTGACTCAATTCTTATGAAAGGCGGTGACCCTTTTACCCATAAAATATAATGGAGAAATCATTCCAAGCATTAAAGGATCACTTGTCAATCATCACTCATGAATCTACAAAATAAATCACAACTTATCAAATCAAGCATACAATCAATCAACAAATCACCTCATCAAATCAACATTCATTCAATCATCATTCACCAATATATCAAACTAACATTCATTACATCACCACTCATCAATCATATAATCAACAACCACTTAATCATCATTTGTCAATACCTCAAATCATACAAACAAATGAATTCATTCACTCAATCAATCATTCATACAAATATCAATCATTCAACAACAATCAAATGATCAAAGTCTAATTTGAATAGAACTTAGAAAAAGTACAATCTAAAATAATAATGACAGTGATTGGTATGCAATATTATTGTTTTTATAAATCTATTAGGAAGTTGCAATAGTATTGGTCTCCCCTCATCAAGTACCCCACCCCAAGTCAATTTTCTTGTGATTCGATGGGTCAAATGACTTAGAGGCTCATTTTTGTGCCCTTAGGCTTGGTTGAGGAAGATAGTCTCCAATCATCCCAACAAGAATTATGAGATTTGTAATTATTTATCCAATTACCATCATGAAATCATATCTGAATTAGTGAGGAAACATGGTAGGAGGTGCAACAGTATTAGTTTTCTTCAATTATGTAGCCCACCCCAAGCTGGTTAGCTTGTGGGCTAAGAGGTTGAATTGACTTGGTCATTCCACACTCTTGGGCTTAGTTGTTAGAAACCAATATCCAAGCATTCTTCAATTAAGTAGCCCACCCCAAGTTGGCTAGCTTGCGATTCTAAAGGTCGAATTGACTTGGTTGGCCATTCCATGCTCTTGGGCCTAATTGCGAGGAACAATCTTTAGACATCATATCAGGCCTTCCCATTAAATTCCTAATATGGCTGGCTTAATGATGATCATTTATGGATAGTTCATTTATCCATACATTTCATTACATTTAATAATGATGATCATACATTTGCAAAGATCCTTCATGTCATTCACTTATAATTGATATTAGTGCACCTAGTAATGATACATTTCTTACATGCCATGATAGTCTTATGCCCATAGATTTATGTATTTTGAATGAATTATTTTTATTCAAATATGTTATGAACATATTAGTGATCATTCTCTTACATCTCATGTTGAATCTATGGATACTTGTAATATTTAAATTACCCTACCCTACATGATTAATGTTAATGCCTTCATTATTCATAGCTTCATATATAAAATTCATTGTTGTTTCATTGCATTATCCTACATTTCACGAGGTAATAAGTCTTAGTGAAGTATTCTTACGTGATAATTATGATGGTCGGTCTATATGCATCCTTAGATGCAAAATATTTTTTTCTTGCTCTTTATGAATATTTAGATGATGTCATCTCATTGATTAGCGAGTGTAGATTGCAGCTAACTAGTAGAGATTTGAAATGGTTTCATTCATCCTAACTTTCCGTACACCTTTTTTTTTAACAAATTTAGCCAATGCTTTTATTGCGCATTTTTATAGCCCCAATTTACACAAGAATAAATTTGACCTAGTGGCAACTTCTCATGATCATCTATTGATCCTAATTCTATTAATACGACTTATGTGCTTTCTACACCTTATTTCCATGACACTTCATGTTCACATGAAAATAATTTTGTGGAACATACACATCAAAGGGTAGGAAGGGAACATGATGTTACTCTCCTACCATCAATCTAACCACCCAATATAGTTAACCTACCTCTTCGAACTCAAGCTACATGTAAAGAAAAGGAGTAAGACATCATGCAAAAAATGCAAAATACTCAAAAGCCAAGATATCTCTATAGGACATAGTATGAACATCACTTTATTACACATAATTAATGCAAGAGACTTGATAGAAAATCTAAGTTGTGTGTGTTACAAAACTATGCTTAGTTACATATTTGAATATTACTTGCTGTACTTTCTTTGAATATTTGTATAACTCTGTTTAAAGGTTTCGGGTCCTTGTAAAACCTGTTTTTACTTAATCAGAACTATGCTTAGTTACATATTTGAATGAGCCTGTTAGCCACAAGGAAAACCATTATATAACATTTGATGATTATAAAACTACAATTAGAAGCTTCTTAATGAAACATACTATTATTACCTTCAAATTAAGAAGAAAATTAAAGTGCTTATGTTGAAAAATTGACTGTGGCACATAGAAACACCCCTACAAAAACTTTTCTCAATAGCCTACTTTAGAGATTTATAACTTGATTTCCAATGATTGTATTGAAAATCCACTTTGGGATCATATTTATCGGCTATTAGTAAGTGTGCTTGTCCATTTGCAACCTCCCATAATAAATTTTGAACAATTTTGAGTACCAAGTTTTAGGGTTCAATGAAGATTTACAGTCTGCACATTTTCACAATTGTCCGAGTAGCCCACTTTGGAGGTCAATATTCCATGACCATTTGACTATCATGTGACAACAATTATTTCCTACAATTCTCATTGTCTTAATGTACCCCTCTATTAATTTTTAGAGCCCAATGAGCTCGTTTGATATTTTTGCTAAGGAAAAACCAAATCCAATTTCTTTTAATTTTCTATATGCATAGTGTTAAGTCTACCAAATTGAACTCCTTCGTGAATTAATATTTTGGAACCGAGTAATCATCAAGAGAGGCAAGTTGGTTCTTGTATGTTTTTGATTAACGAAAAAGAAGGTTTTGAAGGGACCCGAAATCCTCTACTAGGAAATTACATAAGATTTCAAATAAGATCAACAACATGAAACAAAAACTAGGAACTATGAGGCAGGAAACAAAAGATAAACAACACAAGACCAAGCTTCCCCCCAGCAAAAAGAAAGCACAATGCCACCGAGAGACAAAAACAATAGATATACAAAAAACAAAAAAATAGACAAAGAACTATCCCAGGTTCTTCAAGGTCTCAATGACCTCTTCTTCAATCTCGCTCATCCTCTGGGAAACAATCTTCAAATCCACAATGTCCTGGGAGAGGGGAACTAAATTTTTCTTAGTGCTGGCTCTGGTCCTTCTACTAGGTGTTAGAGTAATAGTCCTTTTGGGTTATTAATTAAATCATTTTGATCTAATTACTAACTCACCTATTCACTCTAGTTGCTTAAGCCAACCATAGGGTTTCCCTTTTTAGGGTTTCGTGATTCCTTTTTAAGGATTCACCTCTTTGTATTTCACAATAGATTGAATCATATTGTAATACATTGTTCATAATTGAAGATTGTTTCTTTTGAATGTGCATATGATGCCTCTGGCCTTTTAGCCTCCATAGATTTTTCTCGCTTTATGTTCTTTGCTTCTTCCATGTGACACGGTTATGCATGCAGGTGTTCTTGGGAGATTAGGATTCTACCTAATCTAACATGGTATCAGAGCTATCTTGCTGCTCTCTGTTCGTGTTTTGTTGAAGTGTTTCAGAAGCAGGAGGTTTTTCTATTTTTCAGAGCTTTTTATGTGGATTTAGGAGGCAGGCTTTGTTTCTAGTCACTTTGGGCTCAAACAGACATCTCCATTGAGCTCAGAGCACCCAAAAACCCTAGAATCCATATAAAAATTGTCCATTTTGGACAACGTGGCTCTGAGGCAATTTTTTTTTGGTTTCCAGTGCCGTACAGGCACGAAAACTAAGAAAAAAAGTTAACATTTTTTTTTTTAAATGTTTTTTTTGCGTTTAAACATGCTGCTAGTGTATATTGTTTAGGTGCCACCGCCGCACCACTACGGCCCAGCCAACGCCCGGCCCCCGCCGGCCCACCGCGACCTAGCCCCCACCGGCCCAGCTCCGCTGCCACCTGGCCCCGCCAGCCTCGCTCTGCCCAGCCGACTCCTTCGCCTGGCTCCGCCGCCTGTGTGCCGCCCGACAGGTTTTTAAGCCCCACGAGCCCTTCTCATGCCAAGTAGCGGTCACATGGGTGACCGGGAGCTCCGCTTCAGCCCCCTGCGCGTGCAATGCACCCGGGGGCCAGGGTTTTTTTAGCCCCAGGGGCTTAAAACTTTTTTGGAGCCTTTTTGACCCTCCCTTGCTGTTTTTTGCTCTATCTGGAGCATACAAAGGTCTTTTTCTGACTTCTCCATATCGTCAGAAAGCTGGTTCAGTGATTTTTTCAGTGGCAGGGATCCTTTATTTGGATTCTGCTCTAGGTTCTTTCTCCTCTGAGTTTTGTACTTTCGCACTCTAGCGGATTACTTGGGTTCTACAGGTCCTGGGATCTCTTCTTCTGTTCTTCTGACTCACTCTTCTTTCTGACTTTCTGAGCATTGTATGCTTCTCTTCTGTAGCATTCCTTTTTCTGTAAACGCACTAAGATAAAGTGCCTGCTTTTGCATATCTGGGATTGTGAGCACCTTGTGTTTGTTTGTACTCGCACTCAGTTACAAAGTGCCATGGGGGGTTATGATGTTTTGCCTTATGTGCTCATCCACCTTTGTCAAGTGAGTGTACCTTCCATGACATTAGCCCATGTTGTGTGTCCATGACACCGCCCTTTATCCTGTGCTTGTACTTTTGTTGCACTATTGGTGTTCCTGATTCTTCTTCCTGCAGCTGTTTCTGGCATTGCATTTCAGTGTTCCTGTCACCCCTCTCCTTGTTCAGCATTATGGCGGGGGGGGGGGGTTCACCTGTTGGTTCTATTGCTTCCTTGGTTCGGTTGAGTGATCTACATATTTAGTTTTTGTTCCTATGTACTAGGCGGATGCAGTGGCTAGGTACCTATGCATTTCGGTGAGATGGATCATCTACTATATAAACACTCGTTCATTCCTACTTTTGGAGGTCACCTCTTCGATTGATCAGCTCTTCAGATTTTGTCTTCTCTACCTGGTCATGCACTATTTCAGTGGGGGTTCCAGCAGTTTCTTCTGACAGTGTTTGTAGCCTCATGCTTCGGAGATGCTACATGCTCTTTCTTGTTCCTTTCTTTGGGACTTTCCCTAGATTGGAGGCTTTGTTTCCTTCATCTAGTTCATCTCCTTTTGGGGTAGAGTTTTTCCCACTGGGTTTTCTCTATTTCCCCGGTTTGCAGAGATTTCTTGTACTTGGGTGCCTGATCAGGCCTTTGTTGCCAGGACCCATCTTTCCTGCTTTCTGCAGTAGTCTCCTAGGTTTTGGTTCTCCCTAAGCTTATCTTAAGGGGGGGTGTTAGAGTAATAGTCCTTTTGGGTTATTAATTAAATCATTTTGATCTAATTACTAACTCACCTATTCACTCTAGTTGCTTAAGCCAACCTTAGGGTTTCCCTTTTTAGGGTTTCGTGATTCCTTTTTAAGGATTCACCTCTTTGTATTTCACAACAGATTGAATCATATTGTAATATATTGTTCATAATAGAAGATTGTTTCTTTTGAATGTGCATATGATGCCTCTGGCCTTTTGGCCTCCATAGATTTTTCTCGCTTTATGTTCTTTGCTTCTTCCATGTGACAGGGTTATGCATGCAGGTGTTCTTGGGAGATTAGGATTCTACCTAATCTAACACTAGGTCCCTCGGTCCCATCAGTAGTAGTACCCTTACCCTAGTCCAGATCATTTACAGTGTTCTCCTAATCTGTGTTCTCCAATTTGGTCACAAGAGCATTCATATTTTCTAATGAGGACTTCATTATCTTGTAGCTATGATCCATAATTTTCCTCAGGGTAGCTTCCACCTTTCCAATTCTCTGATTAATATCATCTATCTTTTTATCATAATACTCCTTGGCTTTCTCTATCGCTTTAGCATTCCGAGAAAGACAATCACCCATCCTATTCTTCTCCTCCTCGGTCCAAAGAGCACAAAATCGTTGTTCTTATTAACAACCAATAGGGTGACAAAAGTGACTCTGGGATTTAACTGCCTCACCATCCTTAGCTTTCATTTCATCAAACCTGGTAGAGAGGGCTTCATCAAACCTGGCAGAGAGGGCTCTATACTTGAGATGCAAACTTTTAATTTCCTGGAATGCCCATCTAGTAACTCCAAAGGAGTAAACCGTGCTGACTTTAACTATTTGTAAAACCCCAGAGTCCTTCTCCACCTTAGGGTCAAAATCATGGGCACTAAACTCCGCTGATGTCGATCGTGAATCATAATCATTATCCTTCTTAGACAATGAGGTCTCCGACTAAACAAGAGAGGCATGGACTTCTTTCTTAGGAGAGATTTCATAATCCACAAGAACTATATTTTGAACAAGGCTAGAGTTCTTCTCCTGAGATTTCTTATTGGTAGTGGCAACAAGGGTCTCTCTAGGTTTAGTAGACTCAGGGACAACAATCAAAATCCACCCAAACCTATGGTGAGGACTGACACCGTTAGACTTAACACCAACACTCCTCTTAGACCTCGTCGAAGGGGGGAAACAAAAGGACCCTTACCCTTTGAAGACCCAACAATATCCGACTTTGACTGACACTTATATTTTTGGGATGGGGGAGGGGGAGGATCATCCTCATCCTCTTTAGTTTCATATTCATTCTCCTTAGAACTCTCCTCCATCTCATCCTCCTATGATTCAGTGGGAGCCCTAGGGGGAGACAAAGAAGCCCTATTATTGATGTGCTAAAAAATAAGAATTATGAAGCCTTGATGCAAGACTGGGTTCTTGGAAGGGTTCTCCCTATGATCAACTGTTGGCATATGGAGATATTTTTGGCATAACTACTCTAGTTGATAAGGAAGCTAAGTGAAGTTGATGAAAAGGTTAGACTAGTTATAGAGTTTGTCATTGATGTCAAATAGTCAAATAAGAAAAGTATTAACTATCGACGAGAAGGAAGTCTTATCAGCATAAGGAGGTTAGTTATCAAAAGTTGACAACTATCGGTTAAAAGGAGAAATCATGACACAAATGACAAGGAGGAATAACATGGAAACGATTTAATAAGATGATGAAGTTATGATCGTTGGATCCATGTTTAGGTTTTGATGTTTAAAGATTATCTACTTAAGGAAGAGATAAGAAGAAGTTTGGTATTGTGATGGAGAAGAAGACAGGATATCGGTTGAACAGAAGAACTAATCAGAGAAGGATTGTTGCGATCATAGAAGAGGATACAAAGGATTGGAATGGTATGTTATTGTGATAAGGAACTTTATTGGATTTGATATAGAAGAGATAGTGAAAACTACATATCATTTTATAGGCTTTTACTCTCTAACAATTGTGACAGTAAAATCCCTTATCAGGTGACCCTAACAAGTCTATTATAAATCCTTTAACATGGTGAAATTCTCAAAAGAGTGTTTAAAATCCTCTAACCAGGTTACCCTATCTCTAGGTAAATCCCATAACTGGGTAGCATTTAACAATGCTTTTTTAACCCTTAACCAGGCGTATTTCAGAAGAGTACAACTATTTGTGGGCACTGATCTCACACCGTGGTTTTTTCCCTAATCGAGTTTTCGTGAGATAAATACTGGTGTTGATGTTATCTGAATGTTTACTTTATGTTGCATGGATGTTCAATGTTATGGCAACCGATAACACTGTTATAGGTTAATTAAGCTCTATTAAGAGAAGATTTGAGATTGTATTTAAAGGTTAAGTTGGTGATTACTGATTCACCCTCCCTCTCAGTAACCTTTCTTATACCTACAGTTGGTATCAGAGCATTGGTTCCCTGACTTGGAAGCTTAACCGCTTAGGGAAAAGATCTCAAGATGTATAGGAAGGACACACCTAAGTTTAATAAGAATTCATATGACTTTGGAATGTGGGCAAGTAGGATGAAACTGCACCTTTAAGGACTCTCAGATAATGAATTAGATTTTCTCATCAATGCATATGTACAACCTACTAGTATACTTATTGAAGAAGAGAAGAATGAGAAGCTAATTCATAACTTTGTGATGATAGAGCTCGCAATCACCATGCACAACTTCGAGTATGCTGATATACAAGATTCGCCTTTAGCCAAGAAGATTTGGGATAAGATGGTACAATTACATGGTGGAGACAAACATGTCTTATATGATAAGGTTGAAGAACTAAAAGGAAAATATAATGAAATGAAAATGCATGAACAAGAAACAATTGCACAATATGGAAGCCAGATAAAAGAGATTGTCACATCTATTAAAGGAGCTGGTGGAAAGATGGAAGAAAGTGACATCGTAAGTAAAATGCTCAGAACACTTCCACATAGGTATGCTATTAGAGTTTCTACTATGCAAGAGATAAGAACAATTGATAAGAGTAAGATCACAATTGATTCACTTATTTGCAGGATTAAAAAATTCAAATTAAGTAATTTTGACAATAGCCAACCTACTAGTGAAGTTGCATTTCAAGCTACAACTAATGTTGGATCATCTAGAAAAGGAAAGACTGTTGTTTATGACTCTGACGAATATGAAGGATTAATAACTGAGGAGAAAGAGTTGGAAGAACTTGAAGATTTGATTGCTAGGATATTTCCTAAAGGTGAAGGAAGATACAAAGGGAAAAATCCTATTAAATACTGGAATTGTAGAAAAATTGGTCATTTTGCACATAGATGTCCTAACAATGCGAAAAAGGAACATGATGGAGAAGAAAGATGAATACAAGAAGTACAAAGATTTCATTCAGAAGAGAAAAAGGCTATGTTACATCGCGGAAGAAGAAGAAAATGATTACAATACTGATGGAGATGATAATGATGAGGAAATAGTGTTTGTTTCTATAAAGGAAGATCACTCTATTGACAACGCTGAAATCAAAGAAGAGAAAGATTTGATCTCTAATGTGAACTGTAACAATGATTGGATCATTAACAACGACTATACACACCATACGACTGGAGATAAAGATAGATTAATAAACATGGAACAATGTGATGGAGGTACAGTTACATTTGGAAATGGTTCCCCCTACATAATTAGAGGTAAAGGTACTATTGCTTTAACTAATGATATTACTTGTGATGATGTTTACTGGGATGATGGGTTGAAACATAGTTTGTTAGGCGTGTCTCAATTGGATAACAAAGGATTCAAATTTGAGTTTAGTAATGGAAAATGCAAAATATTTGAGAAGACTGGAAAACTGATTGGTACCGGTGGATAGACAAAAGGTAATATTTTGAAACTGAATACTACAATTGTTACAATTGGTCATTGTTTAATTGCTAAAGTTGAAGAAAGCTTGTTATGGCATAAGAGACTGTGTCATGTGAAATTTGATAATTTGGTAAAGGTTAGTAAGAAGAAAAGTGTAGAGGTATACCAATATTGAATAAGCCAGAGAATACAGGATGTAAAGAATGTCAATTAGGTAAGATGACTAGTTCAAGTTTCTCAAGCAAAGTCTACTCTACAAAACATATCTTAGACTTAGTGCACATAGATTTGTGTGAACCCATAAGTACAAAAAAATATCATGGAGACAAATACTTTATATTGCTTGTTGATGACTACTCAAGGATGATGTTGATAATATTTTTAAAAGTTAAATCAGATGCTTTTCATATGTTTAAAATGTATAAAGCTAGAGTTGAAAAATAAACTGGAAAAAATTTGAAATGTCTTAGATCAGATAGAGGCGGTGAATTTATTTCTAATGAATTTAATGAGTATTCTGAATAAAATGGAATCAAGAGACAGTTGACTGCACCGAGAATGCCTCAACAGAATGGAATTGTAGATAGAAGAAATAGATCTATTGTAGAATGTTCCAAAACATTGTTGAATCAAAGAGGAGTTGCACAAAAATTCAGGAGAGAAGTTGTTAGCACTTCCATATACACACTGAATCTAATACAACTCAAGAAAGGAGAAAACAAGACACCTTATGAAATTTGGTATGGTCAAACACAAATGTTAGTTATTTTAGAATATTTGGAAGCAAGTGTTATATTGAGAAAGATGATAGAAATGGAAAGTTTGATAGTAAAGGTGATGGAGGAACATTTCTAGGATACTCTACTAAGAGTAAAGCATTCAAGTGTTAGAAAAAAAGGACAAATAAGATCATTGAAAGCACAAATGTAAATATTGATGAATTTTCAGAATAGAATGAAGAGAATAGTAGAAAGAAACCAGAAGGATACAATGCATTGATTTACTTTGAACCTGGAAAGTTAGAAATAGAACAAGAAAGTACATGCATCGATAACACCCAACTGATAACAACACCGCTAGGTGAAACAAATAATAGAAATGAATGAATTCAAACTGTGGAACCTGTACACCAAGGAATATAAGGATTAATCACATCTTGACAGATATACTTGGAGATAGGAGTGATGGAGTATTAACAAGAATCCAATTAAGAGCCAAGAATACTACATTTATACTATGGGAGGTGAAACCGAGATTCGTAAAAGATGAAGAATGGATATAGGTAATGAAAGAAGAGATTGAATAGATTAAGAAGAAAAAAACATGGTCTTTAGTTCCCAGGCCTAAAGATAAAAATGTTGTAGGAACTAAATGGGTTTTAAGAAACAAACTTGATGAGAATGGTGAAGTAATAAGAAACAAAGCAAGATGGGTTTGGAAAGGTTATGCACAAGAAGAAGGACTAGATTATGGAGAGAATTTTGTGATAATCCTAAAGGATAATATTTTTTCATTAGTATACAAGGATAACAATTTTTGGACTGTCGGTAACATGATCACCGAGTGACAACATTCAATCATGCATAATGGACACCAAAAATGCTAAGTGCAAGTGAACACCGAAACCAATTTTCACCGACGGACAGTTTACAATGTAAATCGAGAGCATAGTTTACAGTGTAAACTGAGAGAATAGTTTACAGTGTAAACTGACAACATAGTTTAGATAGAAAATTGACAGACAGTTCAAAGACATCACCAAGCAAAGACTACAGAGCAACCTGAGCACTAGTCTACCAAGAGATAGTTTTATTTTTGAGAAATATGGATCTGAGTTACACGTCAGATAAACACTTGAGTTTTATATTTAGCTTTATGCTTAGCTTTAAAACCATTTCTTGAGGGACAAGTAAAACGTATTGTTGACGAGACTTTGTGACCGGTCTCATCAACAGATGTAAGTTATCACCGGGTACCAGGGTACCAGCCAACTTCACCTGTAAAGGTTGTCTGGGGAATAAATTCTCTGGGCCTTCAAGCACCTAAGTGTCGGGTCTCGATAGTGCAGGAGCTAAGTTGGGTGTGTGACTATTTTTGTTCAGGGGGATAGCTGGTTTCGACTCGTCTTCTCCAGGGATTTCGTTAGTAGGCTGGGGTTTCCTGCAAGCATGCATTAGTTCACCAAATAAACAACAAAAGATAGATCAAGTTCAAGAGTTCGTTACTTCTACTTATAGTCATACCACATATTTCTAACATCAACAATGCTCTAATGAACTACACTAAATACTGAATGCATACAAAAGCGTCAGTTCATACATATTCAATAGCGAGGGGAAATAAGATCATCTAATCTAATAAATCACCAGTGCAGAGGATATTAGAAACATACAACACGAAAGAGATATAGCTAACTTAGAGATCAGAACGCCAACAATATCATTGCTATAAACTCTTCCTTCTTCATTAACAGGGTGTTCCAGTAGTGCTGGTGTGTACATCAATGGCTCTAGGGGAGCATCTAACAACTAAGAACTACTGAGCATTGAGCTATGCAACTACAAGAAATGAAAATATGAATGCTAATAGTATTGGACTGCAAAATCATCAATTTTGCCGACCCTTGAAATGAGGTCGGACTCATTATTTATACACATAGTTTTCCCTAAAACTAACCTAACCTAACTGTACAGTCAACATTAAAATATAATATTTGGTGGCCGGTACTACATGCACCACTTACAATTACCTTGAATATAATAGAGGTCTGAGATGTCAGAGGAATAAGACAAGAGGAGAAGTATGAAAGAATCGACCTTGAGAAGAGGGCCAGGGTAAGAAGAGAAGAAAGATGATCTTTCCAAAGCTTGAGGCTACATGCCTCATTAATGTGAAATGCGGCTCACTATCTTCGATGTGCTAGGTATTTGATGCTGGAGTGGCGCCTTGGGAGAATCACCTGTTAAAGTCATCTCCCCATATGACATACCCTATCAAGATCACCTACCTTCTGACCCTGTTATTAACTCCTGGATAGTGACCGGTCGGCTCTGGGGAACCTGGACACGGGTCACCAAAAGAATACAAAACTGTTGGATCTAAAATTTTGGAGTCCAAGAGCTTATGCTGAAAGAATAATGAATGCTATAAATATACCCTGTTGGTGAAAATCCTCAGAATCTGGAGAATCCTTATTTTTATTTGTATGTTTTGAATGTTTCTAGGAGTTGGGAAACTCTATCCTCATCAATGTCTTTGATGACAGCCCGATGGTATTTGGCCATCCCCATTTGTTCACCTAGATCTAGGGTGTTCCCTTTGAATTTTGTGGCCATTTTTGTAGCATCATGGGCCTGGAGCATCATATGAGATATACGTGACATCTTTGCTCCGTCCATTCCTTCCATGGACTGATAGTGAGACTCCATTAGCTCGTAAAATTTTCCTACAACATATTCTTTTGGAGTGCATGTTTCAGTACTAAAGGGATCGACTCTCAAAACCCTTGCAACAAATGCCTTGTATAAATTTAAAGAATATTCCACCTCCGGGACTTTGTCCCTCAGGGCCCCTACCAGTTGCTTTCTTATCTCCAATTTGAGATCAAGTCTGTAGTGCTAGACCCTGATGAAGTTGAAGGATTCCTACCCCAAAATTACGGCCTCAGTGACGAATTCCTCCCCGAGACCCATGAGTTCTCCCAATTCACTCATCCATACTTCATATTGATTGTTCTTTCCTTCCGAGAGAGTAATGGTATTTTTGACTTGGTGAAAAATGTTATCTACCGTGTACAGGTTTGGGAGTGTTGCCACCAGGAAATGCTAGAGATTTCCTACCTATTCGGCCACCCTGTCGTCGACTGCCTGTGCTTCCTTCTTCATACTTCTTAAGGCGTCAATGTCACCCTGTGGAAGTGGTGCTCTAGACGTGGAATCTTCTAGATGAATTACAGTTATAGGTTGCGCCAGCTCTATCAAAAGTCCGATGAGATTTGCATTCTTCTCTCTTTCTTCCTTGAGCTTTTGTGCTTGCTTGTCGTAACGGGCCTCAATTTCCCGGCTGGCCTCTCTGAGTAGGTCCAATTCACCCTGCTTATCCCTCTTCCATAGAGGTACTTCTATCACCGTGTATTCTACAACACTTATCACTACTTCCTTTTTATCCGGGGGAGGCGTTGCAATGATCACGACTGTATCTTCGCTCAGACCAGTCTGAATAGAGTGGAGGGTCTGGGCCTTCTTTTCTTTGGGGGCGCTTTGTGTTTGCGCCATCATCTCAGCTAAGGAGAGATGGGCTTTTATCACTATGGGAGCCTTTCTCTTTCTTGAGTCCACCAACCATTATGGTGGCAGGGGTGACCTCACTGCCAGAGCTTGGTCATGGGTATCCCCTCAGGGGTTCTGCTATTCAACCCCTGCATATAAAGTCTCTTCAGACACTTTTTCTTGATCTCTGGTATTTTCTGCACCGTCCACCTTCGTGGCATCAATATCTTCTGCTTCGGTGCTCCCGTCCTTAGCAGCTTCTATAGAATCAACATTCATACCTTTGGGGTTCTCCCCCTCCTGCTGTTGCTGTTCTTCTTCTCCAGCATCATCTACCAGGATATTTTCCTTTGTTGGCTTTTCCTCTAGAGGTGGCGGAGGCGTCTGGCTGATGTCTGACTATTAGGCTAGTGAGACCACCTTGCCAAATGTTACCCTGCCCAGGGTGAGGAAGGGCATCTAGAGCATGGTCGTTGAGGTTACGGTTGTTCCCATAGGTCCATTTCCCTCAGATGAAGCCGGTTGCTTGTTTTGTTCTTGCATCTTTTCTATTTCAGTCTCCAAGACTGAGATTTCCTGAACATCTGGGATGTTCACCTATTCTTGTTCCTTTTCTTCTTCTGCCTAGGCCTCCTGCTCTGCGGCAATTTCTTTTTCTGAGATTTCTTCCTCGGCTGGGATTCTCTCTTTTTCTTGGGCGGCAATTTCTTCCACCACTTTCGTGATATCCCCTTATAATTTTACAAGTTCATCCATCCTGAATATATCATCAAAGTCATCATGTGAAGGGGAGGTCCCCAAGGAATTCTTTGGCTGATTGTTCATCTCAGGGGAGTTTGAGGAGACATTCTATATTTCAGGGATGGTGGGAATCCCAAGTTCTGCCTCTACCTTAGGCCAAGGAACACTTGTTCCTTTCTTCTTCCTCTTTGTTACTAATGGTGGCACGACATCCAACATGACCGCACATTCTTCCTCCACTCCTATCCCCGCTGCTCGGATCATGAGTTCTGCAAGGCAAGGGGAACCAAAAGGGAGGACGGGTTCTTCCTAGACTACCGAGATGCCAAGTTGGGTGCATAACAACTCTTTCATCTACTGGGATGTTTCCAGATGAAGCTGCACTTGTTTTGTAGTGGGAATTGTAACTTTTGATAAAATATGGGTCGGGGTTCCCATTTTTCTTTTTTCCCTATCTTCACCCTCCATGGAGGTTCGGGCCCCAGAAGTACATCCTTTCACAAATGGGCCAACTTTTCTAAAAATATTTGGGCACACCCTTTGGAATTACACATGACTACATTCAATTACATCATGGGTGATGTCCTCAATTCCTGGGCCTTTCCGGGTGTCCCAGTCCACCGGAGGGAGAGCCATCTTGTCTACTCCCTGGGGCTTATACTGCGGGTCTTTTGTAGACCCGATATTTGAAAAATCCTTGGGAAACTTTCAAATCTTAAGAAACTTCATCATCCCTTGTGTCATCCAGACAAAATGCCAGTTTTAGACCTTGAAATCATCTTGGCAGTCTACCCAAAAATCCTCTATGTGAGGTTGGTGGGGGTCTGATGCCCAGGGCAGTGCCGCTGCTATCTTGTCCAGTGGATCAAAATTCTTCCTGTCTAAATAAAAGTCTACAAGCCCCAAACTCTTGAGTTTGCTTTCTGCTTCCTTTGCCGCTGTAAGGATGCAAGAGTAGTTCTCGCAAGTTATTGGGAACAGAATGTTGGTAACCTTCTTCAATGCAAAGAAGGCATGCAACTCCAAAATGTGTCTGCAGTATTCTAAAAGAATTTTCAATGCAAAGAAGGCATGCAACTCCAAAATGTGTCTGCAGTATTCTAAAAGAATTATCTTATCCCCACAATGTTTGGGTAATAAGTAGGGTTTCTCAGAGAAGCCAGTCACTCGAATGTATGAGTGTTGCTGAAATTGAATATAATAGTGGCCATAAGTGCTGACCAGGTTCATTGCCTCCTTAGAGTGCCGATATCTGGCATCCTGAGTGGGTGTAAGAATATGGTAGTAAGCGAAGACATCGTTTACCCTACAAAAATTGGGGAAACTAGCCTCCTACTTTAACTGTGGTAAATCATCCCATCGAGCATTCTGGCCCTTGCCAGTCTTGAGCTCGCCTGCTGTAAGTAATCCCTAGGTTACGGGGTGTTTCTGTGCTAGTGCCCACAAGATGTAAGAGGTCATGTAAAATGTAGAAGACCAGGTGACCTGGGCCATCTGGGCGTCCACATGATTGGCGATGATTACTGCCCAGTCGAAAGTCTGGTTTCCAGAGGCGATGCCAAACAAGAAATAGTACATCCATGCCAGGAATTATCGAGCATGGGGATCTTCAAAGAACCTTCATAATGTGATGATCCCCATCTATATTCTTTCTTTGAAATCTATCTGGGGGATCTCTAGTTTCATCTTTTTATAATCTTTTCTGGGGGTCTCAAGCCAATTTGCGTTGAGGTATTATCGGGCCATTCCCGGGAGCTTTTCAAACTAACCTAGTGCTAGGGCCCAGGTGAGGACTACAAAATTTGCAAACTGGGGGATCCCTAGCCCCAAAGAGAAGGTTGTGGCATCTAGAGACACCATGGGCATTGGGTACTCCGAAGGAACAAGAGAGGAAAGCATGACAGCCCAGACTGCTGGATTGTAGTGCTCTGCCAGAGTGAGGATGAGCTCTAGAGCCTGCACTGAGCAGGGGAAGAAAGTAGCCTTAAGGATCCCAGAGGCGTCCACATTAAGTGCCATCAGATCTTTGGCCCTGCATTGTATAAACATCATTTTCACCAAGGCCTGCATTTTGACCCATGCACCGACACCTGTGTTGGTGACTAACTGCAACTTGGAATTGACCGTCGATCCCAGAATAAATTGTCCCTTCAGGTATTTCATTGAAAGTGGGAGTTTCTCTAAGGCCTTCTCTGCCTTTGTCCTGGTAACTTCCCTGGTTGAAGCAGTAGTGGGGAGTTCCAGACTCCCAGGTGGAGATGATGCAGATGCCTCATACATTTTTGATAAGTTAATTTTGGCAACCTACAAAACTGGACAACCGTCAGCATATATATAAAAACATAATATAATTTTGGATCCCGGATATTTTCACCACTGCTTCGCATCTATTCTTGAAAGGATGTTAGTTTTCATTAAATCCCAGAAATATAATATATTGAGCATAAATGACTTGGGAATTTGATCAATGCCCTCGGGAGGGGTCCGGGGATTTTGGCTCATGCGATGAATGAAATGAAGGCCAAAGGGGAACTTGGGACCCAAAGTCTGAGAAAGATGACCATTATTGACATGACTAGAAATTAGCCATACTAGGCTAACATGGGGTGTCAGATGGTCATGTAGTAATGGGAGTAATGACAATAATGGAGATAACTCTCTGAAAACGCAAGGAAATGAATGCCACTTGGGCCAATTTTTAATGCTCGTGCGTGGGGAATTAAACTAGCCATTAATATAGACATGAGGGAGGGGAGAGAAAACTACCATAGCTCAAACAGGCAAGGTGCCGAGTTCAAACCAGGCAAGCACCATGAGGGAGAGCTCAAAAAATTGGGGTAAAATGTGAAAGGGCATGGTGAGATTTCCATAAAATAGGAAGGATATACACTAATATACACAAACTATAGAGGGCCGAAGCACTATGAGGGCTGAAGCACAACTCGCATGCCAACCCGAGAATGACCTATATACAGTTTAACTACAAAACTACAAAAACTCACAAAAAATTTACAGGGTCCACGCTAATTTACAATTGCATAGAGGGCAGACAACACTCTGGCAGATCCACCCCGAGAATAGGAGGCGACAACAAGACCAAAATAGAAAACCAGAGATGAACAATGAAACAAAACAAAACACAAAAACAAAACCAGAAACTATGAGGAAAAGAACCAGAGGGGCCTACCTTAAAACATGGGAAATGCGGGAGGAGGAGCATGAGAGGTGCTCTACAACAAATGAAGCTTCAAATGATCACGAACACACTACCAAAAATTATTGTTAAAACATTGCTAAGCACTGAGAGAAAATCACACTTAATCACCGTTTAATCGCCTTTGAATCGCTCTAGATAATTTGTTCGTGGTAAAGTGTGAAAGTGACAGGTAAAACCCATTTATACCCTTAGGGTAAAAAAAACATGTTGCTTTCTTCCGCAGACCCTAGGAAAGGCAAACCTCCGGACTCCGGACCTAGGGATTCCATGCAACCGCATCCTCTAGAAAAAGAGGAAATGACGACTAAGAATCCCAGAGTCTGGGATTTGGCTGGAACAAAGAGGACAAACACTCTGGGGCCAGGCCTCGAAGCAAAGAGAACCAAAAAGAAAAGAAAATGACCCTTGCAAAAGCAAAGGCCGAAGAAAGACAGAGAAAAGAAGCAAGGCAAAAACAAAAAAAGGGGGACCCAATATTTTGCCTACAAAATGTAGGGATGGGTATGCAGGGCATAATAAATGGCGAATCAATGGGATGAATGCCTTAGCGCATTCGAGAACTTTAGAATCTCTGGTTATCAAAACCAAAATTAATCTTTACCTGGAGCATTCTGCTTGCAAAGCGTGAGGTGTCTGAGAAAATATGACTCATTAATGATTCAATCCTTTGGTCTTTCGTCAGCTGTGAGGTGTGCGCTTTGAAAGAAAATCAAGCTGATGATTTCTGGGAGAAGCATAGAAGAGGTATTGAATACATTAAACCAAAGTCTTCATATATTGCACATTCCCCTGGATACCAGAATTCTCTATTCTTCAATTCTTTTCTTTTCTTTTGAAGATGGGAAAGGTGACACTCCTTTCACTGTGAACCTTAAGCTTAGCTAATTTTCACAGCATTACTTCTTTCACCTTGCCATCTAATTCATATTGGTGAATAAGAGAGAATGTTCCGGACCTGGCATATTTTATGATTTTCAAACTTGGTCAATAACCAGTGCAACCGATTTTCCCTCAAGGACCATATGATTACTTTCTTTTTAGATTTTTGTTAACCGATGTCCAGAATTTTAAGATATGAATCCGAGGAAGATTACTCATAACCTGTTACTATAGGTGTAGAACAACTCTGGAGTGTGGATAAATTCCACCATGCTAACAATATAAGATTCCAAACTATCTGAAATGCATAAGGTACTAGTCTAGGGACTAGATGTCATGCAAAGCATACCTGTCTACAATAAGAGGGAAACACACTGGGAACCCGAAAAACAAACACAAAACAAAAGAAAACCAAAAAACAAACAAAAGGGAAAGGCGGTCCTAGAGGATGGCCAACAACTATTTACAAGGACAAGGTATTCCAAAGGAACACCAAGAAAGATATTTATAAGCAGGAACTTTACATACAATACTACTTCGGGCAAACTTACCACCTACCTCATTCGAAATAGTTCTTAAGAAACTATCCATTGACAAGAAATGGGATGGCTTCTCCGGTCATAGCACTGAGGTGATAAGTATTTGCCTCGCAGATCTCAGATATTAGATATGGTCTGAGCCAGAGCTTTTGAAACTTGGTGTGCTTCCCATTCTTTTCCCGGGCCTTATCCCACAAAAGGACCAGGTCTAAAATTTGAAAGGCCTTATATTGGGCTCTTCGGTCAAACCATCATTTAACTATTTCTTAGTGATGCACGAAGTGTTCTAGTTCCGCATCTCTTTGTTCCTCCATTCTTACTAGGTTCAGAAGCCAAACCTCCACAATGTTATCCGGGTTGTTGAATTCCTACATAAAATGTAAGACTGATATTTGTAAGTTGATAGGGAATACTGGATTTTGGCCGTAAACCAGATGAAATGGGGAAGTCCCCAGGGCTGCCTTAATCCTGATGCGATCTGCCCAAAGGGAAAATCTAAGCTTTTGGTGCCAGTCCCGGGGGTTTTGTTCCAACAGATGTTTGATCACCTCCAAAAAAATTTTATTAGTAGATTCAGCCACACCATTACCCTGGGGGTAGTAGTTGCTAGAGAAATTTAAGGTGATCTTCCTTTCATAGGTCCATTCAAGTAATTGCTCCAAAGAAAACTCTGGATCATTGTCACACACTATAGTGAATGCCATTCTGAAATGGGTGATTATGTTTTCTTCCAGGAATTTAATAACTACATCCGCTGTGTTGTTTTTGCAAGGAATCACTTTAGACCACCGGGTGCAATAATCGGTAGCAGTCAAAATTAATCAGTGGTTGGAAGATGAGTTGGGGTTGATTTTCCTAATAAAATCAAATGCCCATTGGGTGAAGGGTCTAACTTCAAAGACTGGCTACAAAGGCATGGTCGGGTTCTGCTCACGATGTGCCTCTGTTTGGAAAATGTGGCACCTCCTAATGTGAGTGTAGACATCCTTAAAGATGAAGGTCCAATAGTATCTAGCCCAGAGAATCTAGTGGGCAGTGGCATCAGTTGAGCCATGCCCAGTCCCAAACTGCCCGTGAAATTCTTCAATTATTTTAAAAGCTTGGTCCCTATCTATGCACCAGAGGTATATCCCTTCATAGTTCCTGCAGAAAAGCGTTCCATTTTTTATCATGAAGTGTGTGCTTTTCAGCCGTAGGGAACGACATTTGTTTTGGGAAAGCCCCTTCAAACATCTATTGTTGAGAAATAGGTACACTAGATTGGTATACCATGGGTCTTGTGTGACAGAATCCACTGTGTAAGTTTGGCATTCTATATTTGGAGTTCCTTCCGCCATCGCTCTGCATAGTCCCTGGCCTTAGACTATCTTCATGGGTTACATTTCTAGGTCATATTCTTGGAGGATGGCCATCTATTTTCCTCGGCATTCACCCAGTTCACTCTATAGTAGTAGGGATTTCACAACCTAGTCTGAAACGATAGCATCCACTTTGCTCCAGAGAATATAGTGCTAGAATTTCTTCACGGCCCGGACAAGAGCAAACGCCTTCTTTTCTAGAGATGAATATCAGACTTTGGAATTCTTAAAGGGGGAGCTCATGAAATAAATAGGTTTTTATTCCCCTACAACTTTCTGGGTTAGGACTACTGCTGTAGAATGCGGTGAAGTGAATGAATATATGTGAAACGGGAGGGAATAGTCCAGAATTGCGAGGATTGCTGCCTCCACTATGATTTTTTTGATCTGAGAAAATGCTTGCTTCGCTTCGGGGCTCCACTCAATCTTCATGTCTTTCTTCATCACATCGTTGAGTGGTTTTACTATCTTGGAAAATCTAGTAATGAACCACCAGAAAAAGTTTATCTTTCTGAAGAAAGATCTCATTTCTTTCTTGCTGCCAGGCATCTATAGATTCAGCAGTACTTCAACTCTCTCAGGGTCAATGGATATACCCTTCTCGGAGACAATATTCCTGAGAAGCTTCCCTTCAGTGACCCTAAATATATATTTCTTAGGGTTGAGGGAGATTCCATACCGATGACATCTCTCACAAATTTGGGTGAGGTGGGCGGAGTGACCACGCCTGTCCCGAGAAAAGACGGTCAAATCATCCATGTAGATGATTATGCATTTGTTTACTAGGCCTTCAAACACAATGTCCATAGCCTTTTGAAATGTTGCCCCTGCGTTAATAAGGCCAAAGGGAATTCTCTGGTACATGAACATTCCCCACTTGGTGGTGAACACCATTTTGTCTCTATCTTCATACTTAACCATGAACTAGTTATACCCGGAGTACCCATCTAGGAAGGACATCATTTGATATCCATTCACAATTTGTAATACTTCATCCAATGAGGGGAGAGGGTGATTATCCTTCTTAGATGCCTTGTTCAAGATGTGAAAATCCATGCAAAGGTAGATCTCACCGCTTTTATTTCATATAGGGATGAGGTTTGCAACCCAAGTTGTGTGCCAGATCGGAAAGATAATATGGGCTGATAGCAGTTTCTGAACCTCCTGATGAATTAGAGGTTCGATTAATGGGTTTACCGGTCTTTGCTTTTGCCGAAAAGGCTTAGCATCTGGTTTTAGTGGGATGGTATGGGTCATGATGGATGTGTCATAATTTTTTAGATCCTCATACCCCCATGCAATTACGTCAATGTATTCTTGGAGAATCGCGAGAATCTTCTCCTTCTCCTCTGGGGAGCAGGAGGTGCCAATATGCACAAATTTTTCTTCACCGACCTGGCCAATGTTGACTTTTTTAAATTTTCCCCCCTCAGAGGAGGATGATATCTTCTCTCAGCCCCGGGGGTCTGAGTTGAAGATGTGTTCAAGAGCTACCATCCCCTTTGGGATGGTGTTGGTTGGCAAGTCGATAATCCCATCATCTTCTTCACCCTGCCCGGTATCATCATGATCTCTTTATTCCACTATTTGATCCTCGAAGATGCCATCATTGGCCATAAAGGCTAGGATATGTTGATCATCCTCAAAGACCTGAAAGTGAGTGATATTATCTAGGATGGACGAGGTGGGGACCATCTCAACAGAAAACTTTTGGAGCCAAGAGCTAGCCATTGGCTCCAGGGTGCTGATAGATACGACAAGGGCATCCAAAACATAATTTATTTTCTAGGGAATAAGATCGATGCCAAAAGCATCAAAATCTTCAATGAGGCTCCATGCTCGGTTGTGGTATGTGGCCAAAATTTTGTCGTGACAAGTATATTGGCTCCGGACTTGCTTAACGATCAACTCTGAATCACCCATTTCCCGAAGGCAGGTGATTCCCTTTCTTAGTGCGAATAGGAGTCTAAGGACCAAGGCCTCATACTCTGTAATGTTATTTGTGTAGTTAAACTATAGCTTGTAAGATGCAAGGAAGGATTTCCCCCGCGGGTTGATCAAATCCACTCCGGCCCCACAACCTTGTTTAGACTAGGACCCATCAAACTTCAGGGTCCATAGTTCATTATTCATTTTTTGGGGTTGGGAAGGTGAAGTGGTATTTGGATTGACTTTGGGAGGGTTGGGAGGAGTTTCCTCTGGCTTTGATGGCGTGTGGGTGAGATTTTCCTCTTGAGAATTCTATGGTTGGGATTCCTGGACAGGCGGCACCTTGGGTGTACCGCCAGAATGATTGATGGGTCCAGGCAAATTTGCTTTGTGTTCTTTCTCCCGGAGGGTGTTGATATCACAGGTAGCAGCGGTGATGCAAGGCACACACTTTAGTTCTGAATGTTTTTGATAATGCACCCGACACCAAGTGCCAGACAAGAGTGTGGTAGGAGTTGCTGCCTTACCTTGTGAGTTAACTTCACCTCTCAATTTTTCATCCAGGTCCTGAATTCTCTGAACGACCATGGGATCCTCCCCAGGGGTGAAATCTAATGTTAGGATCTCTAGGGATCGATACACCCCGGGGGAAGTCTCAAAGAAAAGGACTTCATTTACCCTCCCATCTTTGGTGAGGGCCTGCTTCATCCTGGGTTCACTTTCTACCCAGGTTTGGTTAGAATTCCCCTCCTAGGGGAGCCACAAGTGGGAGAAGTCCATGGATTAATACCCATTAAGGGCCTTAGACCAATTCTGACTTAACAACATCCCATAAGTTTTGGGGATTTCCACCACTTGGATGTCTATTATGCTTGATATCTGAGGGTCTTGGATGAGCAGAATCCAGACATTCTTTAGCTCACCTACCATTTTTACAATAGTTTTGTCCAGTTGGAATACTGCACCTTTGGATGGAGTGGGAAATAGCCTGAGCTTCTGGCATATAGATAAAGGCATGACGTTTCCCAAAGAACCAGAATCTACCAAGAAATTATGTAGGTTCTTCCCTTGCATGTTCAAACCTAGTAGGAAGGGAGGATCCTCTGTGTTTCCCTGGAAGATATCCAAGTTGGCATCGTCATATGTTACAGTTTTTGGTGGACAACTGATAGCTTCCAGGTTTCCCAAGAGCTTTAGTAGAGACTTCCTATGCTCAAGATAGTCCAGTAAAACCTCCATCAAGGTCATGGAGGTGGTGGTTCTTTCTAACGCCTTGGTGATGTCGAACCTCCCCCAAGTAAGATTGGCTTCCCTCGACTGGATCGTTGACTTGGTTAGTGCCAGTCCCTTTCAGTGGGAAGGGATGATAAATTGTGTTATCGTAGGGAGGGGCATCTTTGGGAGGTGTTGGCATGTAAATTGGTCCTTTACCAGTTTGACTCTGAGTGTTGTAGGGAGTTCGGGGGCTGGTGAAGGCATTGGCCTCAAAGGCTGGGATAGATTCATCAAAGAACCCCTATAATTTGGGCTCTTCTTCATCCTCTTTGTCTATCCCAAAGAAGACGGTCTCATAGGTGAAGGCATTGTGAGTAGGCTCTTGTGCTGATGTTTTCAGGGGAGTAGGATCAATAGTTTGCTATCTGTCCAACTGGGAGATCATGATGACCTTCTCTAGTGTGGCACAGTTCACCTCAGAATGAGAGTCGGTGTCATGAAATCTACACTAGTTGGTCAAGGGGTGGAATTCAACAAGCTATGCAGAATGACTGGGTCCAGCACCACCTTGAGTGGTTTTATGGTTTGGAGGATGACCTCCAGTGTTTGCATTGCTATTCCATTGCTGTTGATTGGGCTGAGGCCCATTATTGTAATTTCTTCCTCCGAGATTGGTATTTCATTGTCTGGAGAAAACATTCCCTCTTTGGGAATTGGGGTTGTGGGGCGTGGAAGGCCTCACCTTCAGCTGTCCCATGTCCACAGTTAGGGAGGACACCAATTGCCAGATGGATTCAACCTCAGCGGACAGCTGGGTGTTTGCGTCATAGTGTGATGATTGTTATGGTTGGTTCTCGGGGAAAGGGACTACAGCTCTCAGAGTCGAGGACTACAATTCTCCAGCCACGGGTGACTAGAAGAAGGGTACTCTAGAGGTTTGTGTTAGTGGTTGTTGCATTTGCTGTGGCTGGTTCCAGGGAATGAATTCCAGACCTGGTATTATCTGGGTTTGCGATCGGTAAACATACCGGCCCTACTGGTCTATCGATGGTAGTGGGCCCATGGCTATCGTCGGGGTACCCATTGCTGGATTGGGGTTGTATCCCCTGGTGTAAGAAGTTCCATCGGGCATCATGTTGAATGGAGTACTTTGTCCAATTCCACTGAGAGCTTTACTCAAACTACGGGACAACTCCAGGGCTAGGTTGTAAAATTTTGCTAGAGTATCCCGATCATTCACGGCGGTGGTTCTCCAAAGGAGGGTGGCAACAATGGGGTCCAGAGCATTCAAGTATGTCTGGATGGTGATGTCAGTAGATGGGATGAAGGGGCCTGTGCACCACTTCAAGGTACGTTGGAACCAATAGTTGAATGTCGTAAGGGGTTCGTTTGGTTCCTTCTTGATTGAGATAAACTAGCCGTGAGACCATGCTGGGTCCACGTGTACGCGGAAGGCTACCAGGAAGGTGTGTTCCATATCCTGCCAACTGTTTATTGAGTTGGCTGACAAGTTAAGGTACTAGTTTAACTCATTCTATCCTAAGGACATAGGGAACATCTGGGTTACAAGGTCCTGATGTTGGATCCGGTGTCAGTTCATGGCATCCTCGTAAGCCTGGAGATGTTCTTCTGTAGTTCTAGGGCCTAGGTGTTCATATCAGGGGAAGAACTTCTCCGAATGTGGAGGAAGATCGTTGGTAGCACTGGGGAACTGCCCCATCAAGGACCCAGTATTACCAAAGTAATTTTCCATCGGGGGTTTTTGATTTTGGCTAGGTGGAACATTAGTCCCCGCAGCTATCCGAGGAGCTTGGGTATTCTGAAGTGTAGCAAATCCCCCGACAAGGTTGGCAGGTTGTTTGGTCTTCAGGGTCCGCTTCTTTCAAGAAGGAGGCTCAAGTTTAACAAACTTTCCAGGGTTCGGGTCTGATCAAAGGATTCTTTCAAAATGAGTGGGTGAAAAAGACCCAATCCCACTAAAATATTTATTCCTAAAACTATGGATTGGGGAACCCTTGGGCAGTGTAAAGTCAAAATCCTCCGAAGGGGATGAGCTCATGCCCTCCTTCTAGCGCCAATTTTTGTTGATGGGACTTTGTGACCGGTCTCATGAACAAATGTAAGTTGTCATCGGGTACCAAGGTACCAGCCAAGTTCACTTGTAAAGGTTGTCTGGGTAATAAATTCTTTGGGCCTTCAAGCACCTAAGAGTCAGGTCTCAACAGTGCGGGGAGCTAAGTTGGCTGTGTGACTGCTTTTGTTCGGGGGATAGCTGGTTTTGACTCATCTTCTCTAGGGATTTTGTTAGTAGGCTGGGGTTTCCTGCAAGCATGCATTACTTCATCAAATAAATAGAAAAAGATAGATCAAGTTTAGGAGTTCTTTACTTCTACTTATAGTCATACCACATATTTCTAACATCAACAATGCTCTAATGAACTACACTAAATACTGAATTCATACAAAACCATCAGTTCATACATATTCAATAGCGAGGGGAAATAAGATCATCTAATCTAATAAATCACTGGAGCAGAGGACATTAGAAATATACAACATGAAAGAGATATAGCTAATTCAGAGATCAGAACACCAACAATATCATTGCTAGAAACTCTTCCTTCTTCATTAACAGGGTGTTCTAGCAACGCTGGTGTGTACATCAATGGCTCCAGGGGAGCATTGAGCTCTGAAACTACAATAAATGAAAAGATGAATGCCAATAGTATTGGACTGCAAAATCATCAATTTTTCCAACCCTTGAAAAGAGGTCAGACTCATTATTTCTACACAGAGTTTTCCCTAAAACTAACCTAATCTAACTATACACTCAACATTAAAATATAATATCCGGTGGCTGGTACTACCTACACCACTTACAATCACATCAAATAGAACAAAGGTCTGACATGTTAGAGGAATAAGATAAGAAGAGAAGTATGACAGAATCAGCCTTGAGAAGAGGGCTGAGGTAAGAAGAGAAGAAATCTGATCTTTTTGGAGTTCGAGGCTACATGCCTCATTAATGCAGAATGCGGCTCACTATATTTGATGTGCTAGGTAGTTAATGCTAGAGTAATGACTTGGGATAATAATTTGTCAAAGTCATCTCCCTATCTGACATACCATATCAGGATCACCTACCTTTTGACCCTATTATTAAATATTGGATAGTGACTGGTCGGCTCCAGGGAACCTACACACAGGTCACTGATAGAATATAAAACTGTTGGATCCAAAATTCTAGAGTCCGGGAGCTTATGCTCAAGGAATAATGAATGCTCAAAATACACCATGCTGGTGAAAATCCTAGGAATCTGGACAAGCCTTATTATTCTTTGTATGTTTTGAATGTTTCCAGGAGTTGGGAAACTCTATCCTCATCAATGTCTTTGATGTTGACCCAGTGGTATTTGGCCATCCCCATTTGTTCACCCAGATCCGGGGTGTTCTCTTTGAATTCCATGACCAATTTTTAGCATCATGGGCCCGAAGCATCATACAGGATATATGTGACATCTTTGCTCTGTCCATTCCTTCCGGGGACTAATAGTGAGACTCCATTAGCTCATCAAATTTTCCTAAAAAATATTCTTCTAGATTGCATGTTTCAGTACTAAAGGGATCGACTCCCGAAACCCTTGTAACAAATGCCTTGTATAAATTTAAAGAATATTCCACCTCTAGGACTTTGTCCTTCAGGGCGCCTACCAGTTGCTTTCTTATCTCCAATTTGATATCAAGTCTGGAGTGCTAGACCCTGATGAAGTCGAAGGATTCCTCCCCCAAAATTTCAGCCTCAGTGACGACTTCCTTCCTGAGACCCATGAGTTCTCCCAATTCACTCATCCGTACTTCATATTGATCATTCTCTCCTTCCCAGATAGTAATGGTATTTTTGACTTGGTGCAGAATATTATCTGCCGTGTACAGGTCTGATAGTGTTGCCACTAGGAAATGCCGGACATTTCCTACTTATTTGGTCACCCAGTCATCGACCGTCTATGCTTTCTTCTTCATACTTCTTAAAGAGTCAACGTCACCCTGTGGAAGTGGTGCTCCAGACATGGAAGCTTCTGGACGAATGACAGTTATAGTTTGCGCCAGCTCTATCAAAAGCCTGATGAGATTTGCATTCTTCTCTCTTTCTTCCTTGAGCTTCTGAGCTTGCTTGTCATAACGGGCCTCAATTGCCCAGCTGGCCTGTCTGAGTAGGTCTAGTTCACCTTGCTTATCCCTCTTCCCTAGAGGTACTTCTATCACCGTGTATTCTATAATGCTTATCACTGCTTTCTCTTTTTCTGGGGGAGGCGTTGCAACGATCGTGACTGTATCTTCACCTGGACCAATCTGAATGGAGTGGAGGGTCTGAGCCTTCTTTTATTTGGGGGTGCTTTGTGTCTGCGCCATCATCTTAGCTAAGGAGAGATGGGATTTTACCTCCATGGGAGCCTTTCTCTTTCTTGAGTCCACCAACCATTATGGTGGTGGGGGTGGCTTTGCTGCCAAAGCTTGGTCATGGGTATCCCCTCTGGGGTTTTGCTATTCGCCCACTACATCTAAAGTCTCTTCAGACTCTTTTTCTTGATCTCCAGTATTTTTTGTACGGTCCACTTTCGTGGCATCAATATCTTCTATTTTGATGCTCCCATCCTTAACAGCTTCTGTAGAATCAACATTCATACCTTCGGGGTTCTCCCCCTCCTGCTGCTTCTATTCTTCTTCTCCAACATCATCTACCGGGATATTTTCCTCTGTTGTCTTTTCCTCTGGAGGTGGCGGAGGTGTCTGGCTGATGTCTGACCGTTGGGGCAGTGAGACCACCTCACCAAATGTTACCCTACCCAGGGTGGGGAAGGCCATTTGGAGCATGGTGGTTGAGGTTATGGTTGTTCTCATAGGCCTGGTTCCCTTAGCCAAAGCTAGCTTCTCTTTCTATTCTTGCATCTTTTTTATTTCAGTCTCCAAGACCAGGATTTCCTAAACATCTGGGATGTTCACCTGTTCTTGTTCCTTTTCTTCTTCTTCTTGGGCCTCCTGCTCTGCACAAATTTATTTTTTCAAGATTTCTTCCTCGGCAAGGATCCTCTCTTGTTCTTGGGTAGAAATTTCTTCCACTGCTTTCCTAATATCCCCTTGTAAGTTTACAAGCTCGTCCCTCCTGAATATATCATCAAAGTCATCATGCAGAGGGGAGGTTCGCGGGGAATTCTCTTGCTGATTGTCCGACTTAGGGGAGTCCAAGGAGACAATCTATATTTTGGGGATGTTCAGCATCCCAAGTTCTGCCTCTATCTTAGGCTGAGGAACACTTATTCCTTTCTTATTCCTCTTTGTTACCAACTGCGGCCCGACAACCAACATGGCCGCACATTCTTCCTCATCTCCTATCCCCGCTGTTCGGATCATGATTTCTGTAAGGGAAGGGGAACCAGAAGGGAGGAGGGGTTCTTCCTGGACTATCAGGATGCCAATCTGGGTGCATAAAGCCTCTTTCATTTGTTGGGATGCTGCCAGATGAAGCTAAACTTGTTCTGTAGTGGGAACCGTAACTTTTGATAATATCTGGGCCGGGGTTCCCATTTTTCTTTTTCCTCTATCTTCACCTTGCATGGAGGTTCTGGGCCCATAAGTAGATCCCTTCACAAATGGGCCAAATTTTCTAAAATTCTTTGGGCACACCCTCTGGAAATACACATGACTACATTCAATTACATCGTGGGTGATGTCCTCAATTCTTGGGCCTTCTGGGGTGTCCCAGTCCACTGGAGGGAGAGCCATCTTGTCTACTCCCTTGGCCTTATACTATGGGTCTTCTGTAGACCCGGTATCTAAAAAATCTTTGGGAAACTTTCGAAGCTTAAGTCGCTTCATCATCCCTTGTGTCATCTAGAAAAAATGTTGGTTTTGGACCTTGAAATCATCCTGGTAGTCTTCCCAAAAATCCTCTATGTGAGGTTGGTTGGGGTCCCATGCCCGATGCAGTGCCGCTGCTATCTTGTCCAATGGATAAAAATTCTTCCAGTCTAAATAAAACTCTGCAAGCCCCAGACTCTTGAGTTCCTTGTCTCCTTCCTTTGCCTCTGTAAGGCTGCAAGAGTAGTTCCCGCAAGTTATTGGGAACAGAATGTTGGTAACCATCTTCAATGCGAAGAAGGCATGTAGCTCTGGAATTTTTCTACAGTATTCTAAAAGAATTATCTTATCTCCACAATGTTTGGGTAATAAGTAGGGTTTCCCGGAGAAGCCGATCACCCGAATGTATGAGTTTTTCTGAAATTGAATATAATAGTGGCCATAAGTGCTGACCAGGTTCATTGCTTCCTTAGAGAGCTGGTATCTGACATCCCGAGTGGGTGTAAGAATATGGTAGTAAATGAAGGCATCATTTACCCTACAAAAATTGGGGAAACTGGCCTCCCACTATAACTGTGGGAAATAGTCCCATGGAGCATTCTGGCCCTTGCTAGTCCCAAGATCATCTACTATAAGAAATCCTTCAGTTACGAGGTGTTGCTGTGCTAGTGCCCACAATACATAAGAGGTCATGTAAAATTTAGAAGACCGGGTGACCTGGGGCAGCTGGGCATCCTTATGATTGGCGATGATTAATACCCAGTCGAAAGTCTGGCTGTCGGAGGCGATGCCAAAAAATAAAAAGTACATCCATGCCAAGAATTTTCGGGCATGGGGCTCTCTAAAGACCCTGCATAATGTGATGATCCCCATCTGTATGCTTTCTTTTAACTCTTTCTGGGGGATCTCCAACTTCATATTTTCATAATATTTTCTGGGTGTCTTGAGCCAATTTGCGTTGAGGTATTGCCAGGCCATTCCCAGGAGGTTTTCAAATTCACCTAGTGCCAGGACCTGGGTGAGGACTGCAGCGTTTGCAAACTGGGGGATCCCTAGCCCCGAAGAGAAGGTTGCAGTGTCTAGAGACACCATGGGCATTGGGTACTCCAAAGGAATAGGAGAGACAAGCATGACAGCCCAAACTACTGGATTGTAGTGCTCCGCCAGAGTGAGGATGAGCTCCAGAGCCTGCACTGAGTAGGGGAAGCAAGCGACCTTAAAGATCTTGGAGGTAACCGCATTTAGTGCCATCGGATCTCTGGCCCTATGTTGTATAAACATCATTTTCACTAAGGCTTGCATTTCGGGCCATGCGCCGACACTTGTGTCGATGAGTAATTGGAGCTTGGAATCGACCTTCGATCCCAGGATAACTTCTCCCTTTAGGTATTTCATTGAAAGTGGGAGTTTCTATAAGGCCTTCTTTGCCTTTGTCCTGGTAACTTCCCTGGTTGAAGTAGTAGTGGGGAGTTTTGGACTCTCAGGTGGAGATGATGCAGATGCCTCATACATGTTTGATAAGTTAATTCTGGAAACCTACAAAATTGGACAACCGTCAACATATATATAAAAACATAATATAATTTCAGATCCTAGAGATTTTCACCACTGCTTTGCATCAATTCCTGAAAGGATGTTAGTTTGCATTAAACCCTAGAAATATAATATATTGAGCATAAATGACTTGGGAATTTAATCAATGCCCCCGGGAGGGGTCCAGGGATTTTGGTTCATGTGATGAATGAAATGAAGGCCAAAGGGGAACTTGGCACCCGAAGTCTGGGAAAGATGACCGCTATTGACATGACCAGAAATTAGCCATACTAGGTTGACATGGGGTGTCACATGGTCATGTAGTAATGGAAATAACAACGAAAAATGTCTGAACACACAAGGAAATGAATGCTCCTTGGGCCAATTTTGAATGCTCGTGCATGGGGAATTAAATCGGCCATTAAGATAGACATGACAAAGGGGAGAGAAAACTGCCATAGCTCGAACAGGCGAGGTGCTGAGTTTGAACTAGGCGAGGTCAACAAATTGGGGTAAAACATGAAAGGTCATAGTGAGCTCACCATAAAATAGGAAGGATATACACTAATATACACAAACTACAGAGGTCTAAAGCATTACGAGAGCTGAAGCACAAGTCACAGGCCAACCCGAGAATGACCTATATACAAATTAACTACAAAAATACAAAAAATCACAAAACATTTACAGGGGCCACGCTAATTTACAACTACAGAGAGGGCGGACAACCCTCTGGTAGAGCCACTTTGATAACGAGAGGCGATAACAAGACCAAAATAGAAAACTAGAGATGAACAATGAAACAAAAAAAACACAAAAACAAAATAGAAACAAAACCAGAAAGCATGAGGAAAAGAACCAGAGGGGCCTACCTTAAAACATAGGAAATGTGGGAGGAGGAGCACGAGAGGTGCTTTGCAACAAATGAAGCTTCAAATAATCATGAATGCACCACCAAAAATTACTGTTAAAACAGTGCTAAGCACTAAGATAAAATCACACTTAATCACCGTTTAATTGCCTTAATCACCTTTGAATCACTCTGGATAATTTGTTTGTGGTAAAGTGTGAAAGTGACAGGTAAAACCCATTTATACCCTTAGGGTAAAAAAAACATGTTGCTTTCTTCCGCAAACCCCAGGAAAGGCAAACCTACAGACTCCAGACCTGAGGATTCCATGCAACCACATCCTCTAGCAAAAGAGGAAATGGCGACAGAGAATCCTGGAGTCCAGGATCTGGCTGGAACGAAGAAGATAAACACTCCAGGGTCGGGCCCCGAAGAAAAGGGAACCAAAAATCAAAGAAAATGACCCTTGCGGAAGCAAAAGTCAGAGAAAGACAAAGAGAAAAGAAGCAAGACAAAACCAAAAAAAGGGGGACCCAACATTTTGCCTACAAAATGTAGGGATGTGTATGCAAGGCATAACACATATGTAATTGTTTTAATCAGTCTAACTGTTTGAAAACATGCAAACTAGGAGATCAAGGTCAAGTTGTAAACCTTTGATCATAGAGTTTTTATTGTAAAGTGTGAAATCTAATTAGGTAAATACATTGTATAAATAGATGTAGAAATCAATCAGGCAATGATGATTATAGCCGCAACAAAAATCTATGGATCAGACTAAGAGTTTCATGCATAAGGACATAAAAGATAGAATTCAGTTATGAAGAACAAGATTCAAGGCTACCAAGCAAAATATAGGTTTTAATCAATCACTATAGGTGATACATATACATTGTGAACTTAAAGGATATGTATTCAACAATTCAAGATTGCATACTATCAGGTCAACAAGTGTTTTTGACCACTCTCTAGAAATTGTAGCAAATAGAAGAAATCCTTTAAGAAGGTGGACTTAACAGTCTTTATGTAAATCTCTTAACCGAGTGCACACTTAACAGTTTTGCTAAATCTCTTAACATAGTAGACCTAACCAGTCTAAAATGTTACTCCTTAACAGGGCAAGATCATTAGAAGTGATCACACTTGTAGCCTTAACAACACCTTCCATTCTGCAGATAGTGAAGCTTTGTGGGTTTCATCCCCACCACATTTATTACCTTCTAACAGGGGTTTTCTGTGTTACCAGTTCTTGTGTTATGTGTACTTACATTTCATGAATATTTCTATGAATGTTTACATGCAATTAAGTTTATGATTTGATATTACATACATAAGGTAGAAAATCATCAATGGTCATTAATACAAGAACAAATCATTAAGGTTTAATTGATAAAACTTTTTAAGGGTACTGATTCACCCCTCCCCTCTCAGTACACATCATTCCATTATTTTAACATTTTGCACCTGTCGCTAGATTGGGAGGAGTTAGAATATTATTGGCTTACACAACATATAAAATATTTAACTATTTATCAAATGGACGTTAAATCAACATTTCTAAATGGAATATTAGAAGAAGTCTATATTGAACAACCTGGATGATTTGTTGTTGAACAAGGAAAGGATTTGGTTTGCAGATTGCACAAAACATTATATGGTTTAGAGCAAGCACTGAGAGCATGGTATGAAATACTACATTCATATTTAATTAAGATTGGATTTGAAAGAACTAATGATAATAGTAATGTACATTTGAAAATTGAAAGTGAAGACAAAGTTTTGATTGCTGAAATATTTGTGGATGATATAATTTTTGGAGGAAATTATTTTCTTAGTAAATATTTTGTTGAAGAAAAGAGGAAAGAATTAGAGATGTTTATGATTGGAGAAATATTTTTTTTATTGGTTTACAAGTAAAACAAATAAAGAAAGGTATTTACATAACTTAGTCTAAATACATTAAGGAGATATTCAAAACTAAATTGGAATGGAAGATTCAAGAACTATCAGTACACCTATGGTAACTGGTTGTAAAATATCAAAAGAAGATGATTATAAGGAAGTGAATGAAACATTACATAGATCAATGATTGGAAAGCTACAATATGTTGTTCACAAAAGAATTGATATTGCACATGCAGTTGGAATAGTTGCTAGATTTTCATCTGATCCTCAGGATTTACATATGATTGGAGTGAAGAGGATATTCATATATCTTAAAGGAACATACAATTATGGTTTATGGTATGAAAGGAAATGAGATTTTAATCTTCAAGCATATACAGATGCAGATTGGGTTGGAAATATTGATGATAGAAAAAGTACAAGTGGAGGAGCTTTTTATTTGGGAAGCATATTAGTGTCATGGATAAGCAAGAAGTAGAATTGTATTTCACAATCTACAGTTGAAGCTGAATATGTTGTTGCTGCCATTAATTATCAACAAGTGTTATGGATAAAACAAATATTAGAAGGAATACATGAGAAATTTGAAAAACCTATTGTTATACATTATGACAATACAAGTGCCATTAATATATTAAAGAACCCGGTAATACACTCAAAGAACAAGCAATATATAGCTATAAAGTGTCATTTTCTAAGGGAGCAGGTATAGGATAAAGAGGTAATATTGGAGTACATTCCTACATAGGAACAAGCTTCCTATATATTCACTAAACCACTACTTAAGGAGAGATTTGAATAGTTAAGAGGTAAACTAGGGGTCCTACCCCTATCAACAATTTACTAAATGAAGATGCAGTATGCACCGGTTCATAACATTGTAATAGAATTTCTTAAGTATGGATTGATGTACATGTAGACTACTCTATGGGGGAGCAGTCTAGGCAAGTGAAAGGAAAAATGAAGCAAAATCAGAAGACAGAACAATAAGGTTGATCACCGTTGTTATTGTTGTCAAAGGGGGAGAATATAGAAAGGCAGAATAGAGAATAAATAAAGGAAGAATAGAGTAAAGAATAAGAGTATAGAGAAAGAAGAGAGATGAAGCAGAATAAATAGAGATGAAAGATCAGTATAGGTAAAGGTACAAATATGGTGGATTACTAGATGTTTTCTAAAGTTTTCCGTGAATGCCAAAGGGGGAGATGTTGGCATATGGAGAGATTGTTGGCATAACTTCTCTAGTTGATAAGGAAGTTAAGTGAAGTTGATGAAAAGGTTAGCTCAGTTATAAATTTTTTCATTGATGTTAAATAGTCAAATAAGAAACTATTAACTATCGACGAGAAGGAAGTCCAATCGATGTAATAAGGTTAGCTATCAGAAGTAGACAACTATTGGTTAAAAGGAGAAATCACGATTCATCCGAAAAGGAGAAAGAATAGGAAAATAGTTTAATAAGATGATGAAGTTATGATTGTTGGATCTAGGTTTAGGTTTTGAGTATTAAAGATTATCTACTTAAGGAAGAGACAAGAAGAAGTTTGGTATCACGACGGAGAAGAATATAGGATATCAGTGTTAATCTCTAAGTTCTGTTGATGATTAGTGACCAACACTTAGTCATTCACTTAGGAAGTTTTAGTTGGCTATCACTATGGCCGAGCTAAAACTATGCAAGGTGAAGCAACATTGCCGAGTAGTTTTAAGTTTGCCTAGTTACATTGCCGAGCCGAGTTACATTGTCGAGCTGAGAAGGACACAAAGATGTTAAGTGCTGAGTGACAAAAGAGTCAAGTGCCAAGCAGAACAATTTTTGTATACATGTCTGGATCGAATGTTTCAAACTTTGAGGATAAGTGATCTAGCTAACTTATATAAGCTTTTTGGGCTGACTTATGTATGAATTTAATATTCTTCTATGGAGTTAGTTATGCATTTAATTGTTTTATCCTATGCATGAACATTAATTGTAATACCATCAAGGTATGGGTATTGGATCTTGATCGTTGATCTAGATCTTACTATCAAACTTGAATAGATATATTAGATTGCTTCAAAACCCTATTTTTGTATGTGTGTGTAAGGAGAGTAGACGAAGTGTGGTGACTACATTTTTGAAGTGAAATGCACAGAGGGTTATTTTTTCAAGAAGAAGAGATCAAGCAGAGTGACAACACAGTGAACAACAGAGTAAATTTATATCAGATTATGAGATCATAGAAGGTACTAGAAAGAGGAGATCCATCATCAACATCATAGTGCATAACGAAGGATCAATACTTGAGACATTCTAATCATTGTATTGGGTGAAAATCTCTTAACAGAGTGGTTCTAGCAGACCTTTCTTTATCTCCTAACAGAGTGCTTACTTTATTGTAAGTTGAAATCCTTTAACAGGGTAGATTGTAATGATCTTTATCTCTTAACTGGGTAGACCTTTAACAGGGTAGATTACATTTTGTAATCAACATTTGTAGCCTTAACAATCACACTTTATTACTACAGTAGTGGAGAATTTTGTGGGTGTCATCCCCACCCCAGTTTTACCTATTTGGGTTTCTGGGTTACCAAGTTATTGTGTTACGTGTTATTTATTTCATTGCGTGGATGCTAACTGAGATTACATTAGATTAATATATGTATGAATGTGGATCAGTTTGTTTTAAGTGTTTTAATTTGAAGATCTGATTCACCCCCCCCTCAGTATCTTGCTTTCCCATTATTGTATTTCCAACAATCAGTTGAACATAAGAACTAATCAGAGAATGATTGTTGTGATTAGAGAAGAGATACAGAGGATTAGAATGGTATGTTATTGTGATAAGGAACTTTATTGGATCTAATAGAGAAGAGATATTGCAAATTACAAATCATTTTATAGGCTATTACTCTCTAACAATTGTGACAGTAAAATCCCTTATCGGGTGACCCTAATAGATCTTTTGTAAATCCTTTAACATGGAAACATTCTCAAAAGAGTTTTTAAAATCCTCTAATTAGGTTACTCCTAACAGGGTATAAGAATTTAATAGGTCTCTAGGAAAATCCCTTAACTGGGTAGCATTTATCAGTTCTTTTGTAACCCTTAACCAAGCAAGCTCTTAACTAGGCGTATTTTAGAAGAGTACAACTATTTGTGGGCACTGATCTCACACTGTGGTTTTTTCCCTAATTGGGTTTCCATGAGATAAATACTGGTGTTTATGTTATCTGAATGCTTACTTTATGTTGCATGGATGTTTAATTTTATGGTAATCGATAACACTATTATAGGTTAATTGAGATATAATCGGTAAATCTATTTAGAGAAGATTTGAGATTGTGTTTTAAGGTTAAGTTGGTGATTATTGATTCACCCCCCTCTCAGTAACCTTTCCTAGACCTACAACATCTATACTAGCACTTTACAGAGAAAGTAGGTTAAAAGGAAAATAAATAGAAATTTTGTGCCTAAAATGACTCAACATTATGAAATGGTATTTGTAAACTCTGGTGTATCTCCCATCCATAGTAAAATATTCCATGATGGGCTTCAAAAAATTTCTCCAAATCTCCTTAACCTATTTAGGTGCAAAATAGGTTTTGTTGGTCTTCACCACTTTCTTCTTCTCTTTCTTATACTTGGGGAAATTTTTGGTGGCTTCCTCAAACATTTTTCTATCCTGATATAATTTAGTTCCCTCCACAGAAAACCCAGTGAATTTTTCAATTAGGGCTTTTTCCACCACTAACTTCTTGTTGAAGAGGTTGAGGGTGTCGTAACTCCAACCCTGCACAAAAGCTTTGATAACCCTCTTATCAAATGCATGCAACCTCTCCAAATATATAGTAAGCCCTCCCTTTCACAAGCAATACCAAATTGTAGCATCATTCTTTCAAATTTGGTAGGTTGCTGGTTCAATTCTCCTTATGTTACCTCCCATACTCACAACCCTACTATGGATATCTTCACAATTACAATCAGCTTTGATTAAACAAGAATTTGAAGCAGCCAAAAGGCCAGCCATAAAAATATTTTGAAGGCAACCCATAAAATATGTGGGTTTTCACATTAATAACTAATGCCCCTTTAAATTGGACTTAAGCCACACCTGTTAATAATTACCTTCTTAGCTCATGCTTTCATCATCATTAATTTGTAAGTTTTTGTGATCTCCATCTATCTGATCATATTGCAGGAGGGAATTCACATTATAATTTAAGTTTTCCTCCCCATACCATTTAATAATAGCCTTTGAAGTTACCCCAATATTGGAAAAATAATATGCCACTCTATTGGACTCTCTATAGGCATGGGTTGTATAACTATTTTCAAAGGTATTAATAGTTTCAATAGAGGCTTTAATTATATTTCATATGGTTCATGAAGCCCTATCCTTTCCTTTCAAAGACCTTATGATATTGTTGGAGTCTTCCTCTATCTAAAATTTGGTACATCTGAGATTTCTTACAATCAACAATGTTTAGTAAACTCCCATGGCCTCAGAAAGATGGTTGGACTGAGTACCCAAGGGGATTTCCACCATTGCAATACAAATTCCATATTCATTTATGATCACTACCTCACACCCAACCAACCTTGGGTTTCCCTTAGCCACCCTATAAAAATTAATATTAACCCATCCATTTGGAGGGCAGGTCTAGAAACGACCTTCTCTACTTCCCTTAGGCTTAGTAATAGGTCTCAAGATATCAATATTGATTCCCCATTCCTTATAAATTATCAAATCCTCCTTTTTACACCCTAATTTTGGGTACTTTCCTTGTTCCTTGGCCACCAAATTTATGTTCTCAATAATATCCCTAACAATCTTATGAAACACCTCCTCTGGGGGGAGAGCTTTATCCCTAACGATTCTAATATTTACTTCTTTCCATATGGACCAAATGAGATGGGGAGAGGTAAAGGCCCAAAGGAGATTGATAACGTGATTAGAAGAGGGGGATTTCCATTGATGAAAAAAATATTGGATGTCCAAAGGTAAAACCTAACATAGGTTCCATTTAGTGAAGATCCTAGACCAGATCTCCCACATAAAATTGCCATGAAGAAGGAAGTGGGAAACATATTCACAATCTTGCAAGCATAGATAATATCTATTAGGAATCATCATACCTCTTTTGAAAAGATTATCTATGGTAAGAACTTTATTCTGAAGAAAAAACCAAAAGAAAATAATCACTTTAGGAATAAGGTTTTTAACCCAAGCCTTTGACCAAAACGGAGTAGGATGAGAATACAGGGTCAACATGGAGACAACAAATGCGGCTAAATAAATTCCACATGAATTTTCCACCCAAATGATACTGTCAACAGAGTGAGGGGATAAGAATAGAGCATTAAGGAATTTTTGAATGGGAAACAAAGCACCACAAACCTCAGAAAGATTAACCCATTTACATTTCCTCCAATAATCTGCTACCCAAGTACCAAACCTAGCTTTGCAATCTTCCATAAAAGAGTAAAATTATGCCATCCACAGAAAGGTTTATTCATTATCCATTTATCTTCCCAAAACTGAATGCTCCTACCATTTTCAAGCTTCCATTTAACTCCTTGGGCCACAACCTCTTTCACCTTGAGCATGTTGTTCCAAATATAAGATCCCTAAGGAATAAGAGACGACCCAATAAAGTCACTCATATTAGGGGCACTATTGAGATACTTGCATTTCTATATTGAGTTCCATTCCCTTCGATCACCATAAGTGAAGTCCAAATTTGATTAGTTAGAATAAATTTATTGAGAGTTAATAATTCTAATGCCAAGTTCTCCCATTTTTTAGACATGCACACATTGTCCTAGGCAAGAAGAGGGAGAAATTTTCTATCTTCCACCCCTGACCAAAGGAATTGCTTCTATATTTTTTCAATGACATTAGTAAACTTAGTAGGGATTTTAAAAAGAGTCAGAGCATAGACATGAAGATTTTGAATAATGGATTTTAACAGCTGGAATTTACCTACTTGGCTCAATAGAGATCCATTCTACCCCATTAGCTTCCTGTTAAATCTATCAATCAACGCATTCTAGAAAGAATTTGGCAGTTTGGAACAAAGAGGGAGACCCAAATAAGTGGAAGGGATAGATGGAATATGATAACCAAGAATACCAACAATCCTCCTTTTCCTATCCTCTAAAGTATTGATGAAGAAGAGGGAGGACTTGGACCAATTTATAAGATGACTCAAAGCTTGACCATAAATATTCAAAAACCTCTTAAATGCTCTAGCTTCTCTAAAATATTAATATCCTATAAGGATAGTGTCATCCACAAACTATTGATGGGAGCACACAAGGTTAGAAGATGACAGGCTAAGACCCTAAATGGAATCCTCCACAATATGCTTCTGAATAAATATTCCCATTTATTCTGCCATAATAGTAAACAAAATAGCGGAGATGGGGTCACCTTACCTCAAACCTCTTGAACTTCTGAAGAAATGTGAAGTGAGCCATTAACAATAACTAAGAAAGACACTGTAGAAAATAGTTTCCAAATTAACTGAAGAGACCTCTCTCCAAATCCAAAATCTTTAAGAATCTTAAGTAAAAAATCCAATCCACCCGATCTTAAGCCTTTGATAGACCAAGTTTCATTAGGAATCCTTGCTTTTTTTTTTTCTGCCTCCAAGGAATTTATATTCTGATGGACAATTATAATTGAATCAAAAATCTATTTACCAGGCACAAATCTATTTTGCCGAGGAGAAATGATATAGGGTAACACCAAAAAAAATATAGAAGTAAGAACCTTAGAAATGATCTTGTAAAAGGAGTTGCATAAGATGATAGGGAGAAAACTATCCAAAGAATCAACTCCAGGAGTCTTGGGAATGAGGACCAAAAAAGCATAGTTGACTTCCTTAAGAAAGTTTCTAGCTCCAAAAAATTCTTTGACAATATTAACTACATCCTTTTCCACAATACTCCAAAATGTATGAAAGAAAAACATCAGGAACCCATCTGGACCCGGAGCTTAGTTGAATTCAAAAGAAAAGAACTAAGTCTTAACTTCTTCCAAAGAAGGGATAACATAGATAAACCCATTCTTCTCATCACCCCAGATTGAAGTAATAGTCTCCAATAGTAAGTTTTGGTCCCCCGTACACAAATTGAGATTAATAGTAAGGAGATAAGAGAAGTATTAGATATCTTCCCCCAGCATATCCTCCTCTCTGTCTAGTCTGACATTATGAGAAAAGATGTGAGAGATCCTATTAGAAGCCTTTTGATTAATCACTGTCAAATGGAATAAGTAGGTAATCTTGTCTCCTTCAGCAAGCTGGAGTGTCCAAGACAATTTTTTCCAAAACGTTTCTTCTTTAGCTATGATATAATGATAGTTAACTAGAATTTTATTTTCCATAGCTAGAGAGTGAAAATCGTATCCATCCTTTTGAATCTTGTCTTGGAAATATTTGAGCTCTAATTGAATGGTATCCTTGGAAGAAAAATATCCCCAAACACTTCTTTATTCCATATTTTGACTTTATCTTTAACATGTATTAGTTTCTTTTCTACCTTAAATAATGTTGACCCTTCAACATATATATACCACCATTTCTTTATGTTGTCTTCCAAGTTCAAATGAGAAATCCATATTTTTTCAAATCTGAAGGGGAATTTTTTCTTATCTTGGATGACCTCTACAACAGAGGATATGGAAAAATGATCAAATCCAATCATGTAAATAGCATTGAGGGAGCATAAGTACTTACCCATCTACTCATTAGAAATAAAAGCATGATTTAGGTGAACTTGTATAAACTCTTTACCACTCATCCTATTTGTCCAAGTGTATCTTGTTCCCCTTAAATCCACATCCAAAAATGCCTAATTATTGATAAGCTCCATCCTACTTTCCATCTTAACCTGGGAGCCTCCAAATTTTTTAGAATCTAGCAGAGGGGTATTGAAATCTCCCAGGATCAATCAACTATCTCCCAAAATGTCCATCTGATGCACCTCCAACTTCTCCCAAAATTTACTTCTATTTGTTTTTGTGTTAGGAGCATAGATATGTTGGCATATCTGATGCAGTGATGTTAAGTGTGTTTTGGTGAAGACATAGTGATTTGATTACAAGATGATAGAATATTATATTGTCATTGATGTCAACTATTGACTTTGTGTTCCTAGAATGTTGTCAAGCATATTTGTGATGAATGATAAGTTTCAGTGAGTTTTAATGGTTGCTGTATTAGTGGAGACCTAGGTATGTCTCTAGATCTCAAATGATTGACCACTATTTCTAAAGTAAGTTTATATGAGAATTGTAATCAAATGGAGTATAATAGTATAAATACTAGAATAATTTATGACATGTGATAGATTATTTGAATGTCATGTCAAATCTCTGATGTAACTTGTGGCATGGTCATAGGATATGGTGATCAAAAATGTTTAGATACTACAATTACAATCGTAACTACTTTGAGTGATTGGTGAGAAGGTTAACTGATCAATGAACATAAACATTTCTATTCAATAGGTTAAGTGTTTATGTTCTTGAGCTACCGATGGAAGATCTTGTATCGGTGATCAGTATCAATGCGGCAGTGATTAACAATGAATGAATTATGTCTTGGTGACACGTATTCATGATTGTAGGTGATGATCTGGCTTCATTTTGATCGATGTTATCTTGTGGAGAAGATTCTTGAGGAAGTTTGAGTATGGTCAAAACATGTTTGACTCTCTGACTCAATTTCATATGTAAATTGTTGTATAGGCCGACGCGGTCTTGAAAATATGTTTTGTGTATAAATAATTTTTTTATTTGGCTCATTGGATTTGAGTGGGATTCTTTGTAATTTCATTTTAGGGTTTGATCAAGGTGGTGAAATTAATAGTTCATTATTTAAAGGTTGAAGTTGAATGCAAAGTGTGTTGATCGTGTGTGTTGTGAAAGTGTGGTGTAAGGTACGTGTTGCGATCAAGCCAAGGATGAGTTAAGTATGCTCAGAAGAGATTGTGTGCTTCAGAGGATCTGATCAAAAAGAGGTAGTGATAGTTTGTAGATCATTGTTGTTGTTGTTTCCTTATAGTTATAACAGTTGAAATCCCCTAAAAGGGTAGATCCTAACAAATCTTTATTGTAAATCCTCTAACTATGTGACACATTAACTTGTGTTCTAAGTCTTCTAACAAGGCTACTCCTAATAGGGTAAAGGTTCTAATAGGCCTAAGGTAAATCCCTTAACCGAGTAGCACCTAACAGTGCTATTGTAAACTCCTAACAGGGTTAAGCTCCTCACAGGGCATACTCCAGAAGAGTACATTATTTTAGTGGGTACTAATCCCCATCGTGATTTTTCCCTATGTGGGTTTCCACGAGATAAATCTATGTGTCAAATATTTGGATGATCTTGGATGCTTAAGTTTTAATTAACTGCTATTAAGGTTAATCTTGTGAATGTTGATTAAAGTTTAAGTGGTTGTATAGTTGGTTTATTTGGTAGATTACCAATTCACCCCCCTCTCAGTAATTTGATCTCAGGTCCAACAATTGGTATCAGAGCCTTTGTCCTCTATTGTGGTGAAGCTTAACAACTTGGTGTAAATATCCATGATGATGAGAAAGGAAGGTCCTAAATTCACAAGAGAAAACTACTTTATATGGTGTGATTGGATGAAGCTCTATCTTAAGGGATAGGGTGATAAATATTGGGATCATGTGGTAAATAGTTATACTGTCCCCCCATGAACCCTAACTATATATCAGTTGAAGGTTAAGCATGAACATGTGGCTACTATAGAATCTATTGCAAGTTCTCTTTCATATGTAGAGTATGTTGATATTAAAGACTTAGATACTGCTAATGAAATGTGGGAGAATTTGAAAACAATCTATGGTGGAGATCCACATGTGTAGAAGAAAAAGGTTGATAGTTTAAGAGGAAAATATGATGAGATGAGAATGCAAGACAATGAGAACATTGAACTATACAGTTAGAGAATCAAAGAAGTTGTTGCTGCTATCCAAGGTGCTGGTGGTAATCTTCCTAAGGAGGATGTGATAAGAAAATTTTTAAGAACTTTATTACCTCAATATGCTATTAGGGTTTCAACTATTCAAGAGCTCAGATCTTTAGGAACTTTAACTGTTACTTTAGATGCATTAATAGGGAAATTAACTGCATTTGAGTTAAGTAATTATGATAATAGCATGTCTAAAGTTCAAGCTGATTTCAAGTCATCACTAACTCTTGTACCATCTAGGAAAGGAAAGGGGATATCTAAAAAATATTTAGAATGTCACTCTAATGATTGTGAATCTATCTTTTCTGAAGAAAGAGATCAAGAGGATTTGGAAGCCTTGATTGTTAGGAGACTGCCTAGAGGGAAATGTAAATACAAGGGTAAGTTGCCTTTTAAGTGCTTTGCATGTAACGAAATTGGTCATATTGCCTCTAGATGCCTTGATAGTGACATGAAGGAGAAACCAAGAAGATTAAAGGATAATAACAAGAAAGTTTGTTTCTTAGCTGAGGAAGGTGTTTCTGATGAGGAATTTGATGGAAGAGATGAAGACAAAATTGTGTTTGTTTCAGTTAAGGAAGATCCCTTAGAATAAGGTGAGAGAGCTTTATTTTCTAACATGAATCATAATTGTAATTGGATTATCGATAGTGGGTGCACTCATCATATGACCGGTGATAAAAGAAAGTTCATTAAGTTGGAGGAAAGTGATGGAGGCTTGGTAAGGTTTGGGAATGATGCTCCCCATTTGATGAAAGGTAAATGATCAATTGCTTTGAATGATAAAACTATTTTTACTGGGTTGATGATTTAAGATACAATCTGTTAAGTGTTGCTTAGTTAAATAAAAAAAGGTTTCAGATTGGAGTTCAATGGAGGTATGTGCAAAATTATTGGGAAATTAGGAGAATTGATTGCTATCAGTGAAAAAACAAGAGGTAACTTGTTATATATGAATTCTACTATTAAGAGTTGTCTGCTAGCTAAGGTTGAATATTGTTGGTTGTGACATAAGAGATTCTGTCATGCAAAATTTGATAACTTGATCAAAGTAAGTAAGATGAAGTTAGTGATAGGTTTGGCCAACCTAGTGAAACCATACAATGTAATGTGCATAAAATGCCATCTTGGAAAGTTAACTAGTTCTAGTTTTATCAATAAGAGTTATGTTAGCATAATAGATGCAGTGATGCTAAGTGATGTATTGATGAAGATTGGTACAGATTTATGACAGACAAATCAATTATTTGGGTGTCATTGATGTCAACTACTTGACTTAGTGTTTTTAGTATATTAACTCATATTGTGTAAATAAATCATGATTTACAGTATGCTTCTAATATTTCTATTATTACGAAAGGTTATATCATGCATGTTGATGATAAATTTTCCATCATGTCATTTGATATGGATAATTCAGTTAGTTATGGTGGAATGAACGCAAACTGGGTAATTGCTAAAACAGACTGTGATAGACAGTAAGTGATTTGATTATTGTTTTAGATTGTCAAAGTATTTGATGGAGTGTTCATAGGATATCATTGCAAACATTTTAAAGATACTATATGTACAAGTGCAAATCATAATATTAACTTGTACTACTAGTTTAATTTATTGGAAGTGGCGTTAACAGAGTGAACATGTAAACAAGACAAAGTTCTTGAATATGCTATGAGGATTTGTAGATCGATGATGAAATTCATTATAAAAAAGGATCAGTGATGATTTTTGTAATGTGGCAAGTTAGTTTCTTGATTTTTGATACATACTTGACAACACATTGATCAAGGTATACATTTGAGAAGGATTCTTTAGGAAGTTTCTTTTTTTTGGTCAAAAGAGGTTTTTGAAATGGCTCAACTACCAAGGTAAAATTGATGAGCAAGCCGATGCAGTCAGATGAAAATGTTTTATGAGTGTCTATATAAATTGTATCTTACCTATAATGATTTGAATCATTCATATATTAGATCTAGGGTTTTTTGTAAGTCGGTGGGAGTGATTCTATAAAGAAGAACAATTGAAGAAGAATAAAGTAAGAGAAAAAAGATCACTCTGAATTGCATAAGGATTTGAAGATAGAGGCAGAAAAAGAATCAATTGTGATCAAGATGAGGAAGAATATATAGTATGGTGATGTATTTTAGAGCTTAAAAGGATCTAATAATGCAGAGGTAGTGCAATTTTCATAGATCATTTTATCTGTTGCTTTCTAATCATTGTAACAACAAAATCCCCTAACAGGGTATATCCTAACAGATCTTTATTGTAAATCCTCTAAAAAGGTGGCACATTAGCTTTTGTTTAAAGTCCTCTAACAAGGATACTCCTAACAGGGTAAAGATCCTAATAGGTCTTAGGAAAATCCCTTAACATGGTAACACCTAACATTGTTTTGTAAACCTTTAACAAGGTAAGCTCCTCACAGGGCATATTATAGAAGAGTAAAATTTTTGTAGGTATCATCTTACACCGTGGTTTTCTCACAGTTGGGTTTCCATGTGATAAATATGGTATTTATATTATGTGATTGATTACTTGTGGATGTATGCATTGAGAGTTTACTTATGTTAGCTGCTGCATAAAGTTTAAAGAAGTTGCATTAGGTTAATTTATGTGGATTAATGATTCACCCCTCCCCTCTGAGTAATCAGACATGTATTAAAAAATTCTTCTTCTTAAAATATGTTAGATTTGGTTCATACCAATCTGTGTAGTCCTATGAGAACTAGGTGTTACTATAGTGATAGATACTTCATGTTATTTGGTGATGATTTTTCTAGAATGATGTGGGTTATCTTCTTAAAGGATAAATCTGAAGCTTTTCACATGTTTAAGATCTATAAAGGTAGAGTGGAGAAGGAGACTAGTAATACTTTGAAGTTTCTTAGATCTGACAGAGGAGGTGAGTTTACTTCACATGAGTTTATTTCCTATTGTGAAGATTAGGGAATTCAAAGACATATGTATGCTCCTAGAACACCTCAACATAATGGTATTGCTGAAAGAAGAAATAGATCAATCATTGATTGTGCAAGGACATTAATGATGCATAAAATTGTTGCTCAGAGCTATTGGCTATAATGATACAGTCAATAGATCCATTGGAAAAAAGCCCTTTTGAAATAGTGTATGGGATTCATCTCAGGGGTATATGTGAACTCAGGGATCTTGGAAGCAATGCAGAGAAGAGTGGGTATGCTAAAGATTTTTCTCAATCCATGAAGGAGGTCCAAGGTTCAGTCAAGCAAGCATTAATGGAGAATACAAATCACATCAAGAAGAGGGTAGATGCAAGGAAAAGAGATGTTCAATTTCAAATTGGAGATTTGGTGATGGTGCATCTCAACAAAGCAAGGTTGCAGAAAGGAGTTCCAAGTAAACTTCAGATGAGGAAGATAGGCCCCTATGAAATTCTGGCAAAGTATGGGTCTAATGCTTATAAAGTAGATCTTCCTGTAGCCATAGGATTATCTCTAGTTTTCAATGTGGAAGATCTGGTGTCCTATAAAGGACCAATTCCAGAAGGAGGTCATGATCTAACAGAAGACACAAAAGAACTCAAGGCATTAAAGCTTCCAGTTCCACCGAAACCAAAGGCAAAGAAAATTCTGAATTCAAGAGTTGCCAAGCAAACTAGAAGGCAAACCTACATAGAACATCTAGTGAAATGGAAAGGAAAAGCTGATTCAAAGGAAACCTGGGTGCAAGAGATAGATTTCAAGAGGTTAGGCATCAATCCTGACTTGCTCCAATCAATTGGAAGTGATTGCATAGATGTTGAAGAGTATCTTTTATGATACAAGAGGTATAGCCACCTAAGTCTATGGATCTCAAAGTGAAGGAGGATTTAATCCTCGTTAATTAGTCTTTTAATTGCTAGAATCAGGAGTTGAGAGTCATATAGTCAAGCATTGATGATTTATTTAGATTCTGTAAGGAAAATCCCTAACAAAATGGTGACTCTGCTGGGGAAAGAATAAAGGTTTCAATACAATGACCAACAAGTTTAAGAGAGTTGTTTCCTTGCTTTGCTGAATCAATGCCATAATCTAGTTGAGAGAAAGATTAAAGAAATAGAATTTGAAATTTGTTTCAGATATCTGAGTAAGGACGACCTGGAAAGTGTTTTTATTTGCAGCAAGAATATGAAGAAGATTGTGCAGCTTTTCTAGTTGGAACAAGCCCAGAATTGAATGTAACTTCCAAATGAATTTTTCTATTTGAATTTTTTCCTCTACAAGGAGGTGGTGACTCTATGCGAAAAGAACCTGATGGAGATACAAAAGAGGCTCTAGATCTTCCATGTTTCCAGTCATAAGGAAATAAGAGAAACAACTGCAATTCTTGTCCAGGTAATCCTCATGTTTTTATGAGAAAGAAAAGTTCCTTATAAGGTGAAGAAGTCACTAAAAAAATGAGAGTAGATCTTAAGTTTGTCATAATTCTTGTTTTTAAACATTCTTTTATCAAATCAGAAGTATGTTGTTATTATTTTGAAGACAATGATTACATAGATGTTGAAGAGTATCTTTTATGATATAAGACTATGAGTTCATTATCTAGGAGCTGTAATAATATTGTTTGTCATCTGAAGTTATTTCTTGTGAGACATTGAAGTATATTTTGAATTGTTGAATGGTGTAAGAAAGTCCTTGCAAATTTTATTGTAATATTTCCCAGTTTATAGTGGGTGGCGACTCTTAGCTCTGCACCAGTGCTTGAAAAATATTTTTGTTCTAATGATTTCATAAGGTCGATAAGAAAGGGTTTTATGAATTTTATCAAAGCAACATCTAATTGATGGGTGAGCTTCATAGTGATTCAAAAGGAAGATGATTGAATTTGCAAGGTTTATTCCAGAAATATCAGATATGATTTCATAAAGATTGCAGCCCATAATGAATTCTTGCAGTAATATTTCTATGCAAAGATATGTGCCATTATGATTTGATGGCATTTATGGTCTCCCAAATGAAATTCCTACTGAGATTAGGAAGCATTTACAAGAATTTAAGGGGAAAAAATTAGATTCACCATGTAAGAATTTGCAAGAATTTTCTGATTTGATGAGTGGTTATGAGATTCACCATGAAGATGTTTTCATGAAGTTGTGATGTAAGGGTAGTGGGTCCAATACTAGAGATTCAGCCTGACTCTTCTCTAAGGTCTCTTTCATAGACCTTCTAGGGTATTCTAACTCTAACCCAAGGGAAGTCACTAAGATCTTCACCTTTCACTCAAGACCCAGTCCCTCATCAATAAATCATCTCTCCATGCTTACTGAATCTACAAGGGTAGATTCATGCTTTTGGCTAAACCAACTCAGTCAGCCAAAAGACTCACAACATTTTCTTCCTACTTTTCTTACCTAACCAAACTATCCTTAAGCTTGCCTAAGGTAATAAATCCACTTGCATGTCAGACCTCTCTTCTACTGAAACAAAACCTAAAACTATATACAAGGTCTCCTCTTAAATCCTATCTAGGCACATGGTTCTCACCATGGATTCAAGAACCTCAAGGAGCCATGCAATATTACAACCCAAAATGGGTTAAGAACTTACAAATTGAAAAACAAAACAAAACAAAAATAAGCTATATGCACTTGTATAGAACAATGAAAACTCAAAGGATAGACTAAAAATACACTGCAACTTCTATTCAAAATCCTCTAACTATTACAATAAGCATCCATCCTTCTAAACAACATGCAGGTATATGTTTATCCCACGCTTCTCCAACAACTTTCACCAACCTCATAAATGCAGGTATGTCGATCATTTTGCAACTTCCCATCACTTCAGCTAGGTGTCTCTACCTATTGAAGGCAAGGCGACACTTAATGAGTTGTTAAGATTGAGTAGGTCTGTCAGAAAAGACAAAGCCATGATTTGTGGGTCGTTAAATGATATTACCAAATGCTAGTGTTGAATTTACCAAGTATCAGAGTGAGCGTCAGTAAAAACAAAATCATCAACACCCAAGTGTCTAAACAAACCCAAAATCTGCAATCAACCCCGAGCAATATCACTGAACAACATCCTCAAGCACCAAGTATAACCTGAGAAACATTACCTAGTGACATTCCTGAGTGTTCCATACAACATACTCGATCAACCTAGTGTAACCCGAGTAGCATTCCCGAGCAACAAAGTTGCCCAAGTGCCAGTGTAAATTGAACACTAGTATAACTTAGTTCCATTTCACCATTTTTGGTTGTTAGAGCCTCTGTTGGATTCCTAGAGGTTTGTAAACCACCTTAACACACCCACTATACTATAAATCAAACTACTAAGAAACTATGGTTTTTTGTCACTGATTGACCTTGGTCATTACAAAAGTGGTAGAACAAAACACCTTACAAACAACCTACAAGCCCAAAATTCTTTCTAACCTAGGTGCTCCTGCACCATACTTCCCCGAACAAAAGGAATCAACTTCTAGGTGATTGGAGAAAGTCAGGATTGATGCCTAATCTCTTGAAATCTATCTCTTGCACCCATGTTGCCTCTGAATCTACTTGTCCTTGCCATTTGACCAGATGTTCCATGTAGGTCTACCTTCTAGTTTGCTTGGCAACTCTTGAATTTGATATTTTGTCTACCTTTGGTTTCGGTGAAACTGGAAGCTTTAATGCCTTGAGGTCTTTGGTGTCTGCTATTAGATCATGACCTCCTTCTAGAATCGGTCCTTTAGAGGACACCAGATCTACCACATTGAAAATTGGAGATAATCCTATGTCTGTAGGAAGATCTACTTTATAAGCACTAGACCAATACTTTTCTAGAATTTCACAGGGGCCTATCTTCCTTCTCTGAAGTTTACTCAGAACTCCTTTCTACAACTTTGGTTTTTTGAGGTGCACCATGAACAAATCTCCAATTTGAAATTGAACATCTCTTTTCCTTGCATCTACCTTCTGCTTGATGTGATTTTTATTCTCAACTAATGCTTGCTTGACTGAATCATGGACCTCCTTCATGGGTTGAGAAAAATCTTTAGCATACCCACTCTTCTCTGCATTTCTTCCAAGATCCTTGAGTTCACATATACCCCTGGGATGAATCCCATACACTAATTCAAAAGGGCTCTTTCCAGTGGATCTATTTATTGTATCATTATAGGAAAATTCTACTTGAGCAAGTAACTAATCCCATGGTTTTCCATACTCTTTTGTGAGACATCTCAACAGATTTCCTAAACTTTGGTTCACCACTTTGGTCTGACCATCAGTCTATGGATGATATGCTGAGCTAAAGGAAAGATTAGTACCAAGCTTCTGCCACAAAGTTTTCCAAAAATGACTCATAAAATTGGAGTCTCAGTCTGATACAATACTCAAAGGTAATCCATGTATCCTTACTGCATCTCTAAAGAATAGATTTTCTATGTAACATGCATCATGTGTGGTCTTACATGTCACAAAGTGATCCATTTTTCTGAACCTATCAACAATCACAATGATGTTGTCCATTCCCTCCTTGGTCTTCGGTAATCCAACTACAAAATCCATACTAAGGCATTCCCAAGGTCTATTTGGGATAGGAGGGGGATGATATAATCCTACAATGGATGAAGTCCCCTTGGCCTTCTAACAGACTATACAAGTCTCTACATACTTCTGGAAATCCCTACTCATTTTTGGCCAATAGTAGTACATCTTTACCAATTGTAGAGTTTTATTCAACCCAAAATGCCCACTTAATGAACCATTATGCTTCTCTTATACTAGGTTCTCCCTCAATGAATCTCTCAATACACAAAGTTGTCCTCCTTTAAACAAAAGACCTTCTTGAAGAGTATACTTAGAATACTCACTATGAAAATGATTTTGAAAATTTTGACATACCTTGTATGCTGCTGAAAAGTCTTCATCTGTTGGATACATATCTTTGAAACTTTTTATGTCAATGCTTCTTAGCTGAACTTATTGTACTGTGCAAAGCCTTCTACTCAATTCATATGCTACCTTGTTTTGTACTCCCTTCTTGTGCTTTATGGTGAAGGTATATGCTTGTATATACTCCACCCATTTCATATGCTTATGGCTTAGTTTATCCTATGAACTTAGAAAACTTAAAGCCTAATTATCGATAAAGGCTACAAATTATTTGGGAAGGATATAATGTCTCCATTTCCTTAGTGCTTTCACTAATGGATACAATTCCAAATTATATGAGGAATACCTCCTCTTTGCACCACTAAGTTACTCACTTTGAAAGGATACTGGCTTTCCTTCTTGACTCAAAACTGCATCGACAACAATATTACTAGCATCACACTTTACAGTAAACAAATTGTCAAAACTAGGAAGTGTCAATATCGGTTGAGTTTCTATCCTTTCCTTAAAATGTTCAAATCCCTTATCAACATGCTCATTCCATTGGAACTTGGATTTCATACCTCCCTTGATGGTATCTAAAATAGGTGTGCTGATTTCACTGAACTGTTTGATGAACTTCTGGTAGAACTGTGCTAAACCATGGAAGCTTCTTACTTCTATAGTTGACTTCGGTGTAGGCCAATTCAATATTTCTTCCACCTTGCTGATGTCCATCTTCAAGTTACCCTCTGAGATAACAAAACCTATATATACCAACTCTTGCTTCATGAACTCACTCTTTTCGAAGTTGATTGCCAACTTTTCCTCATGCAGTCTGTGCATTACCATTTTCAGATGTCTAAGATGATCCTCTTTTGTTTTTTTGAACACTAGGATGTCATCTAAGTACACTACAACCCATTTTCCAATGAATTCCTTCAAAATCTCATTCATAAATCTCATAAATGTGCTTAGGGAATTTGACAACCCAAAAGGCATAACAAGCCATTCATTAAGTCCTTCGGTAGTCTTGAAATCAGTCTTCCACTCATCTCCCCCTTTTATTCTTATCTGATGATATCCACTCTTAAGATTTATCTTGGAGTAATAATTATCTCTACCAAGACAATCCATCAAATCTTTTATCCTTGGTATGGGAAACCTATATCAGATAGTGATCCTATTTATGGCCTTGGAATTGGTACACAACCTCCAAGAACCATCTTTCTTTGGGGCTAAGCCTGTGGGAACAACACATGGAATTATGCTCTTTCTAATCAACCCTTGGTTAATTAGTGCTTGGATTTGGTTAGAAATCTCTACATTCTACTGTGGGGTCATCTTATAAGAAGCTTTATTTGGAAGTGAGGCTCCTGGGAAAAATTCAATCTGATGACTAATAGATCTCTTAGGTGGTAGGGTAGCTGGTTGACCATCACTAACTATGGTCTGATACTAAGTTAACAACCTTTTAATCTCTAAAGGTAACTCTTCTCTCTTATTACTCTCTTCATGCTTCAATTTTAGAACTAAAGAAAATCCTACTCCATCTTCTTCCTTCAGTGTATTCAAGAACTTTTTCTCACCAACCAACGACAAGTTGGGAGCCCCTTTCTTCACTTCACCTTCTTCAAGACTGGCTGTATCTTGAAAGTCACTCCATCTTTCTTAAAGGAATAGGATTTCTAGACTCCATCATGCACTGCAACTCTGTCAAACTGCCATGGTCTACCCAAAAATATATGACAAGCATCCATGGATAGGATATCACACAACACTTGGTCGTTATATCTCCCTATGGAAAATTCTACCCAAGCTTGTTCATTAACTAATACATTTTGATCTTTATTCAACAAAGTAACCCTATAATGATTAGTATGATGAATCCTTTTCAACTTTAACTTCTCAATAGCTTCTAAAGAAACAATATTATCAGTAGATCCTGAATCTATGATAACTTTATAGACCTTACCAAGTACCTTTCATTTGACTCAAAAAAAATATCTTCATTGGCTTCACTCTTCTTTGCTAGGTTATTTGAGGAGTGATCTGCGAGTCATTAGATTCTCTCCCATCTTAGAATCTAGTGCAACTTTGGCTATCTTTCTGCTAGAAGAATCTTCTTGCACATAGTGAACTCTCTTTTCACGTCCTTGTGATGTAGAACTCTTCTCAGGACACCAATATGTAGGATACCCAAACTGTTGACAGTTGTAACACTTCATCGAATAGAAGTAAGATCCTCTCCCTTGGTTACTATTTCTTCCTCTTAAACTATTATTTGAAGCTCTTCCTCTATTGTAACCACCTCTTGTGTTACTATATTCTCCTTGATTCTCGGTGAGTCTGGACTCACTTTGATTCTTAGCCTCAGAATTCTTTCCTCCATATCCTCCTCTATGACCTCTAATGTCTCTTCCTCTGCCTCTACTGCTTGAATCTTTCTTCTTCTTGAACTTCTCCTCCACTTTGTGGGATAGCTGGTAACATTGGTGAGCTATCTCGAGGCTTAAGAGACTAATTTACTCTTGGATGCTCCATTTGAGACCATTCATATACCTAGCCACTTTTAGGTTTTCTTCTTCCATTACATGAGACCTTACACATAGCTTATGAAGATCTTCTATATAGGCACTGAATTCCAAGTATTTTTGTCTCAGATTCTACCTCTTCTTGTGCAACTACACTTCATAATCATTAGGAACATAAGTTTCCTTTATCTTAGCCACCAGACCTTTCCAACTAGTTATGGGGTTCTTTCCTTCTTTAGTCATTTCATCTTGGAAAAATTTCCACCAAGTGAGAGAAGTTCCTCTCAATCTTGTCTTGGCTATTCTTACTTTATGAGATTCGGTCATACTATCACAATCAAAGTGATTTTAGAGACCTTCTATCCATTCCATGATTAATTCTAGGTCCATCTTTCCACTAAATAGAAGCACACCTTCTAAGGAATTACCACTCATTGCCTTCAATGCTTTCAAGAATGGATCCTCTTGAAGCACATGGTCTAGCTCTGGTGTTATGTCTTCCTTGGCCACTGATTTACCCTTTCCATCTAATTCTCTCATTAGTTCACTGACTACTATAGTCCTAAGCTGCACTTCTTCCAAATTTTTTGCCATTTCGATCAGCCAACTGTTCCTTCAAGAGTCTGTTCTCCTCTTTTTGCTCTTCTACATTCTTTGCTAGCTCTACCTTGGTCACCATCCTGGATGAATCTACAGATTCCACTGAAAATAACACCCAAAGAAACACAATCCCAAATCTTTAAAATCTCTGATACCAATCTGATGTAAGGGTAAAGGGTCCAATACTAGAGAGTCAGCCTGACTCTTCTCTAAGGTCTCTTGCATAGACCTTCTAGGGTCTTATAACTCTAACCCAAGGGAAGTCACTAAGATCTTCACCTTTCACTCAAGACCTAGTCCCCCATCAATAAATCATCTCTCCATGCTTACTGAATCTACAAGGGTAGATTCATTCTTCTGGCTAAACCAAATCATTCAACCAATATGATGACAACATTTTCCTCCTACTTTTCTTCCCTAACCGGACTATCCTCAAGCTCACCTAGGGTAAGAAATCCACTTGCATGTTGGACCTCTCTTATATTGAAATAAAACCTAAAAATATATATAAGGGCTCCTCTCAAATCCTATCCAGGTACATGGTTCTCACCATGGATTCAAGAACCTCGAGGAGCCATGCAATATTACAACCCAAAATGTGTTAAGATCTTTCAACTTGCAAAAAATAATAAAACTAAGCTATATGCACTTGTATAGAACAATGCAAACTCAAAGGATAGACTAAAAACACACTGCAACTTCTATTCAAAATCCCTAACTATTACAATAAGAATCCATCCTTCTAAACAACATGCAGGTAGATATTTATCCCGTGCTTCTCCTACAACTTTCACTAGCCTTGTAAATGGAGGTATGGCAATCATTTTGCAACTTCCCATCACTTCAGCCAGGTGTCACTGCCTTTTGAAGGCAAGGCGACACGTAATGAGCTGTTAAGATTGACTAGGTCTATCAAAAAAGAGAAAGCTGTGATTTGCGGGCCATTAATTGACAATACCGAATGCCAGTGTTGACTTTACCAAGTAGCAGAATGAGCGTCAGTAAAAAAGAATCATCAACACCCGAGCGTCAGAAAAAACCCAAAATATGCAAGCAACCTTGAGCAATATCACCAAAAAACATCCCTGAGAACCAAGTGTAACCCAAGAGACATTACCGAGCGACATTCATGAGCATTTTGCACACCATACTCGAGCAACCTAGTGTAACCCGAGTAGCATTCCCGAGCAACAGAGTTGCCCGGGGGCCAGTGTAAACCAAGCACCAGTATAACTTAGTGCCATTTCACCATTTTTGGTTGCTAGAGCCTCTATTAGATTCCCAGAGGTTTCTAAACCACCTTAACACACCCACTAAAATGCAAATCAAACTACTAAGAAAATATGGTGTTTGTTCACCGATTGACCTCGGTAATTACAAAAGTGGTAGAACAAAACACCTTACAAACAACCTACAAGCCTAAAATGATTTCTAACCTAGGTGATACTGCACCAAGTTCTTGGTTTAGACTTTGAAAGAAGATTCCAGGGATTGGTTTTCTTCCTTACCAGCAGGTTCTATTTCTTCATGGGAAGAGTTGAGTTCAACTTTTATGGATCAGTTTGCTAAAAGAATAAATGCAAGTGATGTGTTGAAGAAATTGATGGAGATTGAGATTGAAGAAAATGGATTAGTTTCATTATATTAATATCAAATTTGAAAAAAAATTAAGTAATATTCCAAGCAGCCATAGGCCCAATGATCAAGTATGTTTGATAATTTATTTTGGTGCTTTTGGTAAAAAATGAGCTTCTTGTTGAGAGATAAAGAGCCTAAGACTTTATATCAGGCTTTTATGACAATAATGGACATTGAAAATAATTTGAAATACAAAATTGCAAAAGGATTTCTATCTGCTGGAGTTCACTGTCATAGTGTATCAAATACAATAGATAGGTGTGGATCAAGAAATGAAAATCAATGTCAAAGTATTTTTATCCTTGTTGATCCTAGTAACCATGATTTAAATTATGTTGCAAAGCAAAATCTAAATAAGGATTGTTTTATGCAAGAAATGGTTTCCCCTCACATTGGTGTTAAAATGGTTAGTGATGAATTGCATAATCTGCTCGATTCAGATATATATATATATATATATATATATATATATATATATATATATAGGGGTTACACACCAAATAAATTGGAAACTAGTTATTCTAGTTATGAAGCTGCACGAAAAAAATGTTTGCAGTCAAATATGGAAAATAAAGAGGGGGCGGGTCTTTCTTAAAATGATGATATTGAAGCCCCAAATGGTGAGGTTGTATCATAATTTTTTGATTCTGATAGTGTGGAAAAGGATTCATGGTGTCACAATAGCCCTAATCTTTTTGAAGATAACGTGATGGTTTATATGCAGCCTTGTGAAGAAGATGAAGACTTATCATGTGTTGGAGATGATTGTGAGGATGTTGATTTATTTAAGACAATGATGAATTATTTTTTCCTAGATAAAAATGATGTTAACATAGAGAAGCTGGAAAAGGAATTCTCATACAAGGAGTTTACACTAAAAAAAAATCAAGGGCAACCTTGTGATGTTTATAATTCAAGTAAAAGGCTTAGGTGTGCTGATAAAGATATACATGCTTTTCAGTTTGAACAACAGTGTAACAATGATGATAATATTAATTTTTAAATTTGTATATTTTCATCCTTTGATTTATCATGTGAAGTTTTTGATCCTAAGAGGCATGAAGGTTTCTACGAGCTAGAATATGAGACTGTGGTAGCTCAGAATATTTTTGAACAACACAATTTTTCACTATGTGAGTTTCGAGTCTTAGACAACATTATGCCAACTTATCAAATGGATAGTGATTTTATTCATGATGGTTCCATAAAAAATCTTGATAATGAAGAGGATGGTCTCAGTCATGAATCTGAAATTATGGATCAGATGAACTATAACTGATTAAATGTTTGAAGATGTTAAGTTGATGATCACCAAGCTGTAGAAAGTTAATGCAAGACATTAAATCAGTTAATGTATTGTATTGCCATTAATGTCAACTTGATATAATCTGATTGGTTCTATACATATTGTCAAAGACTTCAAAGAACCTGTTACAATTAATCTTTCCTTGGTAACTATGTAAATAAAAGATATACGAAGGTCATGTCTTATATTTGTAATTCCTTTAATAAAGGAAATTAGATATTCCTCCTTAAAAGGATTCCTACACATGGAACACACCAAATGTCAATGTGGCACACATTGAGTATGGGAGTTACATGCAAACTCATCCACTCATATCTTAAGATATGGCTCTCACACACTTCTTAGGGTTCTAAGGGTTCTCATAGGGGTTCTAAGTTGGCTCTCTCAAGTTGTATAATCTTATCTTCTTTCTCACTTCTCCTCACATTCTCAAAGTTGCTCTCAATATTGTATTGAGATTATTGCTCTCATTATTTAGACTTTGTGCCATATTCATATTATTCACAAGGGTTTTTTTCTTGTTTTTTCCCTTTCAAAATCCTTGAGTTATTGTCTTGGTTCTTGGAGCATTTTGGTGAACTTGTGGTTGATCTCTCTCTCTCTCTCTCTCTCTCCATTTGGTAAATCCCTTCCTTTGCATAATCTCTTGAATGCTTTTCTTATATTTTTCATTTTACTTCATATTTCTAACATGGTATCAGAGCTGGTTTAATCCTTGTTTTGAGTGTGCATGCATGAATAGGCAAAAGATATTTCAGTTGTGAAGGAGAAAGACAACTCTTGTTTGCAGGATTTCTCAATCTAACTTTTATTGTAGATTTTTTAATTTTTTTTTTTGGGTTTGGTCGGTTCACCGCCAAACCCAATTTTTATTGTTTCCTCAGTTTATAGTTTTTTCTAGATCTATTTATACCCTACGTCGGGCAACCGCAAGGGTTTTTTATTTTGCTTGTTTTGATCTTTTTCATTAAATCGATATTTATATCTGATTCTAACATTTTTTTGTCATTCTAGCTCTAAAATTTCCCTAGTCTCTCATTTACATCTCTATTTTCTATTATTTACATATATGTATATTGTCTGCCGATCTTAATATCATCAATTTATTGCAGGTTCTCTGCTCTCAACATCTCTAGTTAATCTTTTCTATCTATTACATTTTTTTCTGGAAATCTATCTTATATCTAATATTCAACTTTTGATGTTATATATCTCTAATCTAACTTTTCTCTGCAGGTTTTATATCTATATTAGTTTATTTGCCTAAAGTGTTATTGATTTGGCACTAGGCGATCCCAATGATGGGCGCTCTACTAGTGGTTCTTTCCTTATTGTAGGCTCAAGTGTTGATTATGCTCCACCTCTATTTTCTACTGGAAATGAATATATAGAATGCACAAATGCATCTCAAGAATCTAAATGGTCACTCGAATATTTGGGCCCTCCTCCGCAAGAAATTACATCCTTGTATTGTCAAAGTTCTATCCACTTAGCAAGCATTCCTATGTACCATTCAAGCTCCACAAATCCAATTGAATAAATACATGATGATCAAGTTGTCAACAATCTATTGAAGACTCTTTCAAAAGAAACATCTCAAAATCATTGTAAACATTTGGGTGTGATACCTATTGATCTCATCTCCCCAAGTAAAGATTAAAGGGGGATGTTAGAATTAATCTTTCCTTGGTAACTATGTAATTAACAGATATACAAAGGTCATGTCTTATATTTGTAATTCATTTAATAAAGAAAATTAGATATTCCTCCTTAAGAGGATTCCTATACATGGCACACTCCAAATGTGAATGTGGCACACATTGAGTATGGGAGTTACATGCAAACTACTCCACTCATCTCTACTTAAGAGATGGCTCTCACACACTTCTTAGGGTTCTAAGGGTTCTCATAGGGGTTCTAAGTTGGCTCTCTCAAGTTGTATAATCTTCTCTTATTTCTCACTTCTCCTCACATTCTCAAAGTTGCTCTCAATATTGTATTGAAATTATTTCTCTCATTCTTTAGGCTTTGTGCCATATTCATATTATTCACAAGGGGTTTTTTCTTATTTTTTCCCCTTTCAAAATTCTTGAGTTCTTGTATTGGTTCTTGCAGCATTTTGGTGAACTTGTGGTTGATCTATTCAAGGAAGATCTCTCTCTCTCTCTCTCTCTCTCTCTCTCTCTCTCCATTTGGTAAATCCCTTCCTTTGCATACTCTCTTGAATGCTTTCCTTATCTTTTTCATTTTACTTTATGTTTCTAACATGGTATCAGAGCTGGTTTAATCCTTGTTTTGAGTGTGCATGCAGGAATAGGTGAAAGATATTTCGGGTGTGAAGGAGAAAGATAAATATTGTTTGTAGGATTTCTCAGTCTAACTTTTATTGCAGAATTTTTTTTTTTTTTTTGGGTTTGGTCGGTTCACAGCCAAACCCAATTTTTATTGTTTCCCCAGTTTATAGTTTTTTCCAGATCTATTTATATCCTATGTCAGGCAACCACAAGGGTTTTTTAGTTTTCTTGTTTTGATCTTTTTCATTAAATCGATATATATATCTGATTCTAACATTTTTTTTGTCATTCTAGCTCTAACATTTCCATAGTCTCTCATTTACATCTCTATTTTCTGTTATTTACATATATGTATATTGTCTGCCGATTTTAATATCATCAATTTATTGCAGGTTCTCTGCTCTCAGCATCTCTATTTAATCTTTTCTATCTATTACATTTTTTTTTCCAGAAATCTCTCTTATATCTAATATTCATCTTTTGCTGTTATATATCTCTAATCTAACTTTTCTCTGTAGGTTTTATATCTATATTGGTTTATTTGCCTAAAGTGTTACTGATTCAGCACTAGGCGATCCCAATGATTGGCGCTCTACTAGTGGTTCTTTCCTTATTGTAGGCTCAGGTGTTGATTATGCTCCACCTCTATTTTCTGATAGAAATGAATATACAAAATTCACAAATGCATCTCAAGAATTTAAATGGTCACTTGAATATTTAGGCCCTCCTCCGCAAGAAATTACATCCTTGTATTGTCAAAGTTCTATCCACTTAGCAAACATTCCTATGTACCATTCAAGCTCCACAAATCCAATTGAAGAAATACATGATGATCAAGTTATCAATAATATATTGAAGACTCTTTCAAAAGAAACATCTCAAAATCATTGTAAACATTTGGGTGTGATACCTATTGATCTCATCTCCCCAAGTAAAGATTAAAGGGGGATGTTAGAATTAATATTTCCTTGGTAACTATGTAATTAACAGATATACCAAGGTCATGTCTTATATTTGTAATTCCTTTAATAAAGGAAATTAGATATTCCTCCTTAAGAGGATTCCTATACATGGCACACACCAAATGTGAATGTGGCACACATTGAGTATGGGAGTTGCATGCAAACTACTCCACTCATCTCTACTTAAAAGATGGCTCTCACACACTTCTTAGGGTTCTAAGGGTTCTCATAGGGGTTCTAAGTTGGCTCTCTCAAGTTGTATAATCTTCTCATATTTCTCACTTTTCCTCACATTCTCAAAGTTGCTCTCAATATTGTATTGAGCTTATTTCTCTCATTCTTTAAGCTTTGTGCCATATTCATATTATTCACAAGGGAGTTTTTCTTATTTTTTCCCCTTTCAAAATCCTTGAGTTCTTGTCTTGGTTCTTGGAGCATTTTGGTGAACTTGTGGTTTATCTATTCAAGGAAAATCTCTCTCTCTCTCTCTCTCTCTCTCTCTCTCTCTCTCCATTTGGTAAATCCCTTCGTTTGCATACTCTCTTGAATGCTTTCCTTATCTTTTTCATTTTACTTTATGCTTCTAACATGGTATCAGAGCTGGTTTAATCCTTGTTTTGAGTGTGCATGCAGGAATAGGTGAAAGATATTTCGGTTGTGAAGGAGAAAGATAACTCTTGTTTGTAGGATTTCTCAATCTAACTTTTATTGTAGATTTTTTAATTTTTTTTTTGGGTTTGGTCGGTTCACCGCCAAACCCAATTTTTATTGTTTCCCCAGTTTATAGTTTTTTCCAAATCTATTTATACCCTATGTCGGGCAACCACAAGGGTTTTTTAGTTTGTTTGTTTTGATATTTTTCATTAAATCGATATTTATATCTGATTATAACATTTTTTTATCATTCTAGCTCTAACATTTTTGCAGTCTCTCTTTTACATCTCTATTTTTTGTTATTTACATATATGTATATTGTCTGCCGATTTTAATATCATAAATTTATTGTAGGTTCTCTGCTCTCAGCATCTCTAGTTAATCTTTTCTATCTATTACATTTTTTTCCAAAAATCTATCTTATATCTAATATTCATCTTTTGATGTTATATATCTCTAATCTAACTTTTCTTTGCAGGTTTTATATCTATATTAGTTTATTTGCCTAAAGTGTTACTGATTCAGCACTAGGTGATCCCAATGATGGGCACTCTACTAGTGGTTCTTTCCTTATTGTAGGCTCAGGTGTTGATTATGCTCCACCTCTATTTTCTACTGGAAATGAATATACAGAATGCACAAATGCATCTCAAGAATCTAAATGGTCACTTGAATATTTGGGCCCTCCTCCGTAAGAAATTACATCCTTGTATTGTCAAAGTTCTATCCACTTAGCAAACATTCCTATGTACCATTCAAGCTCCAAGAATCCAATTGAAGAAATACATGATGATCAAGTTGTCAACAATCTATTGAAGACTCTTTCAAAAGAAACATCTCAAAATCATTGTAAACATTTGGGTGTGATACCTATTGATCTCATCTCCCCAAGTAAAGATTAAAGGGGAATGTTAGAATTAATCTTTCCTTGGTAACTATGTAATTAATAGATATACCAAGGTCATGTCTTATATTTTTAATTCATTTAATAAAGGAAATTAGATATTCCTCCTTAAGAGGATTCCTATACATGGCACACACCAAATGTGAATGTGGCACACATTGAGTATGAGAGTTACATGCAAACTACTCCACTCATCTCTACTTAAGAGATGGCTCTCACACACTTCTTAGGGTTCTAAGGGTTCTCATAGGGGTTCTAAGTTGGCACTCTCAAGTTGTATAATCTTCTCGTATTTCTCACTTCTCACATTCTCAAAGTTGCTCTCAATATTGTATTGAGCTTATTTCTCTCATTCTTTAGGCTTTGTGCCATATTCATATTATTCACAAGGGGTTTTTTCTTATTTTTTGCCCCTTTCAAAATCCTTGAGTTCTTGTCTTAGTTCTTGGAGTATTTTGGTGAACTTGTCGTTGATCTATTCAAGGAAAATCTCTCTCTCTCTGGTAAATCCCTTCCTTTGCATACTCTCTTGAATGCTTTCCTTATCTTTTTCATTTTACTTGATGTTTCTAACATGGTATCAGAGCTGGTTTAATCCTTGTTTTGAGTGTGCATGCAGGAATAGGTGAAAGATATTTTGGTTGTGAAGGAGAAAGATAACTCTTGTTTGCAGGATTTCTCAATCTAAATTTTAATGCAGATTTTTTAATTTTTTTTTTTGGGTTTGGTCGATTCACTACCAAACCCAATTTTTATTGTTTCCCCAGCTTATAGTTTTTTCCAGATCTATTTATACCCTATGTCGGGCAACCACAAGGGTTTTTTAGTTTGCTTGTTTTGATCCTTTTCATTAAATCAATATTTATATTTGATTCTAACATTTTTTTGTCATTCTAGCTCTAACATTTTCACAGTCTCTCATTTACATCTCTATTTTTTGTTATTTATATATATGTATATTGTCTTCCGATTTTAATATCATCAATTTATTGCAGTTTCTCTGCTCTCAACATCTCTAGTTAATCTTTTCTATCTATTACATTTTTTTCTAGAAATCTATCTTATATCTAATATTCATTTTTTGCTGTTATATATCTCTAATCTAACTTTTCTTTGCAGGTTTTATATCTATATTATTTTATTTGCCTAAAGTGTTACTGATTCAACACTAGGCGATCCCAATGATGGGCGCTCTACTAGTGGTTCTTTCCTTATTATAGGCTCAGGTGTTGATTATGCTCCACCTCTATTTTTAACTAAAAATGAATATATAGAATGCACAAATGCATCTCAAGAATCTAAATGGTCACTTGAATATTTGGGCCCTCCTCTACAAGAAATTACATCCTTGTATTTTCAAAGTTCTATCCACTTAGCAAACATTCCTATGTACCATTCAAGATCCACAAATCCAATTGAAGAAATACATGATGATCAAGTTGTCAACAATCTATTGAAGACTCTTTCAAAAGAAACATCTCAAAATCATTGTAAACATTTGGGTGTGATACCTATTGATCTCATCTCCCCAAGTAGAGATTAAAGAGGGATGTTAGAATTAATCTTTCCTTGGTAATTATGTAATTAATAGATATACCAAGATCATGTCTTATATTTGTAATTCCTTTAATAAAGGAAATTAGATATTCCTCCTTAAGAGGATTCCTATACATGGCACACACCAAATGTGAATGTGGCACATATTGAGTATGGGAGTTACATGAAAACTCCTCCACTCATCTCTACTTAAGAGATGCCTCTCACATACTTTTTAGGGTTCTAAGGGTTCTCATAGGGGTTCTAAGTTGGCTCTCTCAAGTTGTATAATCTTCTCGTATTTCTCACTTCTCTTCACATTCTCAAAGTTGCTCTCAATATTGTATTGATCTTATTTCTCTCATTCTTTAGGCTTTGTGCCATATTTATATTATTCAAAAGGGTTTTTTCCTTATTTTTTCCCCTTTCAAAATTCTTGAGTTCTTGTCTTGGTTCTTGGAGCATTTTGGTGAACTTGTGGTTCATCTATTCAAGGAAAATCTCTCTCTCTCTCTCTCTGCATTTGGTAAATCTCTTCCTATGCATAGTCTCTTGTATTCTTTCCTTATCTTTTTCAATTTACTTTATGTTCCCAACAAAGACAAAGAGATAAAATTTATGATATCAGTAATGCATAAAAGTTTAGTATACACCAAGTGACAACAAACACCGATAGATAGTGCACACCGACGGATAGAGAACCCTGAGAAGAGTCATAGTGATACCCAAGCGAGATACAAGAGAAAGCATTACCAAGTAGAACCTAAGTGATACCCGAGCATAACTGAAAGTCACAGTGTTTCCTGACGGATAGACAACCCCGACGGACAAAGATGCCCGAGGAAAACTGAAGTCAAGATCGAGCAAACAAGGAGTTAAACACCACTCAGAACTGAAGTTCAAAACAAAAAAAGACTTAGCTGGTAGGAGCTAAATGTGGATTTAACTGATTGATTACATTGTTTTCAAAAAACTAGTTAAAAGCTAGAGATAAGCTAGAGATTAATTCTAGTTTTATTCCAATTGTCAAGGAGAAATCTATGGGATAAAACTAAAGCATGCTTTAAAGCAAGAATGGAAAGATTTGTGGATCATGTTAAGAACAGGAAAGAAAAGGACTTAGAAATAGTGAAATCATGTCTATAAGAGAGACAAGATAATTCATTATGAATTAGGGGGAGAATAAAGAGGATGTTGAAGAGAATATTGGTGAAGATAAGAAGTCTTCATACATTCCTAATCAAACAAGCTGAAGAACAAAGCTAAATATTTCTGTGGGCACCGAGAAACAGAGAAGCAACAACATCACCGAGCAGAAAGAAGTGGAGTAAAGGAACAAAAGGGAAACATTGATCAGAAAGGTATTATGAGCTTACAATAGATCTGAACATCTGAAAGATTAAGTTTTATTTCTGAACAGATCATATACTATTTTAGTTTAACCATTGATTCAGAAAATTTCTTAACAGAGTGGGATTTAACTATCCTTTATATATTGAGATACATCCCAAGGAGTATCAAAAAGTTTCTCATGAAGATAACATAGTGAAATGCCAGATATCAAGTGACAAACTATTATATTTAAATCTTCTAACAAGGTCGCACTTAATAGTGTGTTTGTAACCTTTAATAGGGTTGGCTCTTCACCGAGCTCGGTTCAGAAGAGTGAAAATTTTGAATTACCGACCCCAAGTGGTTTTTCCCCTAACAGGGTTTCCACGTTAAAAATACATGTGTCAAATGTGTATATGGTTCATTTCTTTAATGTTTTTCTTTACACATTACTAAAAAAAGATTGATCGGTAAACGCTAAGTTACTGTATTTCGATAAAGGCTAGACTACTATTCAATAAAGTTTAAGAAAAAGGATTAACAGTGAATTCTGAGCAGTAGTTATTTGATAAGATTATTTAAGGGAATACATCTTGTAGGACTGAAGATAACTAGAGGTTTATATTTATGGTATAAAGTTTTTTGGGTTGATTTATTGGATTAATTATTGAGGCCACTGATTCACCCCCCCTCCCAGTTATTATAACAATTGGTATCAGAGCTTGTGTGCTTAGAAAGGGAGTTTAAAGAATCAAGCTAAAGATCACAAGATGAGTAAAAGGGATGTGCCTAAGTTGAACAAAGACAACTTTGCATCATGGAAAAATAAGATAAGAATCCACCTATCATGTATTGGAAATGATGTTACTCAATACTTGGATACTGAATATGTGTTGCCTACTGGACCTCACACACTTGATCAATTGAGAGAAAAATGTGAGCACAATTTTGTGAGGATAAAACTTGCTTCCTCACTCTCCAATGCTAAATTTGAACATGTCAAAACGTGCACCACTGCAAAGAAAATGTGGGACAAATTGAAGCTAATAAATGGACAAGATGCAAATGTGCTAAGAGATAAGGCAGAAAACCTAAGAGGAAAATTTGATGACCTAAGAATGAAAGAAGGAGAAAATATCACTCAACATAACTACAGAATCAAAGATGTAGTCAATTCTATCTGAGGAGTAGGAGGTGTACTTGAAGAAGAAATAATGGTAAGTAAAATCCTAAGAACCTTACTACCTATTTATGCTATTAGGGTATCTTCTATACAAGAAATGAGAGCAATAGAAAATAACAATGTCACTCTAGATAGTTTGGTTGGTAGACTTATTTCATTTGAGATGAATAACTTTGACAACATTGTCTTACCATCTATTGAGTATGCATTCAAATCTTCTTTGAAAATAGGTAAGTCAAGTCATAAACACACTATGAGAAATGATAGTGAAAGTGATAGTGATGAACAAGAAGAGATTGAAGCACTAATGGCTAGAAGATTGCAGAGAGGCAAAGGTAGATACAAAGGTAAATTACCATTGGTATGTTTTAATTGTAAAGAGATTGGAAACTTTGCTGCTAGATGTCCTAACAAAAGAAAAGAAGACAGAAACAATGACATATCATATGAAAAGAAGTTTGACAGAGGTGATGAAAAATATTACCAAAGTTACCAAAAATCTGACAAAAGAGACAACTGAGACTACAAGGACAAAGGGAAGAAAGCTTGTTACCTGACTGAGAACAAAGTTGAGAATACTGACACCAAATTTGATAAAGATATTGAAGTGGTATTTGTTGCTATGAAGGATGATTTAGACGAAGAGGAAAGTATGTTGAGACTGCAATCATATCTAAGGTTAGTAAAAATTATTTCTAGATTATTGATAGTGGCTGTACTCACCACATGACTAGAGATAAGGAAAAGTTTGAAACTTTTGAATATTATAATGGTGGATCAGTAAGAATGGGTAATGCCTCACCTTGTTCGATTGAAGTTAAACGAACCATAATGTTGAATAATATGATCAGATGTGAAAATGCATACTGGGTAAAAGGAATTAACTATAATCTATTGAGTGTTTCACAGCTGAATAATACAGGTCACCGAGTTGCATTTGAGAACAAAAAGGAAAATATCTTTAATGAATCAGGAAGGTTGATCAGAACTGGTGAACAGATAAAAGGTAACCTATTCTATCTTGATGATATTAACACCACTTGTTTAATGGATAGAAATGAAGACATATGGTTGTGGCATAAAAGGTTATGTCATGTAAAATTTGACAACATGATTAGGATAAGAAATAAAAGAAAATTAAGAGACTTATCGAGCATGTCAAAGCCCGATCATGTCATGTGTAAGAATTGTCAAAAAGGTAAAATGACAAATTCTAGTTTCAAGAGAAAAATATACACATCTAATTCCATTCTAGAATTAGTCCATACTGATCTATGTGGACCAATGAGAACAAAGAGTTACTATGATGATAGATACTTCATTCTCTTTGTTGATGATTATTCTAGAATGATGATAGTTATGTTCTTAAAAGAGAAATCAAAAGAATTCAAGATGTTTAAATGGTATAAAGCTATTGTAGAAAAACAAAGTGGCGAGGAATTGAAATTCTTAAGATTAGATAGAGGAGGAGAATTTATTTATGATGAATTCACTAAATTTTGTAATAAGCATGGAATTCAAAGACATGTTTCTGCACCAAGAACACCACAACAAAATGGGATTGCTGAAAGAAGGAACAAATCCATTGTTGATTGTGATAGAAAACTGATGATTGAGAAAGGCATCACTCAAACATTCTGGAGGGAAGCTGTCAGTACTGCTATCTACACATTGAACATATTTCAATTGAAGAAAGACACCAATAAGACACCTTATGAGCTATGGTATGGATACACACCCAATGTAAGTTACTTCAGAATTTTTGGAATTCAATGTTATATTTTGAAAGATGATAGAAATGGAAAGATTGACTCCAAAGGTGAAGAAGGAATATTCATAGGGTATTCTACCAAAAGCAAGGCTTATAAATGTCTTTAAAAACCCTCTAACAAAATAATTGAAAGTGAAAATGTTAGAGTAGATGAATTTTCTGAGAAAAATGATAAGGAAAGTAGAAAAGAACTGGAAGATTACAACAAGTTTGTCTACAATGAAGAACTTGACACTCTTCCTGAGCAGTAGTGTATCACTCATGAGCGACAAAACAATGCACCCAAGCATCAGGCTATAAACATCGAAGATCAGGAAATTGCTCAAAATGATGTTGTAAGTGATGGAGATCAGAATGAAGGTCAAGATGATGATTAAAATGATGAAAATAGAGATGAACTCATACTTTCCAAGAATGTCTGAAGACACCATCCATAGAATGGGATCATAGGAAACAAAAAGGTTGGAATGAGAACAAGAAGTAAGTCACTGAACACTAGATGTTTAATTTGTGATTTTGAGCCTAAATCTGTTAATATTGCACTTGAAAATGAAGAATGGGTTAGTGCTATGAATGAAGAGATAGAACAGATTGAGAAGAAAACAACATGAACATTAGTACCTAGACCAGATGACAAGAATGTCATTGGTACCAAATGAATATTTGTAAACAAGCTGAATAAGAATGGAGAAGTCACAAGGAACAAAGAAAGATTAGTATATAAGGGGCATGCATAAGAAGAAGGTATTGACTATGGATAAAAATTTGCACCCGTTGCTAGACTGGAAGGAGTCAGAATTCTACTTGCTTATGTTGGATACAAAAGATTCAAAGTATACCAAATAGATGTCAAATCTGCATTCCTGAATGGAATACTAGAAGAAGAGGTATACATTGGAAAACCAAAAGGGTTTGTTGATCCTAACAAGAGAAACATGGTTTGTAGACTACACAATGCCTTCTATGGATTGAAACAAGCACCTAGATCATAAGTATTGGATTTGTAAGAACAAGAGAAGACAACAATCTATATTTAAAAGAAGATACTGATGATAATACTTTGATTGCTAATATATTTGTTGATGATATCATATTTGGCGGTAATGATATGTTATGAAAATATTAGCTAATGAAATGAGAAAATAATTTGAGATGTCAATGTTTGGGGAGATCAAATTCTTTCTTGGTCTATAGATTCTTCAACAGGATGCAAACACCTATATCACAAAATCTAAATACATCAAGGAAGTTCTCAAGATATTCAAGATGGAGGACTCCAAGCTAGTTGGAACACCTATAGAAACCAGATGCAAGATGAAAAAGGAAGACAAGTCAATCGAAGTAAATCAGACCTTATATAGATCTATGATTGGAAAACTCATGTATGTTGTTCATACTAGACCAGACATAGCACATGTAGTTAGAATAGTTGCAAGATTCTTTGCTAATTCCAAGGAATCATACATGACTGCTGTCAAAAGAATTCTGAGATATCTAAAGAATACCAAAGAATATGGCTTATGGTATAAAAGAGAAGGCAAATTTGAGCTTCAAGTCTATACAAATGTTGATTGGGCTGGAAACTTAGATGACAGAAAGAGCACAACAAGAGGAGTATTCTTTATGGGTGACAGACTTGTCACATGGATAAGTAAGAACCAATGATGCATCTCACAATCTACTACATAAGTAGAATATGTGGCTACTGCTGCAAATTTCTCTAACATTGCATGGATCAAGAAATTACTGGAAGGTATGAATATGAAAATTCTTGAACTAGTGATTATCTATTGTGATAATGCTAGTGCAATAAACATATCAAAGAACCCTGTCATGCATGCTAAGACAAAGCATATTGCTATAAAGTATCATTAATTAAGAAAAAAAGTGAAAGAGAAAGAGGTGAATCTAGGATATGTTCAATCCAAGGAACAATTAGTAGACATATTCACAAAGCCATTGCCTAAAGATACATTTGAGTACTTGAGAAAGAGACTAGGGGTCTGAGCTTTGTTTATTGGTCACTAACCTAGTTAGGAGGCTACATTAGCCTACACATAATCAGAAGATAATTTGTTTTGATGCGAGAAAAGAGATTGAATAAAAAGACATATCAGTACACAACAAGGTACTTATCTGCACCGAACACTAGAGTTATTGTATTGTTGATGGAAAGGGAAATTCAAGGAATAAATTAAAAAAAAAAAGAGGAAGGCTATAGTTTGGCATTGCTATCAAAGGGAGAGAGATTATATATCCATATGAAATATCCACCATTATCATCCAAAGGGAGAGAAGTATCCTAAGGGAGAGGTGAATCAAAGGGAGAGAGTATATCCGTATGAAATATCTATTACTGTCAAAGGACAAAAGAGATATCCATCAAGGAGAGGAACAATCAAAGGGAGAGAAAACATCAGAGATAGATTCAATGAAACATTCATCTCAGGGAGAAGATATTCTACAACAAAGGGACATACATAATTAGAATTTTCTACATCTATTCAGTGAAGGGAATGACGAATGAAGAAATTTCTCTGCTAGAATCAAAGCTAAGCTAGCAGAGCTTACCGAGAGCCAGACATGTGTATTGGTTATATAACAATAAGTTTGCTAGATTGATGAACTACAATTGATATATTTTATATTATATTAGTAGTAATGTAGTATGTTGCCATCAATTCCAAAGGGATATATTGATTAACTATAACTGATTGAATGTTTGAAGATGTTAAGTTGATGATCACTGAGCTGTAGAAAGTTAATACAAGACATTAGATTAGTTAATGTATTATATTGTCATTGATGTAAACTTAATATAATCTGATTGGTTATATATATTGTCAAAGAATTCAAAGAACTAAAGAGATAAAGGTTATGTTATTAGTAATGCATAAAAGTTCACTATACACCAAGTGACAACAAACATCGATGGACAGTGTACACCGATGGATAGAGAACCCCGAGAAGAGTCATAGTGATACCCAAGAAAGATACCTGAGAAAGAATTATGAAGAAAAACCTAAGTGATACCTGAGAAGAACTAAAAGTAACTATGTTTCCCGATAGACAGACAACCCCGGTGGACAGAGATGCCCGAGGAAAACTTAAGTCAAGACCGAGAAAACAAGGAGTTAAACACCAATCAGAACTGAAGTTCAGAAAAAAAAAAAGACTTAGCTGGCAGGAGCTAAATATGGAGTTAACTGATTGATTACATTATTTTCATCAACCAGTTAAAAGCTAGAGATTAAAGCTAGTTTTATTCCAATTTTCAAGGAGAAATCTACGGCATAAAACTAAAGCGTTCTTTAAAGCAAGAATGGAAAGATTTGCAGATCACGTTAAGAACAATAAAGACAAGGACTTAGAAATGGTGAAATCATGTCTATAAGAGAGATAAGATAATTCATTATGAATTAGGGGAGAGAATAGAGAGGATGCTGAAGAGAATAATGATGAAGATAAGAATTATTCATACAGTCCTAATCAAACAAGCTGAAGAACAGTGCTAAAGATTTCAGTGGACACTGAGTAATAGAGAAGCAACAACATCACTGAGCAGAAAGAAGTGGAGCAAAGGAAAAAAAGGGAAACATTGATCAGAAAGGTATTATGAGCTTACAATAGATGTGAACATCTACAAGATTAAGTTGTATTTATGAATGTATATCATATATTGTTTTAGTTTAACCATTGATTCATAAAATCTCTTAACAGAGTGGGATTTAACTATCCTTTATATATTGAGATACATCCCAAGGAGTATCAAAAAGTTTCTCATGAAGATAGCATACTGAAATGCCAGATATCAAGTGACAAACTATTATATTTAAATCCTCTAACAAGGTCACACTTAACAATGTGTTTGTAACAGGGTTGGCTCTTCACCGAGCTCACTTCAGAAGAGTGAAAATTTTGGGTTACCGGTCCTACATGGTTTTTCCCCTAACAGGGTTTCCACGTTAAAAATACACATGTCAAATGTGTAAATGGTTCATTGCTTTATTTTTTTGCTTTACACATTACTAAAATAGGATTGATCGGTAAACACTAAGTTATTTACTATATTTCGGGAAAGGCTAGACTGTTATTCGGTAAAGCTTAAGAAAAAGGATTAACAGTGAATTTTGAGCAGTAGTTATTTGACAAGATTATTTAAGGGCATACATCTTGTAGGACTGAAGATAACTAGAGGTTTATATTTGTGGTATAAAATTTTTTGGGTCGATTTATTGGATTAATTATTGAGGCCACTGATTCATCCCCCCTCTCAGTTATTCTAACAAGATCCGCTAGACCATGAAAATTAATATGAGAATGCTAATGGTGGGTGATTGTCATATTTGTATGAACCAAATTATGAAAGTTTTTAGGAAATTATCTCCTATGATATGGAGATTAAGTCTGATTTTGCCTATGAACCAAAAATGGATCTAAGCTTATTTGATGTGAACATTGATAGTTGTGATATTTTTAATGGTATGAAATCAATGTTTTGTCAAAAGGAAACTAGTAGTGTTGATAATGTTTCCTATAATAGTGTTTTATATCAGGGAAACATGTGCCAAGATGAGGACATGTAAAATGGAATGCTTGCTGACTTGTTGGAGCCACATTGTGAAATATTTCATGTGAAGCTGAAAGAGGCTTCAAATTTTATATCAGATTGTTTGCTTGAGCCAGAGGTATGTTCATTTTTCCAAGAATGGGATGTAAAGAGTGTTGATGCATTGTGTTTACTAGATGTTCAAATAAATCAAGAGGGGTATGTCAGCTATTAGACATAAAATGAGTCTTTTCTTTTTCTATTTTAGCATGATGATGTTTCCCATAATGAGCTAATTATGAAATCTAAGGTTACGGTTCATCATGTTTCCCCTAAATGTTTGCATAATACACATGGGGTTGAATATGAAAGAATTTCCTCTAATATCCAAGCATGTGTTGAAGTAAGTCAGCATGTTTCCAGTTATGTGACTAGGTTGGAATGCTTGTCTTCTCAGCTGGTTAGAAATTTTAAAGAATGTGATAGCCTTGTGTTACAAAATAATCTACACTTTCAATACTTTTGTGATTTACAAGTACCTAATGTCAATGAATATGCTGATTATTTTTTAAGTGATAAACTAAGGAGAAGTAGTAGTGTGTTTGATCAGGTAGATGGAAGTAATGATTTAAGTTTACCTTTGATCCATGGAGATGAGAATCAGATTTTTGATAGAGGTAAGTGATGATTTTTGTTGTGAAAGGGCTTGAGGCTATTTGTGAATAATTTGTACTTTTGTACAATTGCTTTCCTTTCAATTGTGTGTGGTGTTTGGTTTTCAATAAGGACCCAATTTTTTAAGAGAAGAGAAGTAGTATGATATTTTTGAATGGTCTTCTCTACCACGAGATTCTAAGTCTTCTGCATGCCCATAGGGGGCACACATCCCCAATCAGAGCCATTGTTGGAACTCTAAAAATTTTGGATACATTTTAGAGTGACTAAGTAAAAAATTTCTGTAAGGCACAAGTCATTGTCCCAAAAAGCTTTTGAAAGGGCCCTAGTTTGCACGCAAGTAATAGGATACCTAAAGATTTTTATGAGAAACCACTTGGGGAATGTGTTTATCACCTTTCATGGAGTAATTTTAGTGGGTTTCAGCTCTCAAAATTCAATTTAGATTTGTTTTTGAGATAGCTGTTTGAAGGTGTTGACACATATCTGCATTGTGCACGTATTCTGTTTTACTAAGTGATCGACTTTGGAGGTCTGCATATGAAGCCCAATTGATATTCATGACATAGGGATTATTCTAGTATGTTTTAGGAATGAAATTGAATCTCCATGTTCATTTTTATATCCCTGTGAGTTTATATGTTCAGTTTTCCATAGCCTTTCTGTTTGCAATTTTTTTTAGTTCTCTGAGTGTAATTTGCAAAATTACAAAGTGCCATACTTTAGGGTCCCACAATTGCACCTAGTTGGATCTCATAAGGATTTGAGTATTCCCCTATATTTAAAACATGGAAATGTACCTCCATGAAGATTTTCAGATCATGGTCAATCCATTTGATCACTTTGCTTAGCCCTTTCTAAATCCAACTTATGGAATTTCACTATGTTTGAGTTTAGAAAGTTTTGAGGGGGTGACATTGAAGATTAATGTCAGTTGACTAGTTGATTGTTTGGGAAATCTAATTACAATATTTTTTTCTTTATGTGAAAATGAATCAAGTTCCAATGTTTCCTACTATCAGGGTCTCATTTGATAGGTTTATGAATTCAAATTTAAAGGTGATTTGTGCAGATTCCCAGTGTTGACAGAATTAACTTTGCAGAACAACTAATTTCAAAGGTTTATAACTTCATATCAGATGGTTGTCTTGTGATGTCAATTTTGGATTTGTACTCCTTGTATGCAATTCTTCTATCAAAATCAGGAGTGGAGTCTCAGGGATTGTTTTTCCATTTGTTCGAGGTCATTTCCAGAATCAGTTTTCAAGGTTTTGCATGTGAAATGACAAAGTTTTAAGAAATTGCTAATTTTGATGATTAAGATCTTTCACTCTATGCACCTTAAGGGAAAACCATTTTAGAGGGTCTTTCTAAACATAGAAATCTCCTAATCCTCTAGATCTGAGTTCTCTAGGAAGTCTTTAAGTCAGTTTTTAAAGCTGTTTCCAGAGGCCAGTTTCTATTAGTGAGATCTGTTTGCAAGGGTATAAAAGATTGTTTGTTATGATTGCTAATTCAATGATTTATGGTCCAATTGCACTGAAATCCATGTCTGAATAAATTGATGTTGAAAATATTTTTGATAATTGTGATCTGCAAACCAAGATCTCAGGGACCCAACTTTTTTTATGCGGTTTCAATGCTCAATTTTATGTCATTTTAAAGTATGTTGGATTCATCAATGCTCCCAATTTCATTATCCAGATTTTGTAGCTATGTTTTCATACATGATTCCCATGAATTCAAAGGAGTGAGAAGGTTTTGGCTCTTTCTACTTTGATATTCCTCATATGGAACTAGATGAGTGTGAAGGAAGTTCGATTCTAGCAGCAACTATTGCATGGGATCATTCTTTCTTGTCGACCTTTAACAAAGCAATAAATGCATTTGAATCAACTTTGGGTCAAGTATCTTCTCAAATTAGAATATCTCCATGAATGCATCATTTAAGGGTGGTAAACAAGGTCAATACTGTAGATGAAAAGTCATGGAATATTATTGTGCAAAAGGGTCTTGAACATGATAGAATCAAGAAGTTCCAGAGATTGGGATTTTTCTCAAGCAAGGCAAATTTTTTTATTTGAGAAGTCTAAGAAGGACCAAGTCATTATTCCTAGGAGATCAAAGTTTGAAATTGATGTGAACATTGATTCTTTGGAATTGGTAGCTTGTCTTCAGGAAAATAATCAAAATTCATATCAATTCTATTTTGAGTTGCCTAATATATCAACATTTATTGGAAGTGTGGCAGCCAGGGAGATTCTTTTAGAGATGGTGGGTGTAATGCCAATTTCTATAACACTGCCAACACTCCCACGGCCTATGCAAGACACATATTGTCAAGGTTGTGCATGAAAGGTTTGATGACAAGTTCTATGACCTTTTGATGTCTCCCTATCGTGCTATGGGTGAACAAAATGGGATGTGCATGTTTTTAATAATGGAGGATGCTCATGTTCTGATCATGGGAGGCTGCATGGACTTCCAAAAGGTTGTGCAGGTAAAGGAAAGAATTACAGTTCATGGTAATGAAACTAAAAGGATGCGTGCGAGTTAAATTAGAAGGTTGCATGGGTTGGTGTAAACAAAGACTTTAGAAACTTTAAATGCAAATGCGAATGGCAGGTTGAACACCAATTTCCACAACCATTGCTAGCATCCACCCATGCACGAACAAGAGTTGTGCATGTTTTAAAGGAGGAGATGCCAGAAATCCTGCGCAGATGGAGATGGTAGAAAGGGATGAAAACATTCAAGCGAATGCAATATGCATGGTCAAAGCATAGACATGCACATGAACTGCTTAACAATTTTTTTTTAAAAGCTTGTGCAGGAGATGTTTTGAAGGTGTTGCGCAAGGAGGGGTGAAAGGTTTTATAATTCCAAGAAATTGCAATGGGTAGATGTAATGCCTCAGAGGCATGCTCATGTTTGAAAGTGCATCCTGTGCAATGGTGCAAGAAGAGTTGCACATGTTTTAAAAGCTTCAAACAAATGCATGTTGATAGGTGACAAATGCCTTAGAAGCCTATGCAAATAGAGGAAGTAGGAGCTTGTAGTGATGGGAACACATAGGGCATGTGAAATGTTTGTGAAAAGCACCAAATAAATGTCATCATATGGATGCCTACGCATGCAACAAGTTTTAAAAGGGCAGAGACTTTGGGGATTTATCCCACATGCGCTAGGTGGAGGTTCTTTTTAATGTTTTTATGTGTTTTTATTTGTAGAGTAATGTGAAGTGAGGAGCAAGGGCTCCTTGAGAGAGCTTGGTCGGATGGCTTGCTGACCAGAGTGTGCAATAGGCCAAATTTTGGCACACAAAGAAAAAGATTTAAAACTTACTGTGGGAAATTATCCCACATTGGTGGGGGAGTGGTATTCCCAAGTGTTTAAAATGTAAAGTGCATACATTATAATATAAAGTGAAGAGAGGAGGATCTTGGCACCCACGTGTAGGAGGTGCCTTGATTGACTTGCCTAAGAAGCTGGTGACTTTGACATCAACAAATTTTGGCGGTCCGCGCAGGCATGTCAATGGTGATGTGGCAGTGGTTGCGTGGCAAAAAAAAAATTTCAGGTGCAAAAGTATAACTTTACAAAATAATAATTTCAGGTGCAAAGTATAACTTTACAAAATAATAATTTCAGGTGCAAAAGTATAACTTTACAAACTAATAATTTGAAATCTGCATGAGACTAGCATGTTTAAAATTTTATTATTTCAAAATGGTAAATGTGTTCATGGGAGTGCCTTTTCCATATTTTCAGGAGGCAAAGTGAGTCAAGTTTGTGAGAGGATGCTTGTAAAATCAGATCATATTTTGGTTTTTGAAGATGAGAAAATATTTACAAAGATATTTTGGAAAGATGACATGTGGCAACTTCAAGAGAAATCTTAATTTCTCAATTCCATATATTCTTGTTTTCTTCATTGTGCCAAAGGTTCCAAGTTTTTTGGGCTCCAAGGGAGGTTCCAATTTTGTTGCTCCAATAGGGCGTTCTAGTTTCTTTGGTTCTAGAGGAATATAGTAGATTATTTTTGGACTGTGTTAAGATAGAAATAAAACATTTTAGGCTTTTTTTCATATTATTGAAGTGGTATATTTTGAAGTAAAGTTATATATAGAAGCATGATTCTTCACACTTAATACAAAATTCTAGATTCAGATACGTCCTTCGTGTTTAGTTTTTTAGCTTTGAGTCATCTGATTCATTGCATAAAGTTTATCTATGTATATGTTGTTATTCCTTAGTTTAGATCTATGATCAGATTAAATGATGCTATGGATAAGACATAGGTTCATTTGGTGTGCACGAGGATTCTGTAAGAAGTATTGGTCTGGTTTAATTGTGCTTATTGCTTTGAATCTCTGACAGTAGTTTTTTTCTGCATTCAAAATATACATTAAAGTATTGCCCAATGGATAAGGCACTAGTTAGTGATTAGTATTTTCCATAGTGATGCATGTCTGGTTGGGTTTGGCTATATTCTGCCCAAAATTTAAATCAAATCATTTTAATTTTTTTTTGTATGTGTGTGTTCTGTATGGTAATTGAGGATCCATCAATGATTGGTTATCATTCAACACTCTCTTGTCATTTTCTATTGTTTTCAATCCAGACAAAGTCATAAAGTGTCATAATTGAGATGGATTAGGTGTACCCGCCTAGGTCTTCTAGAGAAAGAAGTGCAGAGGGAAGTCTTTTCCCTATAGTTGGTCCAATTACCTGAGATTTCCCATACTTGGAATTAACCACTCTTTAAGATCTATCTCTAGGTATATTGGTAGCTTTCAAGGCATAAAATCATTTTAAAACACCAACAAAATGGTGACTCTATTGGGGAAATAGAACAGAAAGGTCTTGCAGAACTTATCTAGGAAACTCAGGTATAAATAAGTCAAATCAATAATCATTTGAGTTAGCCCATCTCAGTCACCAACAAAATGGCGATTGGACTGGGGATTTGTAGTATATTGTCATAAATAACGCAGGTTTTTCAAGTTGAGCTGGACTCCTAGCTTGCTTATTTATAAATCCACTCATTTCAGCCATATTGATTTGGGGAAAGAGTTATGAATGTTTGTAAATCTGAAAATTTTCCAGATTGTAGTTATCAGCCTGGTTGTTGTTGGTGTAAGAAGTTTTGAATGTCTTCTTTGTGAAAAAGTGTGTCAAATCCCATTGATTTGCTGAAAGTATGTTATCTTTGTGTAAATCCAGACTTGTCTATGTTTTACAAATATTTTATAAATTCTCACAGCAGTGAGTGGCGACTCTGAAAGATCTTTGTATCAATGTGCATTTAATTGAAAGAAATTTGTTAATCAGTTGGAATTACTTGCAGCAAAGATTTAGTAGATGCTTAAAGATCTAGTGGTTGAATGACCCAGTTAGAAAGAAATAAGAAGAATGGCAGAAAAAAATGAATTTACCCAGGTATTCCTCAAAGATTTCTGAGATAGCTTGGTTCCTTATAAGGTGAAGAGGTCACTAAAGAAATGAAAATAGATCTAAAGTTTTTCATACTTCCTGTTTTAATTTTCAGTTATCAAATCAGAAGTATGTTATTATTGTGAAGAAAATGATTGCATAAGTTGGATAGAAGATTTTGCAAAAGATAAGATGTACTATTAGATGAATGGTTAAATGGAGATTCCAAATTTAATGGATCTAGATATACTTCCTAGATCTGAAAATTACTAGGCAAAGTCTGAGGAACTTGATAGGAATCTTGCATTGTTAGATCAAAGGATCTAAGAGGACACCATATTGATTCTAAGAAAAAAGGTAGGAGAGGAATGAGGAATTAGTACATTTTTTATGAAATTTTTTGTAATGCATATGATGAGCTTCCAATGGGTGTTGAACTTCAAGAGTCCACTTACATTGATTTTTTTTAGAGTTGTGTATTCCTGATTCACATGACTAGTCTATCACCTTAAGAATTAAGGGTATTGAATATGTCAAAAAATGGATGGATTGGGTTGAGAAATATGAATCTTAAAATGAACTTGATGCTAACTCTAATTATGTTGATGATGGTGACTCTAGTTGTGCTGGTGATGCTAACTATTATGCTGACGATGAAGTCAATGAATATCAAGATGTTGAAGATGAATCTATAGTTGACAATGTTTCCGTTAAATCTGTAGATTATTCTTTTTCTCAACATAATAGTGTAGATTTCTTGTCTTAGTTTAAGGAATTTTTTTGTGGACAACAAGAGGATGATTATGATGCAGATGAAATTTGTTGTGATGATTCCTTTGCACATATTGACATGAGTCAAGAACTTTCAATCCTTGTTTCCAATGGGGAAGATATTCGTTGTACTAAGAGAGAAGCTAAAGAAGGTGAAAATGAAGTTCAATGTCCATTAATTAGTGAGAAAATTTCAGAACTATTAGTTGCTGATTTTTTAGAGGTATGCACCTAAAGTGGTTTCTACTTCGCAATACCCAGTTGATATATGTTTCAACAATGATGATATGCTGATGGGTGCGTAGTGTGATACATATACTAATTTTTATCTTCCTACCTTTGAGTCAAATAATGTGTGAGATCAAAGTGCGCATGAATGTGAAAATTTTGCAAAGGTTGTGTATGATGAGTATGAAGACTCATACACTGATATAAGTTTTGACTAGGATGGACTCAACATGAAAGAATATGGTGTTGATTCTTGTTTTAAAAAGAGTAATAAGTTTACATGTGTATTCTCATATTTGCAAGTGATAAGTGAGCCTTTGTTTGATAATACGTTTTCAGATTTGGAAGATGCTGGTAGAAGTTGTGATCAACAAGCTATCTATGGTATTGTGTAGTCAAAATTTTATTGGGTTATGTTCCATTCTAGTTTGCAAGTTGCTGTTAAAAATGATACTTGTTCTTTGATGCAAACTAGCATTCAAAATGTGTTTGATTCTAGCTATGTGAAAGAGTTGGAGTATCTTTCTTTTCAGCTTGTTATTGGTAGTAAAAGTTGTGACAATTTGGCATTGCACAATGGCCAGCATGCTTGACAATTTGGTGACTCTATGTTGTTGGTTGATGATGAGTATGTTGATTGCATTTTATATGATGTGCTGAAGATATATGGAAGTGGTTTTGATCATGCTACCGGAAGTAATGATTTTAGTTTACCTTTGATCCATGGAGATGAAAGTCAAATATTTGATAGGGGTAAGTGTTGATTTCAGTTTTTTGGTTTTGAGTCATTTGTAAATAATGTGTATATCTGTATAGCTTATTTTCTTTTAGCAGTGTTTTGTTTGGTTTTCAATAAGGAACCTAGTTTTTGAAGTGAAAGGAAGTAATTTGATTGTTTTTAATGGTCTGCTCCACCATGATATTCTAAGTCCTCTGTATGCCCACAAGGGGCATGCGTCCCCAGTCAGAGCCACTATTGGCACTCTCAAATTTTGGAGAAATTTGGAGTGACCAAGTTGAAATTTCTCTAAGGCACAAAGTGAGTACCCCTATAAAACTTTTGAAAAGGCCTACTTTGCATGCAAGTAAAAAGAGACCCGGAGATTTATATGAGGAACCACTTGGGGAATGTGTTCATCACCTATCATGGAGAAAGTGTATTGGTTTTCAGCTTTCAAAAGTTAGATTGAATGTATTTTTGAGATAGTTGTTTAGAAGTGTTAACCCAAATCTGCACTTTGCACATTTCCATATTTTACTGAGTGACTTACTTTGGAGGTTTGCATTTTAGGCCAGATTGATACTCGTGACATAAGGGTTGTTCTGAGAAATTTTAGGAATTATAATGAGTCATCATGTCCATCTACAGATCCCTGTGAATTCATATGACTAATTTTCTAAGGCCACTTTGTTTGCATTTTATTCTGTTTTCCTGGGTAAGAAATACAGAAGTATAAAATGCCCTACTTTTGGGATCCTACAAGTTGCACCCAGTTGAAGATCACAAGGAATTTAATTTTCCCCTATGTTTTAATCATGAAAATGTTCCATCATGAATATTTTTACACCATGGTCAATCCATCTAGCCAGTTTTCTCAGGCAATTCCAAATCAAGCATGTAGTGTTACTAAATTTGAATTCAGAAAGTTGTTAGAAGGCTGACTTCAAGGATTAATGTTGGTTGACCAGTTTACCATTGGAACAAGATAGTTAAAGCCTTGTATTATCTATGTGAGAGTGAATCTATGTCCAGGGTTTTAGACCATAAGGGTTTTAGTTGATATTTTTTGAAGTCAAATCCAAGTGGATTTTATTCAGTTTCTTGTGTACTCAATGACTAGTCATCCAGGAGGCCAACTTTGCATATTGACATTTTGATGCCACTTGATGGTCATGATAAGTGAGTTGTTTCTCTGAATTCTATGCATGAAGGTGTACTAACTGAGGATCTAGGAGTTGATTTTTTATGTCACAAGATGATTCTAGACGTGTTTCGTTATGTTTTTATATTAGTATCCTTGCAGTGTTTCAGAATGACCAAGTTCGGTCAATGATAACTTACACCCAGGTTTGAATTGGGTCAAACCCTTTTGGAAACTTGTTCTTTGTACCTAATTTCATTCTCATACTTAGAGGCAGTCTCCCAATGTAGATTTTTATATTTTATAAGGCAATGACTGAGTGGGTTTCCAAAGGAGTTTCAATGTGCCCAATTGTAGATATTAGAAAGTAGCCAATTTTGACAATCAAATTCTTCCATCTTAGGAATCATCATGCAAATTATTTTTACAGAGTGAATGTTGGTATGTCAACTTGCATAATTTCTAGTTTCAGAGGTTGTGTGGGGGTCATCTAATTAGTTTTCAAGAGTAATTCTGGAAGCCACTCACTATGTTTTCATCATGATGCAAAAGTCTCAGAGGTTGATTGTGATGGCCACAAAAGGAGTGTGTTTTATTTTGAAATATTTTTCAAGAGACTGTAATCAATCAAATAAAAAAGGGTGTTGAGCATTTTTCATTGGCTGGGTATATTGGATGTGAATTGTCATTTCACAAATAGGGCACATGATCTATTTTATTACAGATTTCTTAATAAATATGATTTCATAAAGTGTTTTGTATTTCAAACAAGGCTAGAAAACTGTTAATCAAATCCTTCAACAATGTATAGTCTGATAGTTGTGGATGTATGGTATGAATATGTGTGAAAATTTTACATCAATTAGAGAAGAGTCAGCTGATCTAAATAAGGAGACACTAATCATGGCATAAATGGTAAGTGATAAGAAATTGGCATAGACAGTGAACCGTACAATGTTCAAGTGATGCAAATTTTTTAGTAAAGATCATTGGGGGGGGGGG
>MU225495.1:1135285-1151492 GCA_018584345.1 Thuja plicata | reverse complement strand
TGGGGCACCACATAATAACTAAAGCTCCACAAATTATGTAATGTCTCCTTGCATACATATGGTGACAATCCATGAAATGTCATGCTGACAGGAATGTATACAATAAATTGTTGAATATCTTGGAAAATCCCAACCTGCATTGGAATAGGAGCTCACGAACAGGGTATGATCCCCATCAAAGCACAAAGTGTTGGAGAGGTTTTAAAAAAATTTAAAGCAAACACAATGGACATGTGAAAATTTAGATTCCAGAACTTCTACCTCTATTTTCCTATGCATATCAAAATGCAAACAATACAAGCATTGGCACGACATGTGATTAAAGTGACAGAACAACATGTGGGTATACAATAAAGCATAGACATCTACATAAGCTTCCAGGTATAGGCTACGTAGGATTGGTTAGTGAGGAGTGCACCAGTATAACAGTATGTTCTCCATGTATTCACCTCGGTCATTGATGGGCCCTCTACTCTATATTGCAACATTATAAGCATAAGTGAGTAATCTAGATCAAGATGGATCAGAAAATAATCCTCTTGAGCCAGTAGGCGAACTCAGCCTCCCTCATGATGAGATTTTTAGGGTGGCCCTCGAGGAGAAATGGAATGAACTATATGGTGGTTCACCATCAGAAGTATGGGACCAAATTGATCAACGCCTTATGGAAACCATTGACCGAAATTGTGAGTAGAGGCTCCTCATAAATGGCTACACTGTCCAAAGGCACATCGTCATCTATGTGTTCCACGAGAGTATTTTGGGCTAGATTTTATAAACAAAAATGATTTGAATACTAGTATAAGTGCCGATATATAGATCTAAGTGCTTCAAGAGAGAACGTCATGGTTGTGGGCATAATCTTGTTCACTATCACTCAACTCATGCATTACAAGGCAGAGTGGAAATAAACAAGTAGAGATGGATGTGAAATGACACGTGAATTGTTTTTAGATTGCCTAAAAGAAATGTGATCACTCAGATTTTCCTTGGCCGCCAGTGTAATGGGTGTGAGTTTATAAATGTGTACTTATGGCATTATCCCACATTGGTAGTTGGGTGTAATGTTTGAAAATTTTTATATGAAAGCACTTGCATAGAAATCTGAAGTAAAGAGAAAGAGCACCATTGGTGGACACACTCGCTTTGGATGGTGTTACTGACTTCAAAATTAAACATATTTTCATTGGGACCTATGTCCGTAAGTTGGAGGGTGAAGTGGTAGTGAAAGGTAGAGAAGAAGGTCAGACATGCAAGGATCTTGAGGCAATCATTGGTAGGTGCGATCTCACGATCCAAAACATGCTTGAAAGTTACCATGAAGGGATTGCTCGAAAGGTTACCATCAACGGATTGCGGTTGGCCGACATGTGGAAAACTGATAGGTGGTGGGGCCTAGGTAGAGGGTGATGTGGTAATGTGGTAGGTGATGCACAAGTTCCCAGTGACGACAATGTGGCAGACCGATCAAAGATGTGACATGTGGCGACGACAGATGGATTTTAGAACCCCCCATCAAAGACGCGACATTCAAATGTGCAGAAAAAGAGATTAAAGGTGCACAATAATATTGTTATATTAATAACTTTAAATCTGCACAGCTTAGTTATAAACTAAGTATTAAAAGGGAAAAATAATAATTTCAGGTGCAAAAGTATAACTTTACAAAATGATTGAAATCTGCATGAGACCAGTATGTTTAAAATTTTATTATTTCAAAATGGTAAATGTGTTCACAGGAGTGTCTTTTCTAGATTTTCAGGAGGCAAAGTGAGTCAAGTTTGTGAGAGGATACTTGCAAAATTAGATCAGATTTGGGTTTTTGAAGATGAGAAGATATTTGCAGAGATATTTTGGAAAGAGGACATGTGGCAACTTCAAGAGAAATTTGAATTTCTCTCTTCCATATATTCTTGTTTTCATCATTGTGCCAAAGGTTCCAAGTTTTTTGGGTTCCAAGGGAGGTTCCAATTTTGTTTCTCCAACAGGGGTTCCAATTTCTTTGGTTCTAGAGGAATATAGTAGATTATTTTTTCAGACTATGTTAAGATAGATATAGAACATTTCAAGATTTTTGCATATTATTGAAGTGATATATTTTGAAGTAAATTTGTACACAGGAGCATGATTCTTCACACCTAATACAAAATTCTAGATTTAGGTCTCTCCTTCGTGTTTACTTTTTGAGTTTTGAGTATTCGAATTCATTGCATAGAGTTTATCTATGTTTATGTTGTTATTCCTTAGTTTTGATCTAGGATCAAATTAAATAATGCTATGGATAAGACATAGTTTCATCTAGTGTGCACAAGGATTTTGTAAGAAGTATTTGTTAGAATAACTGAGGGGGAGGGAGGGGGCGGCATGAATCATTGGCCTCAAAAATTAATCCAATAATCCAACCAAAACTTTATACCAAATATATAAAATATCTAGTTATCTTCAGTCCTACAAGATGTATGTCGTTATCAAATATGTGTTGCTTGGTGAATATACTATTTACCCTTTCCTTAAGCTTTACTGAATAGTAGTCTATCTTCTTAACCTTTGCCGAAATACAGTAAATAACTTAGTGTTTACCGATCAATCCTATTTTAGTAATGTGTAAAGCAAAACATCAAAGCAATGAACCATATACACATTTGACACATGGATTTTTAATGTGGAAACCCTGTTAAGGGAAAAAACCACTTGGGATGGTAACCCAAAATTTTCACTCTTCTGAAGTGAGCTCGGTGAAGAGCCAACCCTGTTAAAGGTTACAAACACAATGTTAAGTGCGACCTTGTTAGAAGTTTTAAAACTAATAGTTTATCACTTGACCTAGCATTCACTATGTTGTCAACATGAAAACCTTTTGATACTCCTTGGGATGTATCTCAATATATAAAGAATGGTTAAGTCCTAATCTCTTAAGAGATTTTCTGATCCAATGGTTAAACTAAAATAGTATATGATCTGTTCATAAATACAACTTAATCTTGCAGATGTTCAAATCTATTGTAAGCTCATAATACTTCCTTTGATCAATGTTCTCTTAAATTTCTTTTTATCCACTTATTTCTGCTTGGTGAATGTTGTTGCTTCTATGTTTCTAGGTGTCTACAAAATTCTTAGCTCTATTCTTCAGCCTATATAATCAGATCTGCATGAAGACTTCTTATCTTCACTAGAATTCTCTTCAGCATTCCTCACTTCTCATAATGAATTTCTTTTCTCTTTATATAGACATGATTTCATTGTTTCTTGTCCTTCTTTTTTTCTTCATTGATCACTTCTTGATCTGTAAATCTCACCATGCGTGCTTTAGTTTTATTCCGTAAATCTCTCCTTGTTTTCTGGAATAGAACATGCTTTAAATCTCATTCTTATCTTTAGCTTTTAATTGATCGATGAAAACAAATTAATCAACCAGTTAACTCTAATTATAGCTCCTACCAGCTAATTTGTTTTGTCATTTCCTAACTTCAGTTCCCGTCGGTCAATACTTCAGTTGTGCTCGGTGACTACTGCAGATAGCTCAAACATCAACTTCAGTTCTATTTAGTGACAACTAAAGTTAGCTTGGTAATGATTGCTCAATTATCACTTGCTCAGGTAACACTATCCATCAGGTAACACTGTGAACTTCTGTGCTCAGGGTTCATTGTCCATCGGAGTTTACTGTCACTCGGTGTACATGATTACCGACGATAAAAACTTTGTCTTTTCATTTCTTCAAGTTTTGTGAAAATATGTGTATGAGAAATCATACCATATCAAGTTGACATCAATGAAAATACAAAACATTAACTAATTTAATGTCTTGCATTTACTTTCTGCATCTCGGTGATCATCAACTTTGTCATCTTCAAACATTCAATCAGTTATAGTTCATCAATCTCTCCCTTTGGCATTGATGGAAACATACTACATACTACTAATACAATATGAAATATATCAGTTTTAGTTCATCAATCTCAAACAATTTTTTTTTTCTATAACTAATACAAATATCTGACTCTCGGTAAGCTCTTATAGCTTAGATTTGATTCTTGCAGAGTACTTTCTTCATTCTTTATTCCCTTCACTGGATAGATGTAGCAAATTATGATTATGTATCTCCCTTTCTTGTAGAATTTCTCCTCCAATTATCTCCCTTTGATGGATGGTTGTTTCTTTGAATACCTTTCTCCTTGGAATCTTTCTCTCCCTTTGGATGTTCTTTTCTCTCCCTTAGTAGAAACTTCTTTCTCTGAAATTTTCTCTCCCTTTGACTGTTCCTCTCCTTGATGGATATTTATTTTCTCTTTAAAACTAATATATTTCATTGAATACTTCTCTCCCTTTGACAACAATGCCAAACAAAAATATGTCGTTCTTCTTAATATATTCCTTTAATTTTCTCTCCATCAGCAATTTAGCTCTGTAGTAGCCATGGATATCTCTGGTGTTCGGTGCAGATAATTACCTTGTTGTGTACAGATATATCTTTGCAGTCCATTTCTATCTTGCATCAACATGATTGATCTTCTGATAATGTGTAGGCTGATGCAGCCTCCTAGTCAGCTTAGTGCCCAGTAGACAAGGGTCGGACCCCTAGTCTCTTTCTCATATACTCAAATGTATTTTTTGGCAATGGCTTTGTGAATATGTTTGCTAATTGTTCCTTAGATTGAACATATTCTAGTATCACCTCTTTCTCTTGCACTTGTTCCCTTAAGTAATGATACTTGATAACAATATGCTTTGTCTTAGCATGCATGACTGGGTTCTTTGAAATGTTGATAGCACTAGTATTATGACAATAGATAATTACTAGATCAAGGATTTCCATATTCATACCTTTCAGCAATTGCTTGATCCATGCAATGTTTGAGCAATTTGCAGTAGCAGCCACATATTCTGGTTCTGCAGTAGATTATGAGATGCATCCTTGCTTTTTACTTATCCATGTGACAAGTCTATCACCCATGAAGAATGCTCCTCCTGTCATGCTCTTTCTGTCATCTATGTTTCCAGCCCAATCAACATCTATATAGACTTGAAGCTCAAATTTACCTTCTCTTTTATACCATAGACCATAGTCTTTGGTATTCTTTAGACATCTCATAATCCTTTTAACATCAGTCATGTGTGATTCCTTGGGATTAGCATAGAATCTTGCAACTATTCCAACTGCACGGGCTATATCGGGTCTAGTATGTACAACATACATTATTTTTCCAATCATAGATCTATATAGGATCTGATTTACCTCAGTTGACTTGTCTTCCTTTGTCAATTTGCATCTAGTTGCCATTGGTGTTCCAACTGGTTTGGAATCCTCCATTTTGAATATCTTGAGAACTTCCTTGATGCATTTGGATTGTGTGATGTAGATGCCTGCATCCTGTTGAAGAATCTGTAGACCAAGAAAAAATTTGATCTCCCCAAACATTGACATCTCAAACTCTTTTCTCATTTCATCAACAAATGATTTGCATAACATATCATTACCTCCAAATATGATATCATCAACAAATATTTCAGCAATCAAAATATTATCATCACTATCTTCCTTTAAATATAGATTATTGTTATCACTTGTTCTTACAAATCCAATACTTATGAGATAAGAGTGAAGTCTTTCATACCATGCTCTCGGTGCTTGTTTCAATCCATACAAGGCTTTGTGTAGTCTACAAACCATGTTTCTCTTGTTAGGATCAACAAACCCTTCTGGTTGTTCAATGTATACCTCTTCTTCTAGTATTCCATTTAAGAATGCAAATTTGACATTCATTTGGTATACTTTGAATCCTTTGAATGTAGCATAAGCAAGTAGAATCCTTACTCCTTCTAGTCTAGTAATGGGTGCAAAGGTTTCTCCATAGTCAATACCTTCTTCTTGTGCATACCCTTTGAATACTAGTCTTTCTTTGTTCCTAGTGACTTCTCCATTCTTATTTAGTTCAGTTCTGAATATCCATTTGGTACCAATAACATTTTTGTCATCCGATCTAGATACTAATATCCATGTCTTATTATTCTCAATATGTTCAATCTCTTCATTCATAGCATTGACCCATTCTTCATTTTCAAGTGCAGTATTGACAGATTTAGGCTCAAAATCACAAATTAAATATTTGTGTTCAATGACTTACTTCTTGTTCTCATTCCATCCTTTTTGTCTCCTATGATCTGGTTCTATGGATGGTCTCTTTTGACATACTTGGAAAGTACCATTTCATATCTTTGTTCACCATTATGATCATCATCTTTACCTTCATTATAATCTTCATTGCTCGGTACATCATTGTGAGAAATTTCTTAATTTTTCAGTGTTGGTAGCTTGATGCACAGGTGCATTGTTTTGTCACTCGGCAATGATATACTATTTCTCAGGTAGAGTGTCAGGTTATTCACTATAGACAAATCTGTTGTAGTCTTCCAATTCTTTTATGCTTTCTTCATCATTTTTCTCAGCAAATTCGTCCACTTTGACATTTGCACTTTCAATGATTTTGTTAGAGGATTTGTTAAGACATTTATAAGCCTTGCTTTTGGTAGAACAACCTAGAAATATTCCTTCTCCATCTTTAAAAATATAACATTGACTTCCAAAAATTTTGAAGTAACTTACATTGGGTGTGTATCCATACTGGATAGCTCATAAGGTGTCTTATTGATGTCTTTCTTCAATTGTACTTTGTTTAATGTATAGATAGCAGTACTGAAAGCTTCTCTCCAGAATGTTTGTGTGATGCCTTTCTCAAATAGTAGTGTTCTAGTTCAATCAACAATGGATATTTTCCTTCATTCAGAAATTCCATTTTGTTGTGGTGTTCTCGGTGCAGAAACCTATCTTTTGATTCCATGCTCATTACAAAAGTTAGTGAATTCATCAGAAATAAATTCTCCTCCTCTATCTGACCTTAGACATTTTAGTTCCTTTCCACTTTATTTTTCCACTATAGCTTTATACCATTTAAACATCTTGAATGCTTCTGATTTCTCTTTTAAGAACATAATAGTCATCATTCTAGAATAATCATCAACAAAGAGAATGAAGTATCTATCACCATAATAGCTCTTTGTTCTTATTGGTCCACATAAGTCAATATGTACTAATTCTACAATAGCATTAGATGTGTAGGTTTTTCTCTTAAAACTAGACTTTTTCATTTTACTTTTTTGATAATTCTTACACATGACATGGTCGAGTTTCAACATGCTTGGTAAGCCTCTTACTTTCCTTTTATTTCTTATCCTAACCATGTTGTCAAAATTCACATGACATAAAATTTTATGTCACAACCATATGTCTTCATTTCTATCCAATAAACATGTAGAAACTAAGAAATACAGTTTCAACTTCCAAGACCAATCTACATGCAAGATACCTGTTACAAAGAATGAAGAAAAAGATAGAAAAACCTGAAACCCTTCTGTGCTCAAAATGTGAGAGCTCAAATGTATTTTAAGATTATGAAAAAATAATTACAAGCATTCAACCTTAAAGATGAATGAAAACCCTAAAAAAGGAAAAAGTTGGGATGCACAAAATAATTAATATAACATATTAATTATATGCACCTACGAGAAAGCTTAAGAGAAAAGGAGTAATGAAACTACCTAATTAATCTAACACCCCCCTTAAGCAAAGCTCAGGAGGTAAGCTAACCTAGCACAACTAAGAAAGCAAGAAATGGGTCCCGGCAACAAGGCCTGATCAGGTACCCAATACAAGGAAATCTCTGTGAACCAGAGATAAAGGGGAAAACTCAATGGAAAAAACTCCTCTCCAAAAAGAGATATAAAAACAAGCAAAAGACAAAAGATGACTTCAAGAGACTCTCAAATCCATGAGTACAATGCATGCTGCCAACCCCCTGTGAGAGAGGGTCAAGGCTCCAAAGCCTCCCCAGAATGAAAGAACCCCTGGGTCAATGAACAAACCACTGTGACTCAAATACAAAGGAGTGAAATATAGTGAGTACTGAAGGGGTAGTCTTGAAAGAAGAGGTGGCACTGGAAGGCCAAGTTGATGCTTAAAGGAGTAGACATGAGGATCCTGAAATGGAATCCCCAATGCAAGTGGTATGACAGGTGTGCTGACACTATCATGAGAGAGGAGATGAGTGTCCTCTATAGAATCCTCAACAACTGCACCTGGTGGCTCGATGAATTGAGCTGGAGGGTCTAGCAGTGCTGAAGAAGAGTCTTGCTGAAGAGAAGGAACCTCAACAAGATGTGGTGTGGCAGTCACAACAGTGGTCTCAGGAACAACACAGAGGTTCAAGTGACCTGACTGCACCACATGATGCTCTCGCGGAAGAGGAGAGCTGTGCTCTGATGATGGATATGGTGGACCAAAGTGAGAAAAGGTGTAGAGATAGGTGGAATTATAAAATATCCCTGTAGCAACAATGCCACCTATCACACTATCCTTAATGAAGACCGAAGCTGGTGTGAACTCAAATGTCTTCCCTGATCCACTGTGTGTAATCTGGTAAATCAAGAGAAGGTTTGCAGACAAAGATGGAACATACAATACATCATTGAATGTGCCATCCTGAATGCATATAGAACCTTTACCATAGACTGGCATAAAAGTGTTATTCCCCGTGAGAATGTGGGGAATAGGAGAGGCCTCAATAGAAGAGAAGATCTCTGGAGAAGACGCCATATGGTGAGAAGCACCTGAATCCAGTATCCAAGGGACCTGGGAAGGGGATGAAACTGAAGCCTGTAATGCATGACCCTATCCAAAATCCCATCTAGATGTTGAAGATGAGGTAGAAGACTGAAAAGCAGACCCCTGTGAGGTGGAAGAGGATGAGAGGAAATAGTGCTCTTCTGAAGGAGAGCTTGCAAATCTGCAACTTATTTCTCATAGCCATCAAATCTCTTCTGAAAATAATGTGACTCATCATGAGGCCCCTTCTGACAATAGGAACATGTAGGGTTCTCAGTCTTCTATTTCTCCTTCTTAGAAGAAGATGGTGGGCTAGTAGAGTGCTAAGAAGAGGAATCAGATATCTACTTCGGCTTGGGCTTCTATGTATCCTGAGATGACTTGGAAAGCAATGCCTGTGATTGTGAACTTGTAAGAGAATCCATCTGACTGAGCTTGGACTGCTCACGAGTTAACCTGTCACAAAAGGTCTCAAACAAGGGCATAACATGACATGCACCCAGTGCCTCCATAGTGGAGTAGAAGGTAGAAGTGAAAATTTGATAAGGGCCACGAAGCTTTGAGAGTATCAGAAAGATACACTCATCATCTGACTTCATCTTTCCAGCAACCTGTAAAATAGAATGAAGAGACTTGAACTTCATTAGGAAGTCCTCAATATTGGTGAATGATTTAGGTACCAAGGAGGTGAACTCTACATCTATCTAGAGAACCCTGAACTGATTCATTGTGCCAAACAAGGTGTAAAACTTGTCCCACATATCCTTGGGTATGGTTAGACCATCCAGGTGGAACAACCCATCTGTAATATTCATGGCAATGAGGCCCATTGCCTCATCCATCCTATTTCTGTGCATAAGATCCTCATAAGGCCTCTGTAGAACTGGCTGAGCTGCATCTAGGCAGGATCATAAACCTCATGACATGAGGATTCTGGTCATTTGTGGCTTCCATGTGTGGTAGTTATGTGGTGTTAGCCGGGCCACAGAGGGGTCTGACATTGAGAGAAGAATAAGACGGAAGTAGAAGGGTCTTTCTGAAGAAAATTGCAAAAAGTAAAATGCACCCCCCCACAATGTAAAATATTATCCATTGTACACCACAAATTACTAAGAAAGCACAAGAAACGAGAAAAAAAACTGAGTTCCAGAAGCATAACAGGAGCACAAAAGAAGGTGCATCTTTGACTACAAAATCTGGCAAGCAAATGGAAAAATTAGGAAATGAAACCTAGATGAGAGCGAAAGGCTCAGAAAGAGATTTCCAACGATATATAGAAGTGAAAAATCTGAGTCCGTATGAGCCATGTAGGACCAAAAAGGCACAAGTACCCCCAAAAGACAAGCTCCCTAGAAAAAATAGTCCTGAAAAATATTTTGACGGCCGTATGGCTTCCACAGGACGTCTGGTCGGGCATAGGTGGTCAATGGGCAGCGGCACCGACGGAGGTGGCAGCTAAACTGGGCGGCGGTGGCGGGTTCCGGTGGCGGTGCGGTGGCCGGAGGGTGCGTGCGGGCTGAGGGCAGTGCGCGGGTGGTGTCCAGGCTAAGCGCCAGTGGCAGGTTTAAAATAACGCTGGAGACATTATTTTTAAAAGGTTTTTTTGATTTTTTTAAGAAAAAAAATGATTTTTTTTAAATTTTCGTGCCTGTACGGCCCTAATAGGGTAAAAAATTTCTCCCAAATGCTCCGGGGGCCAAATAGGTCATGTTTTATATGGATTCTAGGGTTTTTGGGCCTTTCAGACGCAATCATAGGGTCAGTTTTTGTCCAAAGTGCACCAAGAAAAAGAGACTCCCTAGATCCAATAAAAATAATAGAAAAAAGTAGAAAAAAAGATGCTTGATCCACAACTTCAAAAGAACTCGAACAAGTAGCAGCAGAATGGCTTTGATACCATATAGAAATTGAGAAATATAGTTTCAACTTCCAAGACCAATCTGCATGCAAGATACCTATTACAAAGAATGAAGCAAAAGATGGAAAAAGCTGAAACCCTTCTGTGGTCAAAATGTGAGAGCTCAAATGTATTCTGAGAGTATGAAAAAACAATTACAAGCATTTAACCTTAAAGGTGAATGAAAAACCTAAAAAAGGAAAAAGTTGGGATGTACAAAATAATTAATATAACATACTAATTATATGCACCTACAAGAAAGCTTAAGAGAAAAGGAGTAATGAAACTACCTAATTACTCTAACAAAACAAGTAGTATTAATATCATCAAGATAGAATAGGTTACCTTTTTTTTCTTTTCACCAATACCGATCAACCTTCTTGATTCATTAAAGATCTTTTCCTTTTTGTTCTCAAATGCAACTCGGTGACCTGTATTATTTAGCTGTGAAACACTCAATATATTATAGTTAAGTCCTTTCACCCAGTATGCATTTTCACAACTGATCAAATTATTCAACATTATGTTAGTAACAATTGAGAGGGGGGGTGAATTAGTGGCCTCAAAAATTTATTCAATTTAAACTTTAATCCACCAATCAATACTTCTCCAATTATTAATTCCCTACAAGATGTATGCCTTTGTAATACTTGAAACAAATATATGTCTGTTGGTTTACCTTGTCTGTCCTTATTCTCCTTGATAACCGATAAGTAGTAAACTGTATTTACCGATACTCAGTAAATATGCAGAGTATACCAATCAATCCATAAATGCATATGTAGAATGTAAAACAATAAAGTAATGAACCATACACATATAACACAAGGATTTGAATGTGGAAACCCTGTTAAGGGAAAAACCACTGGGACTGGTATCCCAAATTTTCACTCTTATAAAGTGAGCCCTGTTAGGAGCCAACCTTGTTAAAGGTTACAAACACACTGTTAAGTGCGACCTTGTTAGAGGATTTTTATACATAGGTTGTCACTTAGTATCTGGCATCTACGCTACCATTCTTGAATCAGTCTCATGACTGTCAATAGGCTTTATGCTAATCTTACTACCATCCTTAAATCAACCTCCTTCTTAGACTGTCAATAGGGTTTAGGTAAGACCGATGCTACTATCATGAGTCAACCTTTTGGTAATCTGTTAGGATATACCTCAATTACAAAAGACTGTTAAGTCCTGCTTTGTTAAGAGACTTAATGCTTCAATGGTTAAACTGAAACAAAATGACCTGTTTCTAATGCAACTGAATTGTATATTTTTAGATCTATTTACTTAAAATATCTTTTTGATCAATGTATCAATTTAATTCCTTTGTACTTAACTCTTTCTTCTCTGTGATGCTATGCTTTTCTGTTCGTCGGTGTCTGCAGAATTCTTTAGCTCTCCCTTAGCTTGATTGATCAGGACTGCATGAAGTTTATCCTTCATTAATTTCTCTTCAACATCTTCTATCAGGTCACTCCCCTATGTATCTGATTGCTTATGAAAATGAATTATGCTTGCTCTTATATAGACATGATATTCCTTAATTCTTGGTTCTTGATTCTTGGTGTGAACAACAATCCAACCAAATTGATTTACGACTTTAACTCCTGATTTATCTTGTAGTTATCTTCTTACCAGCTGTACAAATCATCTTTAAATCACTTACTTAGCTATGGTCAAATAAAAAAAATAAAACAACAAGTTAAGTCTATCTTTAAGCTCTACCAGCTAGATATTTTGTCATTTTTTGATCTCTCTTTTCTGTCGGTCAATTCTACAGTTTGTTGCCAGTGACAACTGCCAGTTCCATTGGTAAAAATTTAGTTAGCTTCAGGATCTCCATCCGTTGGGCATCATTGGATCTTGTTCGTTGGGCAACATTATTTTTATCTCATCGGGCATCTTGTGATTCTTCTTTGTCGGGCAACACTGTCTTTAGATCATCGGGTATCACTGTGACTTTATCTCTGTCTTTATCGATGGTGTGCACTCCACTGGTGTAGTCTGTCACTTGGTGAATACTTGACTTTTATGCATTGCTAAAAGAATAACCTCTGTTCCATTGATTCTCTAAAGTCTTTGGCATTATGTATATGACCATACAGATAATATCAAGTTGACATCAATGACAATACAAACCATTATCTCATTTAATGTCTTGCATCATCTTCAACTTAATATAGTCAAAAATTTAATCAGTTACATGTCATCAATCTCTCCCTTTGGCATTGATGGAAACATACTATATTATCACACTATACTATTTCTAATAAAATATGAAATACAATTGTTGAGATTTATCAAATTACCAAACAGTTTGTTTTGATAACTGATAAAAATGTCTGACTGTCGGTAAGCTTTGTATTAGCTCAGATTTGATTCTTGCAGCTTTCTATTTCTTTTCCTGATGTGTTGTGACCTCTGTTGGTGTCAATTTTTCTCTTTGACTGTTCTGCTTCTTTGATGTCTTTCTCTTTTGTTTGCAACATTGATACAAAATTTCTCTCCCTATGGATATGATCTCTCACTATTTTGAGTAATCTGATAATGAGTATCTGATGATAATATGAATACATTCTCTCCCTTTGATATTAATGCCAAACAAATATTTTCACAAATATATGACATGTTGTCAAACAATGTCTTCTTTCCATAATATATTCCTTGAATTTCCCTTATCAATCATCAATATAACAATCTGCTCTAGTGCTCTTTCTGATATATACCTTTTTGTACATATAGATGTAGCTTTGAAGTTCAGCTTCTGCTTGCATCAATCATGAATGATATTCTAACAATATATGGCTGATGTAGCTTTCATTCCTTTTATTGACTGTTAGACATGGGCTTGACCCCTAGTCTTTTCCTCGGGTACTCAAATGTATCCTTGGGCAGTGGCTTGGTGAAGATATCAGCCAATTGTTCTTTTGATTGCACATATTCAAGTATTACCTCTTTTTCTTGAACTTGTTCTCTTAAGTAATGATACTTGATGGCAATGTGTTTAGTTTTTGCATGCATGACTAGATCCTTGGAAATATTTATTGCACTGGTGTTGTCACAATAAATAACTACTGGTTCTTTGATCTTCATATGCATTCCTTCCAGCAACTGTTTGATCCATGCAATATTCCAGCAGTTTGCAGCAGCAACAACATATTCTACTTCTGCAGTAGACTGAGAGATGCATCCTTGCTTCTTGCTAATCCATGTGACAAGTCTGTCACCCATAAAGAATGCTCCTCTAGTTGTGCTCTTCCGGTAATCAAGATTTCCAGCCCAATCAGCGTCGGTAAACACTTTCAATTCAAATTTTCCTTCTCTTCTATACCATAAGCCAAATTCCTTAGTATTCTTCAAATATCTTAGGATTCTTTTCACAACAGTCATATGTGATTCCCTAGGGTTAGCAGAAAATCTAGCAACAATCCCTACTGCATGTGCAATATCTAGTTTAGTGTGTACAACATACAGGAGTTTCCCTATCATTGATCTGTATAGAGTTTGATTTACCTTTGTTGTCTTGTCTTCCTTTGTTAATTTGCATCCAGTAGGCATCAGTGTTCTAATAGGTTTGGAATCTTCCATCTTGAATATTTTCAGAACCTCTTTGATGTATTTGGACTGTGTAATGAAAATACCTTCACTTTGTTGAATAATCTGCAGAACAAGAAAGAACTTGATCTCACCAAATATAGACATCTCAAATTCTTTGCTCATCTCTTCAGCAAATGATTTGCATAGCATATCATTGCCTCCAAATATGATGTCATCAAAAAATATTTCAGCAATCAAAGTGTTAGCATTAGTATCTTCTTTTAAATAAAGATAACTGTTTTCACTAGTCCTCATAAATCCAATACTTATTAGATAGGAATGAAGTCATTCATACCAGGCTCCGGGAGCTTGTTTTAATCCATACAAGGCTTTGTGAAGTCTACATACCATGTTCCGCTTGTTTGGATCCGCAAACCCTTCTGGTTGTTCAATGTATACCTCTTCTTCAAGTATTCCATTTAGGAATGTTGACTTGACGTCCATTTGATATACTTTGAATCCTTTGTATGTAGCATAAGCAAGTAGAATTCTTACTCCGTCTAGCCTAGCAATGGGTGCAAAGGTTTCTCCATAGTCTATACCTTCCTCTTGTGCATACCCCTTGCATACTAGTCTTGCTTTGTTCCTTGTGACTTCTCTATTCTTGTTCAGTTTGTTCCTGAATATCCATTTTATACCGATGACATTCTTGTCATCTAGTCTTGGCACAAGTGACCATGTCTTGTTCTTTTCAATCTATTCAATCTCATCATTCATAGCACTTATCCATTCTTCATTATCTAGTGCAACATTGACAAATTTTGGTTCAAACTCACAAATTAAGCAATTTGAGTTTAAATACTTACTCCTTGTTCTTGTACTAGCTTTCTTATCTCCTATGATCTGGTCCTCTGGATGGTTCCTTCTTACATATCTTGCAAGTACATGTACAGCTCTTTGCATATCAGCTTGATCTTCATTACCTTGCACATTATTTAGATCATTATCCTGACCGTCAGTAACAACATTCTGACCATCGGTTGCAACATTATGTTGTTCTGGATTTAAGCACTGTTGCTCAGGTAGAGTTATGGGTTCTTCACAATATACAAACTTGTTGGAGTCCTCTGGTTCTTTTGTGCTTTCCATCTCATTCTTTTCTACAAATTCATCAATCTTCACATTTGCACTTTCAACTTTTTTGTTAGAAGCCTTGATTAGACATTTAAAAGCTTTGCTTTTGGTAGAATACCCCAGAAAAATACCTTCATCAGTTTTGGCATCTAGCTTTCCATTTCTTTGATGTTTTAAGACATAACATTGACTGCCAAAATTTTTGAAGTAACTTACATTGGGTGTTTTACCATACCATAGCTCATAAGGAGTCTTCTTTGAGTCCTTTCTTAATTGTACTCTATTAAGTGTTTAAACAACATTGCTAATAGCTTCTCTCTAGAAGATCTGGGTGATGTCCTTCTCTATGATCAGTGTTCTTGCACAATCAACTATTGATCTGTTGCTTCTCTCAACAATCCCATTTTGTTGTGGTGTTCATGGTGCAGAAACCTATCTTTTTATACCATGCTCATTACAGAATTTAGTGAATTCATCTGATATAAATTCTCCTCCTCTATTTGATCTCAAACATTTTAGATCCTTACCACTTTGTTTCTCTACCATAGCCTTATACCATTTAAACATCTTGAATGCTTCAGATTTTTTTTTTAGAAACATGACTGTCATCATTCTAGAATAATCATCAACAAAGAGAATAAAATATATATCCCCATAATATCTCTTTGTCCTCATAGGTACACATAAATTAGTATGGACTAATTTTAGAATATCATCAGATGTATGGGTTTTGCTTTTGAAACTAGACTTTGTCATTTTATCTTTTTGACAATTCTTGCACATGATGTTATTTGGCTTTGTCATCATCGGTAATCCTCTTACACTTCTTTTCCTGCTTATCTTCATCATGTTATCAAAGTTCACATGACACAACCTTTTGTGCCATAGCCATATGTCTTCGTTTCTAGTCATCAAGCAAGTGGGGTTAGTATCATTCAGATAGAATAAGTTACCTTTGGTTTGTTCACCGGTACCAATCA
>MU225495.1:1104797-1134198 GCA_018584345.1 Thuja plicata | reverse complement strand
AAGTTTCAACTTGTCCCACATTGTCTTTGCATTTTTGCAATCTTTGACATCCTCAAATTCAGCATCAGAGAGTGAGGCTGAAAGCTCTATAACCATGTAGTTATGTTCATGCTTTACTCTCAATTGAGCTACTGTCAATGGTCCTATAGGAAACACATATTTAGTATCTAAGTATTGAGTAATATCATTGCCAATACCTGATAAGTGAAGCTTTATCCTGCTTTGCCATGAAGCAAAGTTGTCCTTGTTCAACTTGGACACATCTCGTTTGTTCATCTTGTGATCTTTACTTAGGTCTTGAAACCTTTCTTCTAAGCACAAGCTCTGATACCAATTCTTAGTAATAACTGAGAGGGGGGAGTGAATCAGTGGCCTCAAAAATTTATCCAATTTAAACTTGAATCCACCAATCAATACTTATCCAATTATTAAGTCCCTACAAGATGTATGCCTTTGTAATACTTGAAATAAATAATTGTCTGTCTGTTTACCCTGTCTGTCCTTATTCTCCTTGATAATTGATAAGTAGTAAACTGTATTTATCGATACTCAGAAATATGCAGAGTATACCAATCAATCCATAAATGCATATGTAGAATGTAAAACAATAAAGTAATGAACCATACACATATAACACAAGGATTTTAACGTGGAAATCCTATTAAGGGAAAAACCATTAGGACTGGTACCCCAAATTTTCACTCTTCTGAAGTGAGCCCTGTTACGAGCCAACCCTGTTAAAGGTTACAAACACACTTTTAAGTACGATGTTGTTAGAGGATTTTTATACATAGGTTGTCACTTAGTATCTGGCATCTACGCTACCATTCTTGAATCAGTCTCATGACTGTCAATAGGCTTTATGCTAATCTTACTACCATCCTTGAATCAACCTCCTTCTTAGACTGTCAATAGGCTTTAGGTAAGACCGATGCTACTATCATGAGTGAACCTTCTGGTAATCTGTTAGGATATACCTCAATTACAAAAGATTGTTAAGAGACTTAATTCTTCAATGGTTAAACTGAAACAAAAGGACCTGTTTCTAATGCAACTGAATTGCAGATTTTTAGATCTATTTAATTACAATATATTTCTGATCAATGTATCAATTTAATTCCTTTGTACTTAACTCTTTCTACTCTGTGATGCTGTGCTTTTTTGTTCGTCGGTGTCTACAGAATTCTTTAGCTCTCCCTTAGCTTGATTGATCAGGACTGCATGAAGTTTATCCTTCATCATTTTCTCTTCAACAACTTCTATCAGTTCACTCCCCCGTGTATCTAATTACTTACAGAAATGAATTATGCTTGTCTCTTATATAGACATGATATTCCTTAATTCTTGGTTCTTGATTCTTGGCACGAACAACAATCTAGCCAAATTGATTTACGACTTTAACTCCTGATTTATCTCGTAGTTATCTTCTTGCCAGCTGTATAAATCATCTTTAAATCACTTACTTAACTGTGGTCAAATAAAACAAATAAAAAAACTAGTTAAGTCTATCTTTAAGCTCTGCCAGCTAGGTATTTTTTCATTTTCTAATCTCTCTATTATGTCGGTCAATTCTGCAGTTCGTCACCAGTGACAACTGCTAGTTTCGTTGGTACAAATTTAGTTAGCTTCAGGATCTCTGTCTGTCGGGCATCATTGGATCTTTCTCATTGGGCAACACTATTTTTAGCTCATCAGGCATCTTTTGATTCTGCTTCGTCAGGCAACACTGTCTTCTGATCGTCGGGTATCACTGTGACTTTATCTCTGTCTTTATCGATGGTGTGCACTCCGCTGGTGTAGTCCGTCACTTGGTGAATACTTGAATTTTATGCATTACTGAAAGCATAACCTATGTTTCATTGATTCTTTGAAGTCTTTAGCATTATGTATATGACCATATAGATGATATCAAGTTGACATCAATGACAATACAAACCATTAACTAATTTAATGTCTTGCATCATCTTCAACTTAATATAGTCAAACATTTAATCAGTTATATGTCATCACATTATGGTTCCTTTACATTTAACCAGACAAGGTGAGTCATTACCCATTCTTATAGATCCACCATTATAATATTCAAAAGTTTCAAACTTTTCCTTATCTCCAGTCATTTGGTGAGTATAGCCACTATCAATAATCCAGACATCATTTTTACTAACCTTAGATACGAGTCCAGTTTCAACATACCTTTCTTCTTTGTGTGAATCATCATTCATAGAAACAAATACCACCTCAATATCTTCATCAGATTTGGTGTCAGTATTCTCAGCTTTGTTCTCACCCAGGTAAGAAGTTGTCTTTCCTTTGTCCTTGTAGTCTTAGTTATCTCTTCTGTCAAATTGTCAGTTTCTTCTGTAATCTCAGTCATCACCTCTATCAAACTTCTTTTCATATGATCTGTCATTGTTTCTATCTTCTTTTCTTTTTTTAGGAAATTTAGTAGCAAAGTGTCCAATCTCTTTACAATTAAAACATACCAATGGTAATTTACCTTTGTATCTACCTTTGCCTCTCTACAATCTTCTAGCCACTAGTGCTTCAATCTCATCCAATTCTTGGTCATCACTATCACTTTCACTATCATTTCTCATGGTGTGTTTATGACTTGATTTTCTTATTTTCAAAGAATATTTGAATGCAGACTCAATAGTTGGTAAGACACTATTGTCAAAGTTATTCATCTCAAATGAAATAAGTCTACCAATTAAACTATCTAGAGTAACATTGTTATTTTCTACTTCTCTCATTTCTTGTATAGCATATACTCTAATAGCATAAACATGCAGTAAGGTTCTTTGAATTTTACTTACCACTGTTTCTTTTTTAAGTACACCTCCTACTCCTTGGATAACATTAACAACTTATTTTATTCTACAGCTGTATTGTGTTTAAGAATCTTACTTACCACTGTTTCTTCTTGAAATACACCTCCTACTCCTTGGATAACATTAACAACCTCTTTGATTCTGTGGCTGTACTAAGTGATGTTTCCTCCTTCTTTCATTCTGAGGTCATCAAACTTTCCTCTTAGGCTTTCAGCCTTAGCCCTTAGCACATTTTTATCTCCTCCATGTACTAGCTTCAATTTTTCTGACATTTGCTTTGTAGTGGTGCATGATTTCAAATCTTCAAATTTAGCATCGGAGAGTGAGGAAGCAAGTTCTATAATCATAGAATTGTGTTCATGCTTGTCTCTCAATTGATCAATTGTCAAAGGTCTAGTAGGTAAAAAAAATTTAGTATCCAAGTACTGTGTGACATCATTTTCAATACCTAATAGGTGGAGTCTTATCCTACTTTTCCATGATGTAAAGTTGTCCTTGTTCAACTTAGACACATCCCTTTTTCTCATCTTGTGATCTTTAGCTTGAGTTTTAAAACTCTCTTCCAAGAACACAAGCTTTGATACCAATTTTTAGAATAACTGAGAGGGGTGGGGGGTGAATCAATGGCCTCAAAAATTAATCCAATAATCCAACCAAAACTTTATACCACAAATATAAAACCTCTAGTTAGATTTAGTCCTACAGGATTTATGCCTTTATCAAATATTTGTTTCTTGGTGAATATACTATTTACCCTTTCCTTAAGCTTTATCAAATATCAGTCTATCTTCTTAACCTTTACCGAAATATAGTAAATAACTTACTATTTACCAATTAATCATTTTTTAGTAATGTGTAAAGAAAAACATTAAAGAAATGAACCATATACACATTTGACACATGGATTTTTAACGTGGAAACCCTCTTAAGGGAAAAACCACTTGGGATTGGTAACCCAAATTTTTCACTCTTTGAAAGTGAGCTCGGTGAAGATCCAACCCTATTAAAGGTTACAAACACACTGTTAAGTGTGACCTTGTTAGAGGATTTAAAACTAACACTTTATCACTTGACCTAGAATTCACTATGTTGTCAACATGAAATTTTTTTGATACTCCTTGGGATGTATCTCAATATATAAAGGATGGTTAATTCATACTCTGTTAAGATATTTTCTGATCGAATGGTTAAATTGAAACAATATATGATCTGTTCATAAATACAAATTAAACCTGTAGATGTTTAGATCTATTGTAAGCTCATAATATCTCTTTTGATCAATGTTCTCTTCAATTTATTTTTCTCCACTTCTTTCTGCTTGGTGAATGTTGTTGCTTCTCTGTTTCTTAGTGTTCGTAGAATTCTTAGCTCTATTCTTCAGCTTGTATGATTAGATCTGCATGAAGACTTCTTATCTTCACCAAAATTCTCTTCAACATTCCTCAATTTTAATAATGAATTGCTTGTCTCTTTATATAGACATGGTTTCACTATTTATTGTCCTTTTTTTCTTCGTTGATCACTTCTTGACTTGTAAAGCTTGCCATGCTTGCTTTTGTTTTATTTCATAAATATCTCATTATTTTCTGGAATGTAACATGCTTTAAATCTCCTTCTTATCTTTATATTTTAATTGATCGATGAAAACAAAGTAATCAATCAGTTAACTCTAATTATAGCTCCTTCCGACTAAGTTGTTTTGTCATTTCCTAACTTTAGTTCTTGTCGGTCAACACTTCAGTTGTGCTCGGTGACTACTATAGATAGCTAAGGCATCAACTTCAGTTATGTTCGGTGACAACTGAAGTTAGCTCAGTAATTCTTGCTTGGTTATCACTTTCTCAGGTAACACTATCCATCGGGTAACAATGTGAACTTCTGTGCTCAGGGTTCACTGTTCGTTGGGGTTTACTGTCACTCAGTGTACATGATTACCGATGACAAAAACTTTGTCTTTTCACTTATTCAAGTGTTGTGACAATATGTGTATGATAAATCATACCATATCAAGTTAACATCAATGAAAACACAATACATTAACTCATTTAATGTATTGCATTTACTTTCTGCATCTCGGTGATCATCAAATTTGTCATCTTCAAAAATTCAATCAATTATAGTTTATTAGTATTGGTCTGGTTTAATTGTGTTTATGGATTTTAATCTCTGACACTAGTTGGTTTATGCATTCATCATATACATTAAATTATTTCCCAATGGATAAGGCACTAGTCAGTGATTAGTATTTTCCATAGTGATGCATGTCTGGTTGGGTTTGGCTATATTCTGCCCAAAATTTAAATCAAAACCTTTTTAAATCCTTTTAATTTTTTTGGTTGTACATGTGTGTTCTTCATGGTAATTGAGGATCCATGAATGATTATTTATCATTCAGAACCCTCTTATCATTTTATATTGTTTTTGATCTAGACAAAGTCATAAAGTGTCATATGTTTAGTTGGATTAGGCGTACCCTTCTTGGTCTTGCAGAGCCAGAAGTGAAGAGGGCATTATTGTCCCTATAGTTGGTCTAATTACCTAAGATTTCCCATACTTGAAATTAACCACTCTTTAAGATCTATCTCTAGGTATATTGATAGCTTTCAAAGCATAAAATCATTTTAAAACACTAACATGACCGTTAGTGCAAAAATAAAAAACACAGATCCAACAATCATACAGTCATCAAATTTAATGCATTCAAAAGTGACATGTCAGAAAAATAATATTCTAGGCTTACATGCTAGTGCTAATAGGGCACTTGCATGTCCTAGAAATGTGGTTGTGCTAATTGGGAAGAGGGGGGTTGATGTGGTAGTTTTCAGATTGAACACCACATGTGCACAAGATAGTGGGTCACATGGAGAAGTGGCTATGATGGGGATAGGGCACCGAGCCTGGTGCTCGAAAAGCTCACTGAGGTGAGTTATTGGCTCGATGAGGCAAGGTTGTAGCTAATAAGGTGAGCTAGGGTGTAGAGACATTGGGGACTTTAGTCCTACATGTGTGTGGTGTATAAACCTATCGATGTTTAGATTCGCTGGTGCACAGAAGACTTGGTAAAGAACTCGACATGGCACGGGTTTGTCAATTTTGATTGGTGTTCTAGGGTTTCTTCCAGGGTTGGGGTTTGACCACCTGAATTATTCACTTAGAATGTTCTTTGAATGTTATCTATCTCTTGCGCCTGCAGAAATCCAGACTTACAACCAAAGGCCTACTATGCCAAATTTTTGCACAAAGGTTTTGATGAATTATAATAATAAATTGCAGATCCAAAAAAATTGATGGAAATGGAAATAAATTTAGATCTAAAAATTAAAATCACCAATAATCATTACCAAATCATAGATCGAGCCTTAGGGGTCCGTTTAGAAAAAAAAATTGCCTCAAATTTGACTTTTGTCTAAGGTATGAAAATTTATAGTAAAAATTCACTGGAATGACCACCTAGATGCAATGGTGGGGTCTGATCTTGCTCAAAATTCTCCCACAAGCTGCTAATCCTAGATCTGAATCATGTTCCTCCAAAATTTGAATTAAAAAATGGCTCTCTAATGACAATGCAATAAAATCTTTTATAGCTCTGATACCATGTAATAATTTTCCTAAGGTGTTCTATTTACAAGCTCAATAGATAACACAAGAGAGACAAATATAATATGATCAATTGATTGATTCAATAATGTTCAAATAATAGTCGATTTCCCAATTTGATAAATACAAAGAAGATGTGCCTAAATATATAGGCAATGCATTATAACTAGGAGATATGCATGTGATAGCCTATCAACCACACAAGGTAGAATCGCATGTCCACTAAAGGTGGATCATCCTCCATTGTACAATGAAGTTTGTGAAAACATGTGCAACAATGAGAGGATGATAATGTGATAAGAGCACTAAAGGTAGATCTCACACATAAAGTGGAAATGAGATAATAACTATCACCACCTAAAGTGGAATTTCTCCTATACCATGTGCTAAAATAAGATGCAAACTCCTAGGTGTCTCATATGCAAACTACTATGTAATGTATTATCCTAAGTAAGCTTAATTAAAGTGTAATTAGGAATATTTAATTACACCAACAATTTTCATACACATTCCTTCTAATTAAAACTTAAATTGTAAAAACATTTAATACAATAAGTATAATTATGTAAACAATAAGTCCATTTTAAGTCAATTGTAAATTAAAAAACTCTTTATTCTCATTTTACTTATAAAAAAATGAAACTTACATCAAATTATCAATTTTGCTAAAAAATCATTGGCTTTCCCACTTCTACATTGAATTTTGAACAAAAAGTGGTGACAAGCTAAAAGAATATGTTGATTGCACCACGAAAATCATTTATTCATCAGAAAAGGCACATAAACTGGACATGAAACAAAAAAATGTGGGCCTCAATCATGTGTTCCTTGGTTTTTTTACCATTTTAGTATGCCAAATATGGTGTACACCATATGTGGTGCATGCCAAATATGGTTTATGCCATATACAATACATTAAAAAGTTACAATGTTTGTGTCCATCAATAGTTCTTTATATATGGTGCACACTATATATGGGGTGTGGCATATGTATGTTATGCTCTCTCTCTCTCTCTAGGAAAGAGAAAGAGTTGAAAGGAGATGAATAAGTGAGAGAGTGAGAGAGTGAGAGATGGGGAAGGAAGAAAGGGAGAAAGGATTTAAGATTTAGGGTTTACAATTATAGGCTTGGGGTTTGGGTATTGGGGCTTAGGGTTTAGGTTTATAGGGTTAGGGTTTGGGGATTAATGTGTATGAAGGTTTCATAAGTGTCTTAAGGGTCCTAGGATACATTAATGGGCCTTAGGACCACTTATGACCCCTTAGGACCCACTAATGTATCATATGATCCCTTAAGATCTCTTAGGACACATTAATTGGTCGTATGTGTCATAAGCGGTCCTAAATGGTTCTAGGACACATTAATGGGTCATAAGGGGTCATAAATGGTCCTAAGATCCATTAATGTATCCTACAACCCCTTATGATACATAATGGGTGGTAGTTGTTTTAGGGGGTCCTAGGGTACATTAATGTGTCCTAAGGGGTCGTAGGTGTCCTGAGGTGTCCTAGGATACATTAATAGGTCCTAGGACCACTTATGACCCCTTAGGACCCATTAATGTATCCTAGAACCCCTTAGGACATATTAATTAGTTGTATGTGTGATAAGGGGTCATAAATGGTCCTAGGAACCATCAATTATCCTATGACCCCGTAGGACCCCTTATGATACATAATAGGTCGTAGGTGTCATATGTGGTCGTAGGAAACATTAATGTGTCTTAAGGGGTTGTAGGTGTCCTAAGAGGTACTAAGGGGTCCTAGGATACATTAATGGGTCTTAAGGGGTCATAAGTGGTCCTAGGCCCCATTAATGTATCCTACAACCCCTTAGGGTACATTAATGTGTTCTAAGACCCCATGGGATACCTACGACCCATTATGTATCATAAGGAGTCCTAAGGGGTCATATGATACATTAATGGGTCCTAAGAACATTTATGACCCTATAGAACCCATCAATATTCCCTAGCACCCCTTAGGACCCCTTTATGACACATACGACTAATTAATATGTACTAAGGGGTCCTAAGATACATTAATGGGTCATACGGGGTCATAAGTTGTCCTAGGACCACTTATGACCCCTTGGGACACATTAGTGTGTCTTAGGACCCATCAATGTGTCCTTAGGACCCCTTATGACACATACGACCCATTAATGTGTCATAAGGTGTCCTAAGAGATCATAAGATACATTAATGGGTCCTAAGATGTCATAAGTGGTCCTAGGACCGATTAAGGTGTCCTAGGACCCCTTAGGATGCCTATGACCTATTATGTATCATAAGGGGTCCTAAGGGGTCGTAGAATACATTAATGTGTTCTACAACTATTTATGACCCCTTAGGACCCATTAATGTGTCCTAAGACCCATTATGACCCCTTATGACCAATACAACCCATTAATGTCTTAAGGGGTTCAAGACACATTAATGGGTCCTTAGGGACCATAAGTGGTCTTATACCCCATTAATGTATCTTAGGACCCCTTATTCCACCTACAACCCATTAGGACCCACTAATGTGTCCTAGGACCCTTTTATGAAACCTACATCCCATTATGTATAATAAGGGGTCCTAATGGGTCATAGGATACATTAATGAGTCCTAGGACCATTTATGACCCCTTATGACCCATTAATGTGTCCTAGGACCCCTTACGACACATAATGGGATGTAGGTGTCATAAGGGGTCCTAAGATACATTAATGGGTCCAAAGGGGTCATAAGTGGTCATATGATCCATTAATGTATACTAGGATCCCTTATGACACCTATGACCCCTTAGGACACATTAATGTATCCTAGGGCCCCTTAGGACACCTACAACTCATTATGTATCATAAGGGGTCATAGGATATATTAATGGGTTCTAGGACTATTTATGACCCCTTATGACTTATTAATGTGTCTTAGGTACCCTTAGGACCCCTTATGACACATACAACCAATTAATGTGTCCTAAGGGGTCCTAAGAGACATTGATGGGTCCTAATGGGTCATAAGTGGTCCTAGAACCCATTAATGTATCCTAAGGCACGTTAGGACACCTACGAACCCTTAGGACATGTTAATGTATCCTAGGATCCCTTACCACACCTACGACCCATTATGTACCATAAGGGGTCCTAAGGGGTCGTAAGATACATTAATGGGTTATAGGACCATTTATGACCCATTAGGACCCATTAGTGTGTCTTATGACCCATTAGGACCCCTTATGACACATACGACCTATTAATGTCTCCTAAGGGGTTCTAGAACACATTAATGGGTCCTAAGGGGTCATAAGTGGTCCTAGAACCCATTAAATTATCTTAGGACCCCTTAGAGCCACTTATTACACCTATGACCCCTTAGGACCCAATAATGTGTCCTAGGACCCCTAATGACACCTACATCCCATTATATATCATAAGGGATCCTAAGTGGTCCTAATGAGTCACAGGGTACATTAATGGGTTCTAGGACCATTTATGATCTCTTAAGACCTATTAATGTTTCCTAGAATCCCTTATGACACATATGACCCATTAATCTGTCATAAGGGGTCCTAAAATACATTAATGGGTCATAAGTTATCCTAGGACCCCTTATCACACCTATGAACCCTTATCACACATTAATATATCCTAAGACCCCTTAGGACACCTCAAATCATTAAGTATCATATGGACTTGTAGGATACATTAATGGGTTCTAGGACCATTTATGATCCCTTAGGACCCATTAATGTGTCTTAGGACCCCTTATGATGCATACAATTGATTAATGTGTCCTAAAAGGTCATAAGGGGTCCTAGGATACAGTAATGGGTCCTAAGGGGTCATAAGTGTTCTTAGGACCCATTAATGTATCCTAGGACCCTTATGACATGTAAAACCCCTTGGGACCAACTAATGTGTCCTACGACCCCTTATGACACTTATGACCTATTATTTACCATAAGGGGTCCTAAGAGGTTGTAGGATAAATTAATGGGTTCTAGGACCATTTATGACCCTTTAGGACTCATTAACGTGTCTTAGGAACCCTTAAGACCCCTTATGACACATACAACCCATTAATATGTCATGAGGGGTCCTAAGATACATTAATGGGTCCTAAGGGGTCATAAGTAGTCCTATGACCCATTATGTATCCTAGGACTCCTTTGGACCTCTTAGGACACCTATGACCCCTTAGGACATGTTAATGTTGTTAGAATGTGAAGTTGATTCTATTCATGTTTTTTTCATTAATGGTTGTCATTAATGTCAACATATTCTATGCAATTTCATGTTTTGACTGTATCAATTGTTGTGTACCAATATTATTGGTGGTATTGGTACTTGTACTGATAGTATTGGTGGTATCAGTACTTATACTGATAGTATGTGTCTTGGTAGAAGTGTTCACTGAAATATATATATATATTTTTTATCTATTCTTATCCCTTTTATGGTTGGTATGTGCAACATATGATGGATCATTTGTTTGGAGTTGATCTTATTTGAAGCATGTTCATGTTTTGTCCTAGCTATTACTATGAAATGTGTTCATCATGACTGTTGGTATTGATGGATTTGGAGAAGGTGTTACATGTTGGCATGCACAAGGAAATTTGTATTAGTTGAGGTGGTCCATAGTTCATTCCTTACCACTACAAGAATGTCCTTGTGTGACCTATTTCAAATTTTTTTGTCTGACATGGTTGGTGGCATCAAGTATTATAAGAAGGGAAATGAATTATGTTGTTTGTATGGCTTATGTATTGCTTGTATGGGGAGTGATAGAGAATCCGTTTCAGGAGATATGTGTATTACTCATGCAAGTGGAAAATTATTGGTGATCTTAGTGGTTGATTCAATCTCTTTTCATACTTCTTGGCAATGAACCTCTTTATATTAGTAGTGAGCCTCTTGAAATTGGTAGTGAGCCTCTTTTTTATTGGCAGTGAGCCTTTGTGTATTGGCAGTGATCTTATTCATACTTAAAGGTAGTTATCCAGACCTATAATGAGCACAAATGAAAATGAGCCTTTGTATAAATCACCTTAATTAGTGTCACCCTAAAAGGTGTTTTCATTTCATGATAATTAGCTTCTCTGTAGTTTTTCCCAGTTTGGGTTTCCTACATAAATATTGGTGTTCTCTACATCGGTGTTCCAATGTTATCATGCTTACTATTCATGTGGATGTTTAATATGCTTAACTGGTAAATCAAAATTTATTATTGTTGTTATATATTAGTTTACTGACAGAGAAAAAATTTTGTAAGTTGAGTGAGAATAATTGATAACCCCCCCGCCATCCTCTCATTTATTATGCATGTTCAATAATTGGTATTAAAGCTTGGTTCCTCAATATAGAGCTTAACTCCTTGAGGCAGATCTGATGGCGCATAAATTGAACATTCCCACGTTTGATGGATCAGACTACAATTCATGTAAAAATTAGATGAAAGGTTATCTAGTTTTGGCTGGAAGCTTGTGGAGACAAAGTATGTGTTTCCTCAGAATGACCTTACCACTCAGGATGAAATCTAGGTGTATTAGGAGAATTAAAAGGAAACATACGATGTTACTATTTCTTTATCTAATATTGAATTGGCTAAAGTTATTTATTTGAAAAATAGTTATTAAGTTTGGGAAAAGATGAAAGAGATCTATGATGGAAATTATAGGGTTAAGGTATCTAAGAAGCTTACAGCTAAGAGGTATTATGAGAACCTGAGAATGGAAGATGGTGAAGACATTAAGATCTATTTTTTAGAGAGTTGATAATATTGTGAATGAATTTGAGAACCAAGGAGGCATTATTACCAATGTGGATTTCATAGAAAAGATCTTGATGACATTACTAGACAGTTATAGTGATAAGATCTTGGTGATCGAGCAGGTGTATGATCTGAAGAAGTTTACTAAAGAATAACTATTTGGAACTGTGACATCATTTGAGCGAAGGAATTTTGGGATAGAAAAGATCAAATTTGAGATAACTTTCAAAGCAACAAAATCAAATTTAGATTATGAAAGTGATGACAAAGAAGGATTTGAAGAAAACTTTGCAAGAAAATTGAAGAAAGGTACCAGAAAGTACAAAGGTATGTTACCTCTAAAATTTTTTAGATGTAGTAAAATAGCTCATTTGGATACTAGATGTCTATAGAAGAGTCCTAGACATAATTTTAAGAAGTTCAATAAGAAGGCTTATTATGTAAATGAAGATACTAGTATTTCAGATGATGAGTCAGAGACAAAAGATTGTTTGTTTTAAGATGAAGAAGATAAGAAATAGAAAATTGATATTTCTAAAATCTGTGTTGAGGGATGATGATGTTGAAACTTATTTATATGCTAGAATAAAGAAAAATGAATGGCTAATTAACAGTGGTTGTTCTCATTATATGACTTGAGATAAAAGTAAGTTTGCTTCACTTGATAAATATGATGGTGAACCTATTAGATTTGGTGAAGATAAGGTTTCTTACATTCTCGGTAGAGGATCTATTACTTTTGATGTAAAGAATAACACTAAAAATTTCTATTATGTGAAGGGTTTATATCACAATCTATTGAGTGTTAGAAAAATGTGTGAGAATGGATATGATGTTATTTTCAAGAATGAAGGATGTGAGATTCAAAAAGGATCTAGAGATGTGATTGCAGTTGGAAGAAGAATGAGAAGAAATATGTACTAGCTTGAAGAAGCTTTAGAAGGATGCTATTTGCTATCTTGGACTGATGACAATTGGCTTTGGCACTGGAGGATGTGTCACATCAACTTTGATAATTTGGTGAGAATAAGTTCATCTTGAGTAGGAAGAAACTTACCTCGATTATGCAAAACAAATAATATAATTTCTAAAGGATTTCTAAAAGGAAATCAAAGGAGAGAATCATTCAAAGAAAAAGAGTATTCATCTACGAGATTTCTAGAGTTAGTGCACATCAATATTTGTGGTCCTACCAGAACAAGGAGTTTTCAAGGTGAGAGATACTTTATACTTTTCATTTATGACTATTCAAGATTGACTTGGGTTCCATTTCTTAGAGCTAAATCATACAATTTTGATAAGTTTAAAGTATTCAAGGATAGATTTTAAAATTAAAGTGGTAGAAGGATTAAATTTAGAGGAGAATTTACTTCTAATATGTTTGAAACTTACTGTGAGAAACATGACATTAAGAGACAATTTTCAGCCGCCAGAACACAACATTAGAATGGTGCAGTGGAAAGGATGAATCAAACAATTTATGAGGTAGAAATAATCATGTTTAAGGAATCAAGTTTACTGGAAACCTACTGGAGAAAATTAGTACATACTACTATGTACACATTGAAAAAAGTTCTGTACCGAAAGATATATGTAAAGACATCATACGAGTCATGGCATGGAAGAGTGCCTATAGTTAAGCATTTCAAAAAATTTGGAAGCAAATCTTACATTCAGAAAGATGAAGATAATATTGGAAAATTTGACAATAGAGAAGATGAAGGCATATTTTTTAGATATTCTACCAAAATAAAGGCTTACCAGTGTTACAACAAAAAACTGAATAAAATTGCGGAAAGTGTCAATCTAAAGGTTGATGAAGATTTTCAGAGGGCTCCTGAGAGACATATTGATTATGAATCTGGTATAGAAGACAAAGGAAAATAAAAATAAGAAAGAAGAAGAGGAGACTCAACCGAAACCAACATATACAAATAAGAAACCAAGGTATGTACAGAGAAATCATTCTGAGAATCAGATTATTGGTGATAAGAAAAAATTTGTTGTTACCAGAAGTAGAGAAACACAAAACCATGCCTATTTATGTCTACTTTCAGAGATTATACCTAAATCTATAAAAGAATCATGCAATGATTTGAATTGGGTAAATGTCATGAAGGAGGAGCTTGATCAGATTGAGAAGAATCAGACTTGGGAATTTGTTCCTAGACCAAAAGATAAGAATATAATTGGAACTAAATGACTGTACCGAAACAAGTTGGATGAAAATGGTAAGGTTATACGAAACAAAGCAAGATTGGTATGCAAGAGATACACTCAGATTGAAGGAATTGACTTTGAAAATATTTATGCTCCTATTTCTTGGATGGAGGAAATTTGAATATTCCTGTCTTTTGCATCACATAAGGATTTAAAATTTTATCGGATTAATGTGAAGTCATAATTTTTGAATGGAGAGCTGAAGAAAAAAGTTTACATTGAGAAACCAGAAGGTTTAAGATTAGAAGAAGAACCAATAGAAATATGAAGATTTAAAAAGGCATTGTATGGATTGAAGCAGGCACTGAGAGCCTAATATAGCAGACTAGGAAAATATTTTATTGGACATAAGTTTTAGAAAGATTCTGTCGACAATAATCTGTATTACAAGAAAGATTCAAATTAGATTTATATTATTGTTGTGTATGTTGATGATATTATTTTTGGAGGAAATGATGACTTGTGTAAGATATTTGAAGAGGAAATGCATAAATAATTAGAGATTTCTATGATAGGGGAGTTGAATTTATTTCTTGGATTGCAGGTAAATAAGAGAAGCAAAGGAATATTCATTTCTCACTCCAAGTATGTCAGGGAATTGTTAAAGAATTTTGGCTTGGAAAATTCCAAACTTGTTTGTACTCCAATTATTACTAACTATCATTTAAATAAGGAAGATGAGTCACTAAAAGAAGATGCAAGTAGGTACAAATCAATGATTGGCAGATTGTTGTATGTGACTACTACTAGAATAGATATTATGTATGCATTTTGTTTGGCAACCAAATTTTAACAAGAAACGAATGGATCACATGTTATGGCGGTGAGAAGAATTTTGAAATATTTGAAAGGGACAAAAGAGTTTGGTTTGTGCTATCCAAAAGGTCCAGCTTTCATGTTGACAGCTTATACCAATGCAAATTGGGTAGGGTGTTTGGATAACCGAAGGAGTTCCAGTGGTGGAGCTTACTTTCTTGGCTCCCATTTAGTTGCTTGGTAAAGAAAGAATACTAATTTTGTAACTTTTTAAACTACTAAATCAGAATATATTGCAACATCCTCATGTTGTACTCAAGTATTATGGATGAAACGAACTATAAAGGACATAGGTGTTAATTTTGAAGAGCCAATTTTGATCATGTGTGATAACACTAGTGTTATAACTATGTACAAGAATCTAGTACAACATTGCATAACAAATTATATATCCATAAGGTATCACTTTATCAGAGAGAAGGTGCTAGATGGTGAAGTAAAACTTGAGTATATACCCACAATGGATCAGATAGCAGATATATTAACAAAAATTTTGTGCAAGGATAATTTTGAGTATCTAAGGGGGAAGTTGGGCATTCTGCCCCTTCCTAATGTTCACTAATTGCACAGGTGTGTGCATTGGTCCAGTGATTTACAAGATTATTTATTTTTGGATCAGTGCTTGGCGGCTTCCTCTCAGGGGGAGAAGAGTAAGTTTTTAAGGGAGAGTTTGGCCCTTTGTCATTGTTGTCAAAGGGGGAGAAAGTTAGAGAAATTTGGAGAACAATGTACTTTAATGTTGATATCATTTTTGTTTGCTTTGTTATTGATGAATTTTTCCATCAATGACAAAGGGGGAGATTGTTAGGATATGAAGTTTATGTTATTCATGTTTTTTGTCATTAATGGTTTTCATTAGTATCAACATATCCTATGCAATTTAATATTTTGGTTGTATCAATTGTTGTGTACCAATATTATTGGTGGTATCATTAGTTGTACCAATTGTACATGTGTCTTTCTAGAAGTGTTCACCAAAATATTTTCTTCTTTTATCTACCCTTTTCCCTTTCAGGGTTTGTGTGAGAAACATATGGTGGATCGGTTGTTTGGGGTCAATCCTATTTGAAGTGTGTCCATGTTCGACCCCAGCTATTACTATGTAATGTGTTCATCATTACCCTTGGTACCGATGGCTTTGGAGAAGATTTTATGTGTTGGCATGCACAAGCCAAGTTGTGTTGGTCAAGGTGGTCCATAGTTTAGTCCTTATCACCGTAGGAATGTCTTCGTGCAACCTATTTAAAATTTTTTTGGCCAACATGGTTGGTAGCATCAAGCAATATAATAAGGGAAATGACTTATGTTTGTTGTGTGGCTTATTTTTTGCTTGTATGTGAATTGATACCAAATCATTTTCAAGAGATTTGTGTATTTCCCGTGCAAGTGGAAGAGTATTGGTGATCTTAGTGGTGGATTCAATCTCTTTTCATACTTCTCAGCATTGAGTCTCTTTGTATTGTCAATGAGCCTCTTTGTTATTGGTAGTGAGCCTTTGTGCATTGATAGTAAGCCTATTCATATTTAAGGGTAGTTAGCCTAACCTTCAATGAGCACAACTGACAGTGAGCTTTTGTACAAATCATCTTAATTAGTGTCACCCTAACAGGTGTTTTCATTTCATGAGAATCAGAATCTCCATGGTTTTTCCTAGTGTGGATTTTCCATGTAAATTTTGACATTTTCTATGTCAGTGTTCCTATGTTATCATGCATACAATTCTTGTGGATGTTTAATGTGCTTAACTGATTGTTTTTTTTATTAGTTTACCGACAGAGAATTTTTTTTGTAAGTTGAGTGGGAATAACTGGGTCACCCACCTCTCAGTTATTTGGCCTATTCAACAAATGTGTCTTGGGACCTCTTAAGACACCTAAGACCTGTTATGTATTATAAGGGGTCCTAAGGGGTCATATGATATATTAATTGGTTCTACGACCATTTATGACCCCTTAGGACCCATTAATGTTCCCTAGGACCCAATAGGACCCCTTATGACACATAAGACTCATTAATGTGTCCTAAGAGGTCCTAAGGGGTTCTAGGACATATAAATGGGTCATAAGGGTTCATAAGTGGTCCTGTAATCCATTAATGTTTTCTAGGACCCCTTAGGGCCCCTTATTACACCTACGACCCCTTAGGACCCACTAATGTGTCCCAGGACACCTTATGACATCTAACTCCCATTATGTATCATAAGGGGTACTAAGGGGTCATAATAGGTAATAGGATATACTAATGGGTCCTAGGACCATTTATGACCCCTTAGGACCCATTAATGTCTCATACAACCCCTTAGGATCCCTTATCACACATATGACCCATTACTTTGTCATAAGGGGTCCTAAGATACTTTAATGAGCCTTAAGGGGTCATAAGTGGTCTTAGGACCCATTAATGTATCCTAGGATCCTTATGACACCTACAACCCCTTAGGATACATTAATGTGTCCTACGACCCCTAGAACACCTACAACCCATTATGTATCATAAGGGGTTGTAGGATACATTAACGGGTTCTAGAACCATTTATAACCCTTTAGAACACATTGATGTGTCCTAAGTGGTCATAAGATACATTAATGGATCATAAGTGGTCCTAGGACCCATTAATGTATCCTAGGTCCCCTTATGATACCTACAACCCATTATGTATCATAAGGGGTCCTAAAGGGTCTTGAGGGGTTGTATGATACATTAATGGATCCTAGGACCATTTATGACCCCTTAGGACCCATTAATTTGTCCTAGGAGCCCTTAGGATCCGTTATGACACCTATGAGCCTTCAATGTGTGAAGGACCCCTTATGACACATATAAACCATTCTCTCTCTCTCTCTCTCTCTATCTCTCAGGAAGAGAAATATTTTAAAGGAGATGGATAAGAATAGGAGAGGGTGAGAGATGGGGAAGGAATAAATGGAAAAAGGATTTAAGATTTAGGGTTTTTGGGGATTAGGGCTTAGGTTTTAGGGTTTATGGAGTTAGGGTTTGGGGATCAATGTATCCTAAGGGGTTGTAGGTGTCCTAATGGGTTATAGGATACATTAATGGGTCCAATGACCACTTATGATCCCTTAGGACCCATTAATGTATCTTAGGACCCCTTAAGCCACATCAATTGGTCATATGTGATATAATGGTTCCTAAAGCATCCTATAACACATAAAATGGGTCATAAGGGGTCATAAATGGTCATAGGACCCATTAATGTATACTACAACCCCTTAGGACCCCTTATGATGTATAATGGGTCATAGTTGTCCTAGGGGGTCCTAGGGTACATTAATGTGTCCTGGAGGGTTGCAGGTGTCCCAAGGGATCCTAGGATACATAAATGGGTCCTAGGATCACTTATGACCTCTTGGGACCAATTTATGTGTCCTAGAACCCCTTAGGATACATTAATTGGTTGTATGTGTCATAAGGGTTCCTAGGACACATTAATGGGTCCTAAGGGGTCATAAATGGTCCTAGGGTGCATTAATATCTCCTACAACCCCTTATGATACATAATGGGTCATAGGTGTCCTATGGGGTCCTAGGACACGTGTCCTAAGAGGTCATAAGGGTTCCCAGTATACATCAATAGGTATAAAGGGGTCATAAATGGTCCTAGGACCCATTAATGTATCCTATAACCCCTTAGGACACCTATGACCCCTTAGGACACATTAATGTGTCCTAGGACACCATATGATACATATGACCCATTATGTATCATAAGGGGTATTTAGGGGTCATAAGATACATTAATGGGTCCTAGGACCATTTATGACCCCTTAGGACCCATCAATGTGTCTTAGGATCCCTCAGAATCCCTTATGAAACATTTGACTAATTAATATGTCCTAAGGGGTCCTAGGATACATTAATGAGTCCTAAGGGGCTCTAAGTGGTCCTAGAACCATGCATGATCCCTTAGGACCCATTAGTGTGTCTTAGGGCCCCTTATGAAACCTACAACCCCTTAGGACCCATCAATGTATCTTAGGACCCCTTATGACACTTGTGATCCATTAATGTGTCCTAAGTTGTCCTAAGGGGTCCTAAGATATATTAATGGGTCATAAGGGGTCATAAGTGGTTCTAGGACCCATTAATGTATCCTATAACCCCTTATCACACCTACAACCCCTTATAACACATTAATGTGTCCTAGGACCCCTTAGGATACCTACAACCCTTTATATATCATAAGGGGCCGTATGATACATTAATGGGTTTTAGAACCATTTATAACCCCTTAGGAGCCATTAATGTGTCTTAGGACACCTTAAGACCCCTTATGACACATACAACCCATTAATGTGTCTTAAAGGGTCCTAGGATAAATTTATGGTTCCTAAAGGGTCATAAGTGGTCCTAGGACCCATTAATGTATTCTACGACCCCTTAGGACCCACTAATGTGTCCTAGGACCCCTTATGACACCTGTGAGATATTATGTATCATAAGAGGTCCTAAGAGTATTGGATATTGTTGCATATATGGGTTGGCATTAATGTTTTGTCATTGATGTCAACATATTCTTGGAGACGATGTTCCTGGTATGTTTAGTGTGAAGATTATTTTTGTAGAAATATTGTATTTAAGATCAGATATTGTGAAGGTAGAGATGGTTTTAGTTATGTTTTTAGTTTATCTATATAAACTTATAGAGGATCACATGTTGATATGAGAGTTGTGATTGATTTATCACAAACTGGTATATTAGTTGTTTAGGAAGAGATAGTGTTGCAGTTCTTGGATCCATGTGGATCAGTTATGAAATATTATTGGTTTATAACCTAGTGGTGAGTTAGAGACATGTATGTGTGTCCTCAACTTGTGTGGTTTGTGATTTGGATGCTGGAAAGTTATTTTTCTTGTATGACAGAGGTTGTTGTTTGGTGTTCCTAATGAGTAGTGTAGAGATAGTTATGAATTCTGAGATACATTTGTTCTTTTTATTGTTGTGGTATTTGATGTTTCTTTCTAATGTTTCTAGATTGATTCCTATTCATGTTTTTGTATTGCATTGGATTATGTGATCGGATTTAGTGATTCTTCATTTTACGTGTTGTTATTATTGTTCTTGGTTGACTAGACGATGTAGTGTATTGCGAAGGATTGTGTCATGACTAATGGATCTGAAGCATGTTCGAGGATATTTTTATTTATCATTTCTATATCTTAACCAACATTCAATACATTACATTATGTATTGAAATCTAATGAGTTATTATTTTGTAATTAGGTCCCTGGCCGACCTAGTTGAAATAAAGTTGATGTAATGTATAAAATATGTAATCATTTGTAATTGTGAAGTGTGGTAGAGTGTGTTTGATATGAGGTATGAGGGGAATCTACAATTGAGGTAGAGATTTGATGAGATTCATTGGAACTATTTTGGCATAATAAAGATGTTATCTATTAGTTCATGAGTTATAGATTGTTGTCCATTGTGAATTGTAATAAGAGATTGTTGTAAGGTAGTGAGCCTTCCTTTGGGTCAAATGTTGTAAAGTTGACTCCCAGGGAGTATATGGATTATTTTGTGTTTTCATTATGGCAACAAAGTCATATGAAGCTTTGACAACAAACTATGAAGTAGAAAATTGACTAAGTATAGAAGAGAAAATAGAACAGTGACTTGCAGTCAATCAAGGCATCAACGCACGTGCGTACGACCACATCAGGATATGTGCATTCAGAATTAAGCTCTATGTTATGTTATTATTCTTACCCTATACACACATTGTATGGCATGGTAGTATGGACAAGTTACAGAAAGAACAAGTTTACCAGCAGTCCAGAATACAGAGTATGAAGCCGACTTCATTATTTTGATTAGCTCGTAATCTTTTGTTATGTAAAGGCTAATCACCTATTGTAATAAGTTTGTAAGTATGTATTAAAAATTGTTGTAAAAACACTTAAACCAATTTGTTTGGAAGTGTTGTGTATTATTTTTTTGGGCCGACTAAGGTCGTGATTATAGTCGCGTCTACTCAGGCATAAAGATATATATATGTAATGCAAAGATACATTTGAAGGGTCATCGAATAAGTTAGAGAAGATGTATAATAGAGAAGTATGAAGATATTAGTATGAGATAGAGCCCTTAAAGAAGTTAAGAGCATAAGCACATAACTGGAACTGATCAGACATCTGTGTCACATACAACAGTTCATTTTTGGATATAGTGCATATCTATTCTCAGGAGGTTGTAGCCTTCTTTCTCTTTGAGCAGAGTGAGTCATCACCCCTAACATGGTTAATTGTAAAAGACTCCTAACAGGGTCAGACCCCTAACCAAGTCATCATACTCATATTGTAAAGACTGCTTCTAACAGAGCAAAGGAAATTTAATAGGTTCATTATACTAGTACAATATTTGTGGGTATTAATTCCCACCGGGGTTTTTCCTCTAATCAAGGTTTCCCCGTAATCATATCAAGTGTTATGTGATCTTGTGTTATGCTTCATTGAATGTATATTTGATTTATGTTTAAGTTTCTGAATTTGAATAAATAGATAAACACTGATTCAGCCCCCCTCTCAATGTTTCCAACAATTGGTATCATAGCTCTGGTCCTCAAAAAGAAAAGTTTAACCACTTGAGGAGATCATGGATTCAGCAGAAGGAAAACATCTGAAAAAGAATCTTGAAGCAGCCCTTGAAGATCTAGACAGAACTGAAAAAGAGAATGAAGAACTAAAATTAAAATTTGATGGCTCACAAATGCTTATCAAGAAATTAAGGAAAGAATTGAAAGATTGCTCCACCAATGATTTGAAATTGAATTAAGAGAACATGTCTCTGAAAGATAAAATATAAGAATTGAATGATTAGTTAAATGATAGCTTAACTTCCATTGAAGAGAAGAACAAAGAAAACAAATAGTTGGATGAAGAACTCATGCAAGCCAACATGAAAATATTGGAATTGGAAAACATAAAGAACAAAATTGAAACCAAATTATCAGGAGCAAAAGACAGGATTGACAAATTACACACAAGCTATGATCTGATTCAATCACAACTCTATGCACAAAAGCTTAAATGTGATACCACTGGTATGGGATACAATATAGCTCAAATTGAGATCAATTCATCACAAGAAAGAAAGAAAGCTCAAATAGAATCTTCAAAAGAAAATAAAACTGAAAATCATGAAGAGACTAAAGAAAAATCACCAAAGGACAAGCACAAGGCAGTCAACCATACTTGCTATGCCTATAACAAGCATGGACACTTGGCAAGAGATTGTAAGAATGTAAGACCCTTCAATGGTTATTGTTACTCCTGTAATAATTTTGGTCACAGGGCTATTCATTGCAGATCTAATCAAAGAAATCAGCCACAACTGAACCAAAGGAATCAAACTCAATTCAATCAGAGAAATAAACCTCAAAGAAACTTGCAGAACATTACATGTCAGATATGTAACTACAATGGACACACAACCAAGTAATATAGCATGATGAGTACCAACATCAGACCTCCTATCATTTGTCACTCATGTGGAAAAGCTGGACACATCTCAAGGTTTTGCAAATCAAGAACAAAAGGATAAGAGAATCCTAAGAAGTCTTTGTTTGAAGAATTAGGAGAAGTTAATTTTGTGGAAGCTAAAGCTAACTCAGATAAAATATGGGTTGAAGTAAAAAAGGATAATGAAGAGAACAAGGTAGCAGATGCATCCTTAGTGGACGCACCTTCTACTTCTGGATAGTTGACCCTCATGGTCTTAGGGGGAGTTATTCTAGCTCTGAACCCCTGTGTGGCTAGTATACTCACCTCTAAGTATGCACCTTTGTATTCATGTATGTGATCATGGATTAAGGCTATATGCATTCATGCATTGCCCTTACTTCGTTCAGAACAAAGTTTGAAAATATCTCTGTAAACTGCTTTACGATAATGAGCATTAAATGCAATCAATCGTTATATAATTGGTAAAAGATCTCAAAGACCTCACTTTGCATTTGAGTTAGAAGAAATAAAGAAGTAGACAAGCATTGAGCATCAAAGCACTACAGTTTAAAGGATTAGTTGGTTTGTGAATGGATTATCAATTGGAATGGAACCCTAGCAGTTGAGCCATTTCAGAATCATCAAGAAGCATCCATTCAAATCCATACCAGATGATGTCAAAGGAGCATTCTCTAGAACCTCACTTGGAGTCATTCATGTAGAAGACATATGCACATATGTCTATTGCAAAAAGGAAACTATTGGAGATAATAGCATTGCATCTCTCATGGGTTCTATGATGAAACTAGATTATACATTCAAGAATGAATACACGCATCTCACTAATAACCCTATCTTTGAGTATTCCAATGCGCACAAGTTCTACGAGCCAAAATGGGTTAAAATCCTATTGAGTAGAATACATGATGACCTCTACTGGATTGGTGAAGTTCCTATCCACATCACTACTGATCTAATTCATTAGATGACTAGACTAACCAAGACTAGACCTGTTCTTCCAACTGGTAAAGATGTTAAGAAATAAGTTGAGCAAGCATCCTTATCAAGGAGTGATAGGCATGATATGACAGTTGATCCCATCAAGGAAGATGACATAAAGCTAGTTACCATGATATTAGGTTATAAATTTCAACACGCAAGTAGACTAAATAGTGTATCTATAGCCACTGTCTTAGCAGAAATAAAAATGGTGAAAGACAATACTCAGTACAACTTATGTGAGATATTGCATGCTCAATTGATTGAAAAAATCTGAGCTATCAAGCATGACAAAAGAAAGATATTCAGGTTTGGTTCACTAATCATATATCTCTACTTCCACATAGTAGGAAAGGTTGCAAATATCTACCTAGACAGAAGCAAACCCACTATGTCACAGATTTCAATGAAATCCACATCAGAGAGTAGTGTAAAGGACTCTATGGACATAGACATCCAGACATTTAGGATAAAGATGCAGAAGAGGTTCAAGATACCTGAGAAAATAGTTGAGAAGTACAAAGACACCATGTGATTCATGGTGGAAACTAACTGTACTTGCATGGAGGCAGTTGAACCTAGGACAAAATGGATTCACCATCTTGGTTATGATGTCGAAGAACATGTTCTGGAAGGTTATGCACAAGTTCTCTTATCTGCGCCCAAAGATCCCAATGAACCTAGATGGGGCACTTACAGGGAAAAGAAAAACCAAGTTGATTCTATCCTATACAGTGCTAAGAACAAAAGGAAGGCATCTAGGATTACCTCAAATATCCTAAAAGTTCATGGTATTACACAAGAAGATCTTGACAAAGCTAGAGAAGCTAAGATAGCAAAAGAACTTGAGAAGAATCCCACATAAGTAAAAATAGAAAAGATTGATGATATTCCCAAGAAGAAAAAGAAGAAATCAAATGAAGATACATCTACACCATCAACCACCATCGATCTAGATGCATCTCCACCATCAGCACCTAGAAAGAAGTCTAGAGGAAGGAAGCAAGCACCCACTAGTCATCCATCCTCAAGAACTACAAGGAGAAAGGTAAAGAACACTCAAGCTCCTCCTGAGGTAGGTTTCAAACCTAGTCTTAATGTCTTAAGGAACAAAATTTTCAATGAAGGAAGACTAGAGTCTCTCAAAAATATATATGACAAATATCAAGAGATAGACAAATCAGAGATTCATTCTATGATCATCTCTCATATGATTAAGTTCAAGAGGACTATATTGGAACTTAAGACTGTCATACTAGACAAGGTATGGAATATACTTGATATGTTGAAGAGGAAAGAAATTGAAGAGGATATGAGGATAAGATAAGAAACATTGGATAATCTTCTCCCGGTGTGCTCGCATGATGAGAAAGTCTTTTTGTTAGATTTAGTAAAGCCACACCTAAGAACCAAAACAAGAATTCTTCATATCATGAAAAAGGAGTATGATCTAGTTGGTGAAGAGACTCATAAGGAATTTGAATGGGTATTTCTAGATAGACATATGTATACATCAACGACGACTACAGCTAAGGCAAATCTAGTTCCTCCTAAACAGGTTGTAGAACCAGTAATTTAGAATGCACCTAAGACAGGTCCACAGGTTTCAGTGACCTCAGTCTCAATAGCCTCTAATACAACAAAAGACACAAGGGATACTATAGTGATTGATGATATCAAGATATCTATGACCACTTCTGATAATGATATGGATAAGGTTGAAAAAGAATTTGTGAACTCGGAAGAGACAGAGAAGGTATGCACTAATGACACATCCTTACAACAAGATGAAGTCCCCCCTAATGATTCACCAGATTTGAACAAAGAGAAAGACAATCAAACCAATGAGATACCAGCTATGGAGATCCTAGTTAAAAGTGAATGCATGGATACTAGTCAGAATACCATATTCACACCATCCATTCAACCATCTACCTCATTGTTGTCAAGTTTAACTCCTGACTTAGCAAGTCTGGATGCTTGGGGAGAAGAAGATCTGATCAAGATCAGTGTCTTAGCCATGGAAAAGGCCAAAGAAAAATAGGTTATGAGAAACCCTCTATTCCTAGAATCAGTAAACATCTTGAATGATCTAGTGCCTATGGATAAGAAAGTAGCAAAAATTCAATCAGTTGATGATGTAGACATCATACTAACAAGCTTCAAAGCACATTTTACAAGCTTAGTAGACTCAACCACAAGAATTGTAGAAGATGAGTATAAAAAGGAAAGGTTGAATGAACTAGTCAAGAATTTTTCCTTAAATCTGAAGTCCTTGAAGATTGGTCAGTCTATGTTGAAAGAGTTGACAGCTAAAGGTAGAAATGTAATATCCAACTACATGGACGGGGTGAAATTGACCACTAAACATATCAAGAAGATAGAGGAGGCAAATATATTGGTTGACAATGTCAGGAAATCAGTCAAGACATCCATGAAAGACATGAACATCTATAACAGTATCTATCAAGGTTAGCTTGACAAGATAGAAAAAGCCAAAATGGAGATAAATAAGATAAGGATCAGGTAGACACAGATGAGAATTCACTTGCACCCTCCTTAGCAGTTATGGATGAGAACATCAAATAGATTGATGTCACCATTGTCACTTATGATCAAGGTCCTTGCATGGACCTAATGAAAATGGAGAAGCTCACCTATGCTCTATGCGCCCATCTCCAGACAGTTGATGCAATGAAGGCATTCTAGCAACAAGAGATAAAGAATCTTCAAGTTGTATATCTAGATGTATATATGGAGTAAGTATCTAGAGCCTTATAGTTTTGTCACCTTTGTCATTAATGTCAAAGGGGGAGTAATGAATGTGTGAGGAGAAGTGTATGTATATGCAAAGAATATGTAGTATATATTATAAAGTATAATGATATACAGTTTTTTGGGTGTTAGTCAATTTTGAGTAACTTGGCCACATTCCTTTGTTTCCATTAATGAAAAAGGGGGAGATTGTTGGCAAGTTGACTCTCAGGGAGTATATGGCTTATTTTGTGTTTTCATTATGGCAGAAAAGTCATATAAGTTTTGACAGCAAACTATGAAGTAGAAAATTGACTAAGTATAGAAGACAGAACAGAACAGTGACTTGCAGTCGATCAGGGCATCAGCGCATATGCGTACGACCACATCAGGATATGCACATTTAGAATTAAGCTCTATGTTATGTTATTATGCTTAACCTATACACACATTGTACACCATGGCAGTACAAACAAGTTACAAAAAGAACACGTTCACCAGCAGTCCAGAATACAGAGTATGAAGCCGACTTCATTATTTTGATTAGCGTGTAATCTTTTGTTATGTAAAGGCTAAGAGCCTATTGTAATAAGTTTGTAAGTATTTATTAAACATTGTTGTAAACATTCTTAAACCAATTTGTTTGGAAGCGTTGTGTATTATGTTTTTGGGCCGACTAAGGTCGTGTTTATAGTCGCGTCAATTCAGGCATAAAGATATATATATATATATATATATATATATATATATATATATATATATATATATATAATGCAAAGATACATTTGAAGGGTCATCGAATAAGTTAGAGAAGATGTATAGCAAAGTAGTATGAAGATATCAATATGAGATAGAGCCCTTAAAGAAGTTAAGAGCATAAGTGCATAAATGGAACTGATAAGACATCTGTGTCACATACAACAGTTCATTTTTGGATATAGTGCATATCTATTCTCAGGAGGTTGTAGCCTTCTTTCTCTTTGAGCAGTGAGCTCTTGGATAGTGAGTCCTCACCCCTAACAGGGTTAATTGTAAAGGAATCCTAATAGGGTTAGACCCTTAACCAGGTCATTGTACTCATATTGTAAAGACTGCTTCTAACAGGGCAAAGGAACTTTAACAGGTTCATTATACTAGTACAATATTTGTGGGTATTAATTCCCACCGGGGTTTTTCCTCTAATCAAGCTTTCCCCGTAATCATATCAAGTGTTATGTGATCTTGTGTTATGCTTCATTGAATGTATATTTGATTTATGTTTAAGTTGTTGAATTTTAATAAATAGATAAACATTGATTCATCCCCCCCTCTCAGTGTTTCCAACATCAAATACCTCATTGTATTTGAGTGCTAGGAAGTGTGCTTGAATTCATGTTCATTCCAATTGTAATACTCCTAATAGGGTATAGTTTTTTTTAACATAGTACATTCCTCTTGTGGGTTTGATCCCTGCCATGGTTTTTCCCTAAGTCGGGTTTCCATGTCAAAAATATTGGTGTTATGTTTGGATTGATGTGTTGTGATCTTGAATTCATGTTTATCATTCAGATCTAAGATTAATTTTATAAGTTTCATAAAGATTTGAAGTTTTTGGACACAACTGATTGACTCCCCCCTCTTAATTGTGTGTGTTGCCTTGATTCTAACAAATGGGTCTTAAGGAGTCGCATGATACATTAATAGGTTCTAAGACCATTTATGACCCCTTATGACCCATTAATGTGAGTAAGATTAATATTTCAATATTTTTAATATTTTTTTTCTGTAATTTTATTAATTTTACCACAAAAATAATGAATAATTTGTTTAGTAATCTTTGTTGTTAATTAAAAATATGATTTTTCTTATAAATTACAATATTTGAGTTTTCTTATAAATTACAATGTTTGAGTAAGATTACTATTTCAATGTTTTTATTTTTATTTTTTTGTAATTTGTTTAGTAACCTTTGTTGTTAATTAAAAATATGATTTTTCTTATAAATTACAATGTTTGAGTAAGATTAATATTTCAATGTTTTTAATTTTTTTTCTGTAATCTATTTAATTTTACCATAAAATAATGAATAGTTTGTTTAGTAACCTTTGTTGTTAATTAAAAATATGATTTTTCGTATAAATTATAATGTTTTTGATAGAAAAATGTGTTTTTAAATGTAATATTATTTTTAATCTAAATATATTAATTCATTTATTACTGTGCTAAATGCATGTCAATTTTACTTTTGCAATTTTTTTAATAAGGCTAATTTTTCATTGTTTGCAAACTTTTTTTAATTAATATAAATTGTCTAATTTTAACATAAAAAATTATAAATTCGTAAGAACTCCAAAATAGTCATGACATTAATTTAAATATGTCCAACATTTCTGTATCGTCTTAAAATGGAAGCACTTCCATGTTAAGAGCGTTTAGCCCTCCTTAGGGGATGTATTTGACCTCCATTACATCATCCCCCCATTTCTACATCATCCCCCCTAATTTGCTCCTCCTTATACCACTTTTGGGACTAATTTCTGCATTCTAGGTGCAGGACTGTATTTCTAGGATACAAGGACAGGGTCGACCTCCTAGGATAGGGTCGACCTCAGCCCTGCCCTAGGACAGGGTCGACCTCGACCCTGTCCTAGGATAGGGCCGACCTTGACCCTATCCCAGGGTCCCAAACCCAGAATCCCACAGTTTCCTGGATGTCGGTCTTTGCAAAAAGTTCTCTCCCGCTTTTGGGTCGGCCGTTTCGGGCTCCGAAGCGGGGATTCCTAAATTATATTTAATATAGGTCCTCTTCGAGGGGCATGGGTCTAATTGGAATTTAATTCTCCTATGCTGACCTCCTTAGAATATTGTGCCCTAATTTCATATAAAAGGAAGCCTTCTCCTCTCATTTTCTCTAAGTCTTCCAAGTGCAAAAAGCTCTAGCCAAGATTTTGTTCAAGCATCCATTGTTCTACATGTTT
>MU225495.1:1079731-1097641 GCA_018584345.1 Thuja plicata | reverse complement strand
TAGATCTAGTATGAGTTCCCGGTCCCGAGTGCTGGGAAGAAACTGGGTGGTCAGCAATATCTTTATTGTTTTCCAACCAACTACTCAGAGAAATCAGATTCTCGAGTGTTGCTTTCATTCCTGTATTGGACTATATAATCAATATACAATTAGATGTTGACATACCGGGGGGAACTACCAGTGGATCTTCTCTCAAGAGAGCCTAAGCAAGAACACGACTATCTTCAGTGGACCCTTCCCTACCAGCAAGGATGTATTGAAACTTATAATCAAACGAAGTCACTCCCATAAAATTTTGTGACAAGTTTCCTTTTCTATCATGATATTTGGCTTGTATTTCCATATCAAAACTGACTGGTATATGGGATCCATCGATTGCTCCAACACAATCCTATACGAAGAAAAATCTATAATCAAATGAATGTTGTAGTAATCAGAGAAAGACTCAAGAAAATAAACATGTACAACTATGAGATATACCTTGAAGTATGGATCAAAATGGTTCTTCCCACTAATCTCTGGAGGAGTGTTTGGACCAGGGGGCGACACAAAATTTGCATGGAGCACTAAGACAACCATAAAGACTTTGTGGAAGTTTCAGCTTACCATCTCTCTAGAGTGCCCAAAGTTATGGGCAATCTTTTGATTCCTCAGATTGTGGCCCAGGGTATGTAGGAACATCAGTAGTTGTTCTTCTAACGTAATATGTATTGAATCCCTAACGCTTTCTTTTTTCCTAATAATATTGGCTAGTTTAAAGAAGGTTCTTCTACTCATACAGATTTGGTCATGACAATCTGTGTCATTGGAATAGATGACATGCTTATAAAAAGGAATAGGATCTTGTTAGATCCTACGCCTCTTTCCTCTAGCTTCGTCTAACAATGTTGCTATGGCTACTGCAATAGTGGCTACAACAACTACATACAGACAACAGAGTCTAGTCGTCCTGCTTATAAGTGCTTCAACAATTTCATCATGAAATAGACCCATCGATGACTTGGTGAACTGCAAACAACATTAACAAATATCTATATGTCAAAAATCAGCTAGTAGATACATTGAGGGAAAATAGAAACATGCTTTTAAATGATAGTCAAAATAATTTACACTACCACATCAACAACAGTAGCATTACCAGTGAACCCAATCTTTTAAAGATTGACAACAGTAGCAAGTGGCTCCAAAATTTTTAGAAGATAGACTTGTAGAAAGTGGCTCCAAAATTTACAATTATTCTCGTTTTCTGATTATTTTGATAACTCATCTTAGAAACCCTATAAATTTCTTCTAAAGTTACAAGGTCTTAACAACTCTACTGAATAAAATCAGCTGCTATGAATCAGAACCCAGTAACCTGGAAGCAAAACAACTATTTTGATATTTTGTATTCATCAAAAAAATGTTAGCTCGTCAATTATATGATGATACATGTGTGGAAATATACTTATTTTTTAGGTCATGTTAGCATTGTCTTACAAGGAAAAGAAACTGTGTCAATAGGTAGATTGGCGACAATGGCAATGTGGAAATGTTGATGGGTTACCTATGTTCCGCACTCACTAACAACATATAGTTAGTTGAAAGTGCCCATTGTAAATGGGGATTTGTTTGTAATTTATACTCACTAATTTGTTATGGAGAACATATGTTTGCTTCTGCTCTTCCATCTTACCACGGGAATGTGCAGTGTAATAGTCAATACTTAGTCTCAATTTTATTTAAGGCTGGCAACTCAACTAGGAAAGCAGTTGTGTTGTGCTGTTACTGGTGGTTGGGTCGTAGCCTTATTTGTTTAAACATGTCTATTAGTTGTGGTATGAGGATGCAAGGGTCATCTAAGACTCCTTGGCTTGTGAGTGAAATCTTGAAAGATGATGCCTCTCTACAGTTGTCAGATCATTGTATGTGTCTTTTTTCATCTTATATGGAAGTTTATGTAAAATTTCTCGCACTTTCTTTTATTCTCACATTCTCCATGAAGCTGCCATTTGTATCTCTTTTCTTTCATATACTTATGTAATCATTCTTGTAGTCAATTTCATTTCCACAACCACCCTGAAGTTACCATACATTCAGACCCATCATTCTTGTGTGTGTGATGTAATTCATTTTTATGCTTCCATCATAAGGAACTTAAATATCAATACTACAAAGAAGTAAAATGAACCACATGGGAACTCCTACAAACATGTTCCTTAGCAATTGATAAGTAGTAGATATTTTTCACAGGAAGTCAAGTTATGATATTTTTATTATGATTCAACTATATAGTTTTTGAGTCAAATGAATTGACCTATGTTTCACGAGTTCACAAAAACCCATTTCTTAGGAGAGTGAATGGTACACTTAGCATTCATTGCATCTAGGTGTGTCACACAGAGGTAAAACATTCGGCCTTCCTAGAAGGTCACTCATCCCTGTACTACAACTCAAGTGTGTTAACCATGGAATTTCTCCTAGGGTAAGCCCATAGGTGAAACATTTGGCCTTACTATAATGTCACTTATCCCAGTACTACAACCCAAGCATGTTAATCATGTAATTTCTCCAAGGGTAAGCCCACTTAGATTACAGCTCAAGTGTGCTAACCATGGAATTTATCCAAGGGTAAGCCCACTTAGATTATAGCTCAAGCATGCTAACCATGGAATTTTTCCAAGGGTAAGCCCACTTAGATTACATCTCAAGTGTGCTAACCATGGAATTTATCCAAGGGTAAGCCCACTTAGATTATAGCTCAAGCATGCTAACCATGGAATTTTTCCAAGGGTAAGCCCACTTAGATTACAACTCAAGCGTGTTAACCATAGAATTTATTCTAGGGTAAGCCAACTTAGATTACAACCCCATGTGCAAAACCTTCAGCAAGTGTTGTGCCTTATGAACCATTTGTGAGTCAATCAGTTTGACTCAAAAGCTACATAGTTGAATCCTGAGAACAATAATCATAATGTTCCTTAACAACTATCTCATCTCTGTGATACAATTGATGGAGCTAATCTAATTATATTATTATACATTTTCCACTAACATATTTGTTAATTTTTAATTTCAAAATTATATTGAAACTCGATGGATGAGCTATGAGACTCCATTACATAATGCATTTTCAATATTTAGATAAAAACTTTGAGCTCTCAAGAAATTTTAATAGTTTGGGCATCATTTTTAACATTTAACATTTCAGATGGATGSAWWCAAGCTTCTCCTCCTTGTAATTAAGGGGCTTTYAGTYWSCTRAAGGCTTAACAAGGTCCTTTTKCCCTGTCGGCCTGTAACACCCATTCTTAACAAGTTAACCCAGACTGAAGGATTTGAAACATCAATCATTCTCAAGGACCACATGTGGAACTCTGGTAGTGCGACTGAACTCTTGAAAACAATTATTTTCTTTGGCATTCTATAGACCACTAACCATTCTAAAGATGGTGAGTCATAAACATGGGGATCTGTTGGATATTATATATGGTTGACTTCACGGAGACCATCCGATTGATACAATTTATTTTAATAAATGAAAATTATATTGCATATAAAGGGTTGAATTTACAAGAAATTATGCCTAAAAGGACATGAAAATCACTGTCAACACCAAGCAAGAAACCTTACTAAATGTTGTGACATTGCATGTTTAGTAAATGCTCTGTTTTCCCCTTTTTTTAAAATTCTACAGTACTGTCGGACAACGATTCCATAGGAGAATCTGTCAAAAATATCCTTATAAAGCCTTCTGCAAGATGTCTGAATAGCAGTGATCTTCCTGAGCAAGCGCTGAATGTGATGAAAGTGTGGATGGACCAGCATATGAGCAATCCTTATAATGCTACTAAGGAGGAGAAGCTTGAGCTTGTCAACCTCAGTAGTTTGACACTATACCAAGTTAAATTCATGATTTATTTAGATATTAATTGTTAAATTCATGATTTATTTAGATATTAATTGATAATTGCCTCCAGTTCAACTCATGCAATTAATTAGGTTTTCTGGTCTATTTGACATCACTCTTTACAATTCATTGTTAAAATCAATTTACTTTAAAATTGGTTCTCATGAATCAATTTTATGACCTTTTCTCATTTATACCTCTTTACAATTTCCACATTAGCATGTCACCACTTGATCTTTTTGATCTTTTAAAAATAATTTATTTGGTTTTGCATTGGCGGATTTATATTTAACTTTTCTGCTGTTCTTTTAAATCGGTTGATCTTTAAGCCATTTATTGTATTGTGTGTTTATGTCCTACATGTGGAGAACTAGTTTTCGAATAGGAGGAAAAATTTCAAGATTCAGAATTCGCACCCTATAACAAAAGAATATGTAGAGTTCAGAAGTCCAAAACCCCCATTGTAAAATGTTCGTTGCAAAGAACAAGAAGAAATACATTTTTCTCTGCTAGTGGAAATAAAATGCATCAGGCTTAGGACTAATTGGAAGCTCAGGAAAAATAAATTCACCTCAGATGCCTAGATAATAGTTATTCTCTTTGATTCTATAGTTCATTTCTCATAAGATCACCATCATTGTTTGTCTTTCAACTAATATAACCACAATAATAGTAGGAAACTGTACTGTTTGAGGAGACATAATAATGATTGTTTGTCATGCTCTCCTCTAAATTCTAGTGGTCCATTCCCAAAGGAAACAATGATATCAATATAGTAGCATCTTTTGTATGGGGTTTCGCTAAAAGTGCCAAACAATAAAGCAACAGTCACAAAGAAGTATGAGAGAGGAAGCTTAAAAGCCATGAAAACCACTATTAAAGCCAAGAAAAAATATGAAGAACCTGATATCAAAACAACACAGGCAAAATAGATACAACTAAAAAAATAAAATCTATGAGCTAGTAAAACACTAATCAAAGTACAGACATCGATAAAAACATTAAAAGGGCTAACCCCTATCATAGTGCCCTATTTGAGGGAAGGGACGATAGATTTACCTCAAAATATGCAGAATAGTTTCCGTAACTCAATCAAAATATGCTAAAAATTTGTCGTAACCCTTCCTCTCACACAGTGGCAGCGGCAGATGGTGCCAAAAGATGGAAAATTTGAAACCCTTCCTCTTACGCGGTGGCGGCAGCTGCAGATGTAGCAAAAAAAATGCAAAAAAAAAAAGCCCGACAAATGGGAATTGATAGGTTCCCAAATCATTCAATTTTATTCCAATTCTCATTTTCAATTCCAATTCCAGGTCTTTAGGGGGAATTATGGAATGCTCAAAAATGCCCAAAATTAGAATTCACATAACCCTATTCCTATTTTTCATTTTGGAACCAAACACTGAATTCGACAATACCAGCATGCAGGTATGCCAATTCCTAGTCAATTCCTAGAAACAAACGAGGTCTCATGTATCCTAGGACTCCTTATAACACATATGAAATATTAACATGGAGTAAGGGGTCCTAAGATACATTAATGGGTCCTACGGGATCATAAATGGTCCTAGGACCCATTAATGTATCCTAGGATGCCTTATCACACCTACAATCCCTTAGGACATATTAATGTTCCCTAGGACTCGTTAGGAAACCTACAACTCGTTATGTATCATAAGGAGTTTTAGGATTTATTAATGGGGTTTGGGACCATTTATGACCCCTTATGACCCATTAATGTGTCTTACAACCTGTTATGACACATATGATTGATTAATATGTCCTAAGGGGTCTTAAGGGGTCCTAGGATACATTACTAGTTCCTAAGGGTGTTGGAAGATTGTCGAGCATGTCAGAGTTTGGTGTTAGAGTAATCATTATTTTTCTTATTAATTAAATCATGATGATTTAATTAGTTAATTTGTTTTATTACTCTTTAATGCTTAAGATTTCTCTTAGATGTATTAATAATTAATTATTAATGTGTAACCTAGATTTTTTTCATTTTAGGGTTTTATTCACTTTTTAAGGGTGAACTTTGTAATTATTATTCATTAATTCAGAATATTGTTTTTCTTTGCTCTTTTCAAGTTTCTCTGAGCTTCTAAGTTCTTCTTCTTTTTCCTCCTTTCTGCTTCTTTCTTGTAACAGGTACTTGCATGTAGTTGTTCTTAGGTGTTATCATATCAGTTTTTCTCAGATCCTTCATGGTATCACAACCCCTTTGCTACTGCCTATTCAGGAGTTTTCAAAGTTGTATTCGAAGGAGGAATTTCCATCTTTTTTGAGGTTTTTTGTCTTGGATCTTGGGGTGAAGGTTTTTTGGAGCACTTTGGGCCCAAAAGGACCTCACCATCATTCTTAGAAGGCCCATAAACCTATATTTTCATACAAGGTTTGTCAATTTTTGCCTCCGTGACATCTGGAAAAAAATTTGGCCTCTAGGCACATTTTTTGAGGCAAAAATGAGAAAAAAATAAAACAAAACATTTTTGTTTAAAGCGTTGTGGTTGCATAGCCACCATGCCGCCACTGCGTGGCCCAAATTTGGCCCATGCCCCATCGTGACTAGTGTGCCACCTCCGCATCGCTCAACCACCAATGGCCACCACCCCAGCACCACCCCAGCGCCACCCTAGCACAGAGTGATGTCACCTTTCTGGGGGTGACATCATCTTTCAGTCACCAAATTTTCTCTCTGGCCGTCAAAATTTTTTCTGGTGATGACACCATGATACCATCAACAATAGCTAGTTGACAGTCATAAGGCCGTCAATTTTTTTCCAGTGATAGGTGATGACCATATGGATGTCAATGTTTTTCCCGTGACTATTTTTCTAGCAAGCTACTCATTATGACCTCTTGTCAGTATTTTGATCATAACTCAAGCATACAATATCATTTTTCAGCAAACAAGATATTTTCGAAAAGCTATTTCTGAGTTGGAGACCACAATGCAGGTTTTGTATGAAAATTTGGTTGATTGAGTACCTGATTTCAGCGTCAAAGTAGAGGCTTCAGTTTCCTCCCTCTTTGCATCTAGCGTCTAGTTTTTCTTCTTGTTTTTTGTGCTCTCTAAGTTATTTTTTGGTGTACGGGGATAGTTATTACATTATGGGGGTGAATTTTCCTTTTTGTCATTTACTTCTGAAAGACCCTTCTACTTCTGTCTTCTTTCTCTCAATGTCAGACCCTTCAGTTTCCCTACTGATACCACATAACTAACACACCTAGAAAGCACACATGACTAGGCTTCTCATGTCACACAGATTATGGTCTTGTCTGGATGAGAACCAACTATTCTATAGTTTCCTTTTTAGATTCTTCAGCATAGGAATAAGATGGATGAAGCCATGGGCTTAATAGCACTAAACATTCCAGACATTCTCCTATTTCACTTGGAAAATTATCACACTCCTTGAGCCATTTGGGGAAATTTTGCAGATCTGTTTCACACAGTGAATGAGTTCCAGGAACTATAGATTGATGCAGAGTTGACCTCTTTGATTCCTAACATTTTTCCCACCATCAAGGACTTCTTGATGAAGTTCAAGTCTCTCCATTTAGTTTTATAGGGATGTGGGAAGAAAAAGTCTGATGATGAGTGTATCTTTCTGATACTCACAAAGTTGTGAGGATAATTTCAAATCTTCTCTTCCACTTTCTACTCCACTATGGATGTTTTGGGTGCTAGGCACACTATGCCTTCTTTTGAGGCTTTTTGTGATCAGTTGGCATGAGAATAGGAAAAGATCCAACAGATGGATGCTTCTGGCTCTATGAGAAAAGCATTGGTAGCTCATTCTTCATAGGGGAAACCAAAACACAAAGCCAAACCGAAGAAAGATTCAGTAGGCAGTGAGTCTACCTCCAAACCTACATAGAAAATTGATTCAAAACCTCCAGCTCACCCTTCAAAGGTAAATATTCTTCAAAGCTTGTTGAGTTTTCCTCCAAGACTAAGAAGAAAATAGGTGAAACCTTTTTTTTTTTGGAAATGATGGACATCCCTTTTCTAGGTGTTGGAAACATTTGGAGGCTTTAGAAGAAGCCATGCATGAGCATCACATTTCTTCTCCTTAGTCCACGTCCTCCCCTGTAGGGAAAGGTCATGCTCTTACCACACGAGTATCGACTTCTGGGCCCACTTGGATTTTGGATTCATGTGCCTCTCACCACATGAATCACACTCAGTAGTTGGTCACCTCACTTGCTCCTTGTGATACTTCACAAATTTCTATTGGGAAATCATCACATCTTTCAGTTTTGGGTTTTGGTTCTATTGCATTAACTAGGGGTTCTCTTCAGGATGTTCTTGTGGTCCTTGATTTCTTGATGAACCTCTTGTACATATATTAGATCTGTCACTTTGGCTCTGGTAAGATAGTTGAGTTCTCAACACATGATGTGGCTATTCAGGACCTCCATGACTCTAATTCGATTGTGGCTACTGGGAGTGTTGACCATGCATTCCACTTATACAGAGTTGATGGATTTTATCCTTCTGATATATAGGTTCCTCTCATATAGCACATGAAGATTCAGTGTGCAGGCTTTGGCGTGAGCATTTTGGCCATGTCAATTATAGATATCTTCAGTAGATGAGCACATAGGCACTTTTTCTTGGGCTTCCTCAAATTTCTTGTACTAATGGTGTTTGTGATGGTTGTGTTCTTGGAAAACAACATATGGATCCTTTTCCTCATGGATGAGCTACTCGTGCTTTAGCACCACTAGAGTTGATACATAGTGACCTCATGTCATTTCCTACTCCTTTTTCTGGTGCCAGATATGTGCTTACTTTCATTGATGACTTCTCCAAGCGCACATGGGTGTACTTTCTTAAGTACAAGTCTGATGTCTTTGATTCATTTTGAATCTTTAAGACATTTGTGGAGAAGCAATCTGGTCTTTCTATTTGGCGGATATGCACATATAATGGGGGAGTATATGAATCAAGCTTTCAAAGATTTTTTATTTGAAATGGTCTACAACATCATTTTTCTGTTCCCTACACCCCTCAGCAGAATGGTGTAGTAGAGAGAAATAACAGAACACTTTAGGAGATGGAGAATTGTATGATTCAGTCCAGGTCCATGGATTCATCTTTTTGGGCAGAGGCAGTTAATTGTGCCAACTATATTCAAAATCAGATACCCCACAAGGTAGTTTGACATATCACTACTGAGGAGGCTTTGTCTCATGTCAAGATTGATGTATCTTCATTTTGAATTGTTGGTAGTGAAGCATGGTCATTTATACCTGATGCTCAGAAGAGAGAAATGGAGTGGAAGAGCTGACACCTCATTTTTGTTGGCTACTACGAGGATGTCAAGGCGTACAGGTTGTTTGATCCTGATTCTAGAGAGGTCCTCTTTTGATGGGATGTCTATTTTTATGAGTGCCTTCTAGTAGTAGATACCGTGACTCTAGTGTCTAATTCATTTACCACTACTCCCTCATCTCTTCCAGATTCTTTTTAGGATGATGAGGATGATGATCTTTTTGATCCCCATTACCTCCACCACAGGATCCTCCACATATGCCTAGATGGGCCCATGTTACTATTGAGGCTACAGGATCTCTGGCAGGTGACCCTTCATCTTCCCATTGCACCCGGTCTCATATTGCAGGTTCTAGCCTTCTGGGTCATGCTATTTGTGATGATCCTCAGAATTTTTCAGCTGCGACATGACATTCTGAGTGGGATAGTGCTATGGAGGAGGAGTATTCTTCTTTGATGAAGAATCATACATGGGATCTTTGTTCTCTTCCTAAGGGAAGAAAGTTAGTGTGATGTAAGTGGTTGTATCATACTGAGTTTGCTTCTGATGGCTCTATTGATAAGTTCAAGGCACATCTTGTTGCAAAGGGTTTCTCACAGGTTGAGGATATTGATTACACCAAGATATTTTCCCCTATCACCAAGATGAATTCTATTTTCCTTGTCTTATCCCTTGCAGCTTCTCAAGGATGGCCCATTTTTTAGATGGATGTGAAGAGTGCATTCTTGCATGGTGATCTTACTGAGGAGATTTACATGGAGCAGCCTCAGGGATTTGTGCAGATTCCTCCTTGCTTTGCAAACTTAGACATTCTTTATATGGTCCCAAATAGGCCCCTCGGGCTTGGTATGAGAAGATGGACTCTTTCTTTCTTTCCATGAGGATTCACATGTTGTTATTCTGATCCTACCATTTACATTCATCATCTTGAGGATGAGTTTTTGATCCTTGTTCTATATGTCGATGATATTCTCATCACAAGTAACTCATCTTCTTTGATTCAAGATGTTCAGTGCACATTGATGGAGCAGTTTGAGATGACTGATCTTGGTCTTGTTGAGCATTGTTTTTACACAAGCCAACTGGCTAGGATCTTGAGATTCGATATCTTCTCTTGAAAGAATAATGAAGTTATTCCCAAGGCTCTCCGGGGTTGGGTCACAACCTACTTGGTTACTTAGTTGAAGATAAATGTGAATGTTCATGAGGAGTCATTTGCTAGTACATTCAAGACATCAAACTGCAAAACAATTTGTAGTACTATTTTTAGGGTTTTCTATTTTAACAATATTTTCAATTAACTAAAAGTGCAATTTTGCATTTTAAGATGATTACTTTTAGATTTAAGAAAGGATTCAAAGGAGAAAGGTAACAAGAAATAAAGTAAATTACTGAAATGAAATCCTACAGACATAAACCACTGTAAACCCTTCCTTGTGAATTGAATGGTGGGGAGATTTGGAAAAAACCCAAGAGGTATAAATCAGACAAAGTCACAATTCTATACCCAATGGATGCAAGCATTTGGAGAGAAGATGAATTCACTCATGCAAGATATTCAAAATCTATCAAATTGTGAAGCCACCAAGATGTGCACACCCATGAGACAATTTTTCATTAAGCCCAATAGGCGTTCCCTTCCACGCATTCATCATACCAAGGTATATAGACAACAACAAACTCCAACTAAGGTAAACGTGAATCCGAAATACAACAAAACAAAAGGCTCTTTGAAAATAATGAATAATGTATGCACACATTCACCAATTTGCATAGATGATAGCAATTAACACACCATGAATGAAGCACCAAATTTATATCTTTATTGCATTAAGAATTTGACCCTATTACATTAATTTGATTATAGTATATATAGTTTTTGATCTACCAACTATGAATGTCAAAATTAGGGCATCAGAGAGTCTAAATTTATGAAAATAAACTAAAACTAAAGCTTTCTTGAAAATAAACTATTTCTAACTGATACTAAATAGCTTGCATGGATTTTAAATCCATTTACAATCAATTTTTCCATGCAAGAAGGATCATACTCGTCAAGAAAAGAAAGAGAAAGAAGATAGGGTTTCTTCTGAGAACTTGGAGTCTTCTTCTTGATTCTTGGAGTTCTTCCTTGGAATCTTCATCTAGAGGTTCTTCTTGCAGTGGGAACTAATAGGGGACCCTTAATTCTTCCAAAAAAAACTCAATTTAATCATCAATCTGATCTAGACTTCAACTGCCATGCAAAAAGGTGATCTTGCTAGAAACACGTAGAATTTCAGCCCCTGACCTCTACTCCAAAGTTTTAAGTGCGCAAAATTTGCTAACTGTCAAAACACCCTGAAGGTCTGAAATTTATGGCCCTCTCAGAGGCTGAAAGGCCAAAAAATATGGAAGGCCAAAAGGCCAAAAATTAGGAGGCTTAAAGGCCGAAAGCTGCATTGTCTCAGGGGGCTGAAAGGCCGAAACCTCCCTTTGGTTAAAATTTGCTAAGTGCTGAGACTATTTTTCCCAAAATGCTTAAGGGGTCTGAGGAGTCAGTTTGGGAAGACTTCTAGATGTGACGCCCAAAGCCTCTGTATGATCTCTTGAACTTCTTCATAGTTTATCTCCTTCCATTTTATCTTGTTAACCTTTCATTCTTGCTTCTCTTTAAATATAGTCAATTCAAAAGAAAAGAACTGGATCTCCTCTTCATGTTCTGACATCCATAACATCTCTTCTTTCAAGTAGAACAACTATTATAAGGCCTCCTTGGTACTGATACGTGCCAGAATATCCCTGAACTGTTCAACCACTTCTTTTGATGGTCGTAAGATATGTTTATCTTCATCTCACTATAAGTTGAGGCCAATTCCTATGAAGAAAACATCTATTTCTTCTAGCCACTCCAAGACCTCTTTATGCTTTTCCAATATGGAGGCTTGACATTTCTTATAGACCTTAATGATCTTGGTCATCTGTTTGATCCAGGTATCAAAGTTGTTGAGCTCTTCACCTTCATATATTTTTACCAATATCTGGAAATGTTGTTTCTTAATTATTTCTAGGTCTTGGAGGGTGACTTTCCATTTTTCTATCTCAAAATCCAGGCCACCTTCATTCTCCATCAAGTCTATTAAATTTGTAGCCTCAACCAAAATGACCCTGTAAGGCTTATATATCTAATTAATTGGCCTCTTCTCCATACTACTCAAAGTCTCCTTTCCAATATACACTTGCTTGGATAAAGTATGGGTTCAAACCTATCGACAAGTCTGGAGTGTTCCTTTTTTCTAGTACTGCCTGTAATGAGGCCTTCAGGAAACTTGGGTCAATAGGACCAACCATCTTGTAAATGAACTTCTTCAAATCTTCATTCTATTATGTCAAGAATTTTATGGTTTCCTCATCCTTACTCATGAACCCTAGTGCATTCTTAAGCCCTAAGGCTTCCAGTGTTTTTATCCCTTCCATGGTGGGCTCCCCCAAATCTACCTCTTCAAATGTGTAATCTTTTGGGGCCACTTGTGTTTGAGAGGTGCTAGTAGAAGGAACTACAACTTGTGCCTTCCAGTGACCCCTAGTGTCTTGGGTAACATAGGACATTGTCCATTCTGGTAATGTGACCCCTGTTTGGTGGAAGGCTTGCCCTATAGATGCCATATTTGTATCTTCTCCCTCATTCTCATCTCTGTAAGTTCTCTTCCTCAACTAAATATCTTTAGTGAACCAGGTGGGTTTACTAAATGTGGTGACTGGCTCATATGGGGAAACATGAAGGACTGAATCCAAGTTTTGGGATCCCAAGGCTACTTCTTTATCTGACCCTTCTTCCTAGTCCCTTCCTTGTTCACCCTCCCCCTCATTCATTCCTTCTCCTTGTCCTTCTCCTTCTTCCCTTCCGTCTTCTACCTTTTCTTCTTCCGCTACCTTATCTTTTTTTCCTTGTCTTGGTATTCATCTCTTGAGGAGCTGATCAACACTTCTGTATCAAGACCGATCATGGCTTTCAACATGGTTATAAAAGGTGACACTACTTCTACACTTACTAACCCTCTATGGGTTGTGATGGAGCAAGGAAAAGAGACTGATTGTGGTGGAGTAGGTGTAGGAAGAGTTGGAACGGGAAGTGGGAGAGTAGTAGTTGGAGACAGAGTGGGTGTTGGAGTTGGGAGAAATGGTGGTGGAGTAGGAATTGGAGGTGAGAGAGTAGTTGGTGGAGTAGGAATGTGAGATGGTGGAGTAGTAGAAAGAGCCTCTCCTATGGCATTATCCCCTATTAGGTCTTTGTTTATTGGGGCATCTTGATTTCTAGGCCCTTGGTCTGTGTTATAGCTCACCTTTATGATAGGTATGTTAGGCACTAGATTGGTGAAATGAGTGGGAGGTGGAGTGAGGGTTACTTGGGGATGTAAGAGTGATGGAGCTCCCATGTCATACCCTATTGCATAATCTGAGGTGTCTCAACATTGGTCTAAAAATCCCTTAGACCTTCAAAGTCAGATATCTGGAATTCATCTAATCCTAAGGCCTCTGAAGGATTGATTTTCTCCTTAGGGTCCTGTTTATGTTTCCTATTAGTTTCCTTTTCCTTCCTCTTTTGTGATCTTGTCCTTTTTACTAGAGGTACTTCTTCCTCTTCTTCTGGTTCTTCCTATAAGGTTTCTAGTTGGGGAGATCCAGAAGCTCTCTTCCTTTTATACATTTTCTTACCCTTTTTGGTAGTAGGAGGAGATTGGCCAGAAGTGGAAGGGCCTTCATCTTGTGGGGCCTATGATGATTGCACTGGAGGATCTATTTGTCCAATCATTCTAGTCTTTGGAGCTTTGTTCCTCAGATTTGACCCATACTCTACCGTGCATTCATGGCCATAAACCATGCTTGGCTTCTATGGTGGCACTTTCTTATATTGTGGCACTGTATTTTTCTCACCATGCTATTTATTTGTCTTCTTAGGTGGATCCAATAGTGTCTTCACTAGGATTGGATCCATCTTATAAGGCCTTTGGATCCAATTTTTAGTTGTTCAGAGCATATGCCTAGCTCAGAACTCAATTTCATCATTCTCATCTTTATCAACCTCGACATTCATGATGGGCCTATCATATATCTTATCCAAAGTGTAAATTTCCTCTAATACCTTGTCTGGATCATTTTCCCAAACCTTTGGGGGAATTTGGGTCTTCAAAGTATCATGTGCAAGGGTAAGGGATGTCCTGCGATAATCTCTGATCGTGACCTCATGATCATCTACATAATTGGTCTAGTTATCTTCAAGATGCGGTTCATGGATATGGAACCTTCCAATGATGTGGATGTACCTACCTATTGGGTCAAACCTAGGCTAGAATATATTGTAAAGTTGTAGTGGGAATTCATCCCATTCAAAATCCAAGGATTTTCAAACCTTCATATCCTATAAAGTGTATGGGCCCAACAGAATAAGAAAATCCTAGCAATGTTTCTTCTTATGCTTTATATGCTTATAGGCATCAGCGAGCTGTCTCGCCATTTCTAAAGTGATTATCCAGTCAAATGGATACCTGGGTAACTTCTTGGGTTTCAAAGTAGACCCTACCACCAAGATGTATGTGAATGTCTTATATTGTATGTAATAGGCCCCAGTGGCCCTAACCTTGGCGGTTTCTTCCTCTGACATCCTCTTTGAAAAATCACCTTCAATGGATCAGATGATTGTGAAGATGAAAGAATCATTGACTATCCTATAATCAAGGTTGTCTTTTGATATGTTTTTCCTTTTCATCAGATGTGGCTATACACTATGGGGCTAGGCATTCAGATTATTTATGGTCCCCCTCTTTGTGAGTCCTGGGTAGTTTTCCTGTGCTTCCAATAAGTACACCATGTAGGTACTCATATAGAATTTGGGTTGTGCTTTACAACAACCAGTTGTTCATCCAACCTGTCACTAACAATGGTTCCCCAATAAAACTTGGAATTATGGCCTCTTATCTTCTCTATTAGGAGTATCATCCAATTCTCCAGCTGGATAGATTGAGGTAATCTATATACCCAGCTTAGTAGTGTTATTACTACCTGGATATCATCTTTCATGTACCCCCTCCTGAGGTCTATCTTATCTAGTTTTTTTTGGGGGAGGGGTTGCTCGAGGTAGTTTTTATTGACAATGTCATATGCCTCTTCCCCTTTGTTGTTGAACCATCTATTGCCTTTCTCGATGAAAAAGTCATAGAACTTGTCTATGCATTTGTGGAGGTGGAAAACCTCTTCTATGATATCTAGTCTAATGTCCAGTACCACCTATCCTTCTATATTTTGAACCACCCTTTTATCTGATTCATAGTGGTTCACCAAGGTCATGATCACCTTGGATGATGTGATAGCCAATGGGTGGGCTGCTGCATTGACTAAGCCTGACACGACTAGTGAGGTTCAGTCCTCGGATCTCCCAGCTGGTTGGGAACATATCATCAAGAACTTATCCCAATCTACATTTCTGATATTAGTATCGTGATCTCAATGTGTTTGTTGCCAATATTTGAAGGGGGAGTGTTCCCTTTGTATAAGTACTTCATTGGTGATGCAGTCCATTTCTGAGGAATTCCTGCAAGGAAATATGCAAGTATCAATGTTTTATTTGAAGAAGAAACTAAAAATAACTGATTGATCTAGGAAAATAGAATTAAAAAGCTCTTTAAGTAGCTAGGAATGCATATTTTGCACTTTTGGCCTTTTCAGGATTTTGGATGCTGAAAACTGTTTCAAATTTTGAAAGGGCCAGAAGTGTGAAAGAGCAGTCATTGATGAGCAAGACCTGTAAGACTTTTCAGCATGCAAAAGTCTGAAAGGGTTCTTTGGATGCCGAAAGTTGGAATGGGATCTTGGACTCCAAAAGTCCAAAATCTGCAAGGCAGACAATCATCCTTAGAGATTCAGATTTGTCAGCATTTCAGACGTCTCCAAGATCTGAAACGCTGAAAAGGATGAATCTCCAAGGAGCACTTGGGCGAGAGACCTGATCCAGTTTTTGGCCTTTCAGAGGCCGAAAACCTGTGACAAAGGCCATGAAGTAAGAAAAACAAAAAATCTGAAAAGGGCAAATGCAAAAGACACTGACAACTAACGAGACAAGGGGAGGCCTCCCCTGCAAGGACAAAGGTGCAAAGAGAACCCTAAGATTTCAGGGGAGGTGCACTAGACCAAATAAAATAGCCACAAAAATGCAAAGAAACCTAAAACCTAATAGAAAAGAAATAAGGTAAATGATGAGAAAACCTATCTTGAGGGGTAGGAGTGGAAAATGGGGGCAAGAGACCGTAGATGCAAAGAAAAAATCCAAGAGGAGAGAAATCAATAAAGTTACAAAGTTGCGGAGAGCTCATAAGATGTCAGAGAAGAAAAATATGAAGTGAATGTCATTTTAGGGCCTTAAGCACTTATATAGCCCATGGGGGGGATATCAGCCACTTTTCAGTGCTTTGGCATCTGAAACACCAAAATTCAATAGGTAGATACTTTCGGCCTTTCAGTGGTTTTGGAGGCTGAAAACACTGAAAGTCCATAGGTAGATACTTTCGGCCTTTCGGTGGGTTCGGTGGTTTCAGAGGTTGAAACCACCAAAAGGGCTGAGCTTCGGCCTTTCGACCATTTCAATGTTTTGGAGGACTTGAGGTCCTCCAAAATGCCAAAAGGGCAAAAAGGCCAAAAAAGTGTTTTGGCTTTTTTCAACAGGCCGATAATGAGACCCATTTGCGAGGGACTGGGAAAGGGGGCAAACTCAAAATACCAAAAGTCACAAAAAAAGGGGGATCCCCATGGCTAGAGGACCAAAATGAGGTGTGTGTTGTGGACCCACAACAAATAGCCCCAACAAAAGGAGGAATGACCAAGGCATTTCTTCATCATCAAGACTCTTCCAGGTTGTAATTTTGTAGTAGAACAAAAACCAAGAGATGTATGAGTTAACAATCTTTCAATGACTTCCAACTCTAAATCTTCTTCTTGTCTCCTTAGTGTGTGCTCACATGTGTTTATTCCTTGAACTTTGATTGTGGTAACCCTAAAATTCATCAGTTGTTCCCAACCTTCGCCATGTAGACCAGGGCTTCCTAGAAAGAGCTTTGCTGCCAATCAGGCATTCATAGCCCTGAAATTTTTTTCCCTGAATCCCAAGTATAACCTTTCTCTACTGCCAGTCAGGTGTTCATAGCCCCGGTAGAGATTGTCATAGTCACCCTAGTCTGCTCCATTGCTAGGAAATAGCATTTTTCTTGAGATTTCTTGTTCTTTAGATAGTTGTTTTTATCCTTTTTTGGGTACATAAAACATCTCCCGGCTGGATGTATGTTTATTCCATGCGTTCAGGTCCATATTTTCTTCTCTGATTGATCCAAGTAGCAAGTGTGTGCTAAAAATGTGTCACACTTCTATGAATCATTGTATCCAAGATTTCTCAAGAATGAGATATCGAATGGCGACTCATAGCTCTCTATTCATAGAGGAAGGGTTTGTCATGGAGGCCCTCAGATTGACCTAGTTTGTGCCCATACAAGTACACCATAAAATGAGAGATTCAAAGAGGAAAAGTAAGAGTGCTAGTCTCCATGATCATCAAGTATGCATGCAAATGAAAATGGAAGCTATTTTATATGATAACAATGCATGAAAGGAAATTAATCTATATGATAACAATGCATGATTATTCTATGAAAGGAAATACAAATGCAAGATTAATCTATGAAAGGAAACATGAATCTAATCTAACATGCAAGT
>MU225495.1:1040344-1075308 GCA_018584345.1 Thuja plicata | reverse complement strand
ATTAGGATTTTCAATAGGATCGTGAACATCTTGAATAGGAGCACCTTCTTTGATAGGATTTTTTGAAGCTTGGAAAGACTTAGGAAGAGTAGAAAGTGGAAGAAAACATGGAGTGGTAGAACAAGAATATGGAAGACTTTGATCTTGAAAAGGATCTTTGGATATAATAATCACATAATTTTCCTCTTGATTTTTAATAGGCTTAATATTGGAAGTAACAACACCATTTTTAACAACCTTAATGGAAGTATCATCTTTGGAAAGTGTAAGTGGGGTAAGGTCATTTTGATTGTCAATAAGCTCAACAGTTTAAGTAGTAACTTGATCTTGCTTAGGAGAAGACTTCAGACATGGTGGAATGAATGAGAAAGGGCATGCGAGATCAAAATAACCATGAAATAGATAAGAGACATCATGAAAAGGATTGGATGAAATGGAGGTTTCTTGATCCTGATCTTTCTTTATGTTCTTTTCGTTATCATTTTTAGAGTCCTCTTGACATGGAGCCACTTCTAAGGATAAGGAAGCATGTTGGAATTGTATGGGAGACTTGGGAAGAGATGGGGAAGGATTAGCTGAAATAGGAATTATAGCATATAAAGGCTTAGGCTCTTTAGGTTTAGCATTATTGAAATTATTTGCAACCAAGTGAAGGTTAGCTTGAGTTTATTTAAGAGGTATCCCTTGAGGACAACTATAGGAAATCACATGAAAAGCATTAGGACCTTTGTTGGATGAAGGATTTGTGAAAGATTTGGAAAGATTGGAAACTTTAGGAGATGTATGGGTATTGGAGGAAGTAGAGGATGGAAGGGAATCATCACAAAACAAAGGTTCATCATTAACATGATCTTTCTTGAGAGTGAAATCTTTATTTTCAGCATGAGAATCCTTAGAGGAGCGATTCTTATAGTATTTACGTTTATAAACAGCACGGTGAGCTTTCTCTTCCTCAATAGAAGTAAATGTATCATCCAAGTATTATTCACAAAAATCATCAAAGTCTCTTTCAAAATCAGAGTCATATGGATCACCATCACAATCTATCCAATGTGAAAACCCATTACCAATAAGAACGAGCACACGACTAGGAGGATTCTTAGGAATAGAGGTGTCATAGGTATCACTACATTGTCCATCATCATAGTCATAAAAGATGGGCGTGTCACTCTTCATGGAAGAGGTATCACAAGGATTGTCACGTTTCTCATTATGGTATGTCTTGAGAAGAGAAGTAAGACTTTTAGGAGAAGTAGAAGAAGAACGAGATCATGGAGAAGAGGAAAGTGAAGACCTAGTGGAGGAAGAAGACTTGGATGATGAGGAAAGATGAGAAGACTTAGAATATGAAAGATGTTTGGAAGAAGGAGGTTGTGACAAGATCATGAGTATGATCCTAGAAAAGGCATTTGATTCAATCGATTTTTATTTTATTTTTGTCCTAAATTTATCACCCATGTGATTTTTCGAGGAATACCACTCTTCAAATTGAGCAATGAGTTCGAGATCATTTATTCTCAAGAGAGGTTCCATAACAAGATAGTTGAAATTCATGGTTCTGGAAGAGGAGGAATCAAGCATGGGAGGAAGAAGAGAAAGGATGGAAATGGAAGACTAGGAAGACATGGGAGATGTGGAAGAAAGAAGACCAAGAGTCATTTTGTGCAACTTGATACCATTTACATTCATTTAGATGTTGAGCAACATGTCATAGCACTTTTGGGGAGATCTATTGAAGTTTTCATCACACTGTTTAGGTAAAGAGGATATAGTTTCACGCGATGAAGTGCTTTTTTGCCTAAGGATTCTCATAGGATTGCACAAACTTGTGAAGTCTGGTATGAGGAAACAATAGACTGGTGTGATAGAATGATAGCAATTTTGACAGCAACAAGAAGGATATCGTGTGATTATTCTCACAGTATCATGCGAAGAAGGACACAGGGCCATGCGAAGAAACATTTTCTCACACAAGATTCTGACAGGAAGGACAAAGAACTCAGTTTTGTTCATTTTAAATTGACCAACTAGATGCATTAACATATTTTTCTCATGAATCAGGCACATAGGACAACAATCAAGGAGTTCAAGCAAACTTTTGTCTTCAAAAAATGAGCAAGGGACAAAGCAACCTTGCACATGAACATGAATAGTGTCGTAGTATTCTACTCCCTAAAGATTATATTTGTGTATGTTCTCAAAATGTTTTCCAATCATGCACATAGTCCTAGAAAATAAAAAGTTGGTTGCATTATGGTTCTTAGTAATGGTTTGAATCTGCAACTTTTGCAATCTCAAGTGGGTGAAATCCAATCTTGGTGCACCGAGGTTTTGACATAGTCTGAGAATTTAATCAATCAGGAGCTATTGATTTGATCTGACAACCCAACAAGAAACCACACCTGTGGAGATTTCTTCCACAAGGAAATTTATATAGCAATTGTTGCTACCATGGAAAAAATGGCTATTACCGCTTGAGGTTCTATCCACGTGGTTTACCCAATAAAGGGAGTGTACATGATGGTTAACCCTCTCTCACAAGGAAGACTCACAATATGGACCACATAGGGACTTGGTTCAGATTTAAGGGTTCCAAGTTTCTGATTCTCACAAAAGGGAAAAGAGAATAATCCTCTAGCCTCTTCACCTTACCAAGACATAAAAAACAAGATTAATTGACCCACTAATTTGAAATCACCTCATCCAAGGTTCACACAACAACAAATGACATGAATCTCCCCAAAGAGAGAAAGTACCACCAAAAGTTGAAGCCCAAACCAAGTGAGATAATAACAAATCCTTCCCTACCTACAAGGGGATCTATCGTCAAGAAGAGATTCACATGTAAGACAAGCGAATGAAGCCCACTCTCTCAAGATCACCACAAATAGTGTTCATAGGGCCTAATTACTATATGAAACACATATGCAAGAAAGAAAATCTAGGTCCATTTTTAGAGCACCAATTGGAAATGTGATCTATGAAAGCAAGAAACACTCAAGCTAAACACATGAGAGTTTCATTTTTATTTCCAAAATCCAAATGTTATAGAGATGCAACAAAATACCTCAAGTCCAATGCAACTTGAATGTTTTGTTGTTTATCCACGCAAGTCCAAAGTATTCAGTAACAACAAAAACAAATCAGAAACTACCAGATGCAATAAACATTAGTGGTTAGAAATTAGAGATATATAAAAACAATAATGAAAAATAGATCTCTGGTGTGAAATCTCACGTGAAGAATCTCAAGGTGCCGCGTGACAATGTACAGAGTGCCACGTGAAGATTCATAGAATCTCACGTGAAGAAACACATAGACAACAAAAAATGCAGAAAATAGTAAATAATGTTAGATCACTGCCTGGTGTTAGAGTTCGCACAAAAATGCATAAAATGTCGTGCAATGAAACTCCATGTATCATGCAAAATTTTGCACAGATAGGCAAAACTTCATGCTATTTTAAGCAAAATGTCGCATGAATTTTCGTCACAGAGCCATACGAACAGAAAAATTAGATTTGCAAGAAAATAATAGAAATGGAGCTAGATCTGCCCCATGGTGGGTGCCAAAAATGTGTGCTAAAAATGTGTCACACTTCTATGAATCATTGTATCCAAGATTTCTCAAGAATGAGATCTCAAATGATGACTCATAGCTCTCTAATCATGGAGTGCAAGGGTTTGTCATGGAGGCCCTCAGATTGACCTAGTTTGTGCCCATGCAAGTACACCATAAAATGAGAGATTCAAAGAGGAAAAGCAAGAGTGCTAGTCTCCATGATCATCAAGTATGTATGCAAATGAAAATGGAAGCTATTCTATATGATAACAATATATGAAAGGAAATTAATCTATATGATAACAGTGCATGATTATTCTATAAAAGGAAATACAAATGCAAGATTAATCTATGAAAGGAAACATGAATCTAATCTAACATGCAAGTGCAAAATTAATCTAAATGGATTGCCATGGGGCATGAAAGAAGAAGACAAGAAGAGAGAAGTTGCAATATCCAAGCTCAAGTTCTCAAATTCTCCTCCAAAATTGCTCTCCAAACCTGCAGCATAACAATAGCTCAAAATCTTCATTGATTATTCATTACCCAAATGAGAAGGAGATGTTTCCCTTATATAGGAATGTGAACAGTTGAGATTAAGAGACAAAAAGAAATGAGCAATGGTGGAGATTAAATCTTGATTGATCCATGTGCTTATTAAAAGCAAAAAGACCACCACTTAGAAAGATGTGAAGAAAAAGGGATTTTTATTTAATTTATTTTCTTTTTCATCAAATAAAGTGCTTTAGGTGGGGATTTTTATTTATTTAATTAAAAGAGGGGTTTTCTTTTAATTAAATAAATTAGAAGAATTTTATTTAATTAAATGGGAGGAATTTATTTTAATTATAAATAAGATGAATTTTATTTTATTCAAAGGGAGATTAAATCTTTTAATTAAATAAAAATGATCAAAACTTAGGAAATATTGAAATAATTGAATTAATTATGATTTGATCAAGGAAATTGATTTTAATTAAAATGTTGTAAAGCATTGATTCAGGAAAATGATAAATTGATAAATTGATAAATGGGGGCCCATAGTCTAGGAGACCATTTTAGGGTGCATACAACGAGTAGGTTGTGCTACCCAGATTCCACACTCGTGACCTCCTCAGGCCACTTTTTTTTGTGTGTTCTTACTTTCTTCCTTTAGCTTTTTCTCTTTTTTTCTTTTTCCACTACCTTCACATTCATTCAAACTTGGGTTTTATGATTGGTGGGTACCCGAATCCATGCACTAATTCTAGTTGCAACTGACAAATGATCGAGAAACCAACATTCTCAAGTGTCATTTCTTAATGGGTTTTGGTGATTAGGATGATCGAGCTTTCAACCTCTTCCTGTCCGCCAATCATAGATGCCACCGGTTTGTCTTTTGGGGTGTTCTCTACGCTGTAGGTTGCCTTGGAGAATTTGACTAAGAAATACCTCTACTCCTATTTAGGAACCACTTGGAATGAATCCAAGACACACTTGACCCAAATCAAAACAAGCCCTTGACAAAAGGAGGAATGACCACAGAACAGAAGAAAGGACTGATGGCAGGGACGACAAAGAAGAAAAGAAAACAAAGAAAGAAAAAAATAATTATGATACAAGGGACGAAAGGAAGTTCCTCTTAGGATGCAAAATAATGTTTGAAAAATTTCCCATTGACTGGAAATGGGGTCAAATCTCCATCTTAGGTGATGATCCTGAAAGTGTTCTCCCCCAAGATTTCTAATATCTGACAAGGGTCTGTCCACAATTTTGGAATTTAGTGTGGCTGCCCAGCTTTTATTTTTCCTTATCCCACATGAGGATAAGGTCAAAGATCCTAAAGGCTTTAATGGTGTCTCTCTTGTCAAACCACCTCTTGACGATGACCTGGTGTTTTGAAACATGTTCTAGGGCCAATGTTTGTTTCTCCTCTAGGTTGAGGAGATTCATGAGTCTAACTTGTACTCGATCTTCACCTCCCACGTACTGGTCCATAAATATCAAAATTGGGATTTTCAAGTTCATAGGGAAGACTGGATGCAAGCCATAAACCAATTGGTATGGGGATTTTCCTGGAGTGTTCTTGATCCTCACCCAATAGGTCCATAGGGCATATTTCAGTTGTGTGTGCCAATCCTGGGGATTATCGTCTAGGAGATGTTTGATCACTGTTGTCAAGTTCTTGTTGGTAGAATATGCTACTTCATTACCTTATGGATAATAATTAGAGGAGAATTTGAGGATTACCTAGTTTTTGAAGGCCCATTGCATGATTGAGGTAGAGGAGAAAGAGGGAACATTGTCACATACCAGATAGAATGGCATTCCAAACCTAGTTATGATCCACTCCTCTAAGAACTTGGTTACAACCTCCATTGTGCAATTTTTTAGTGCTTGAGCCTCCATCCATCGTGTACAGTAATTGGTGGCTGTCAGAATAAAATTGTCTCATGCAAACGAAGGGGGGTTAATCACCCCAACCCAATCTAAGCCCCATTGGGAAAATGAACGTACCTCATATACCAGTTGTAGGGGCATTACTGGATTTATGTCCTAGGTTGCACTCATTTGGCAAGTGTGGCATGATCTCACATGCTCACTAGTGTCTTTGAATATTGTTGGCCAAAAATATCCTTCTCTCAAGATTTGGTGAGTAGTTGCTTCAACTGAACTGTGCCCTATCCCAAATTTGTCATGAAAATCTTCTAGGATGTTTTTTGCCTCCAGCCTATCCAGACACCTCAGGTACAAACCCTTATAATTCTATTTATACAACTAGAAATTCTTTAGCATGTAGGAGTTTCTTTTCATTTTTAGATCTCTTCTTTGTGAACCATTCATCCTCTCTGGGAATAAAATCTACAAGAGGTAGTAAACTATGTCTTGGTACCATATGTCGATAATCACACCTTGATCGGTGTAGGTCTGACACACTAGACATTCTTCAACTTCAGAGATCAACTTTGTTAGGCCTTGGACTCACACATCATTTCAGAGGATGGGATATTCATGGACCCTGAAAGGCTAGAAGCTATCCTAAAGTTGATGCCCCCCCATAGTCGCAAAGAGTTGAAATCTTTCTTTGAGAAGATTAACTTCGTAAGGAAGTTCATCAGCGGCTTTGCGGAGAAAGGTAACAAGAAATAAATTAAATTACTAAAACAAAATCCTACAAACATAAACCACTATAAAACCTTCCTTGAAAATTGAATGGTGGGGATATTTGGAACAAACCAAAGAGGTATAAATCAGAAAATGTCACAATTCTATACCCAATGGATGCAAGCATTTGGAGAGAAGATGAATTCACTTGTGCAAGATATTCAAAATATATCAAATCATGAAGCCACCAAGATGTGCACACCCATGAGATGGATTTTTCATTAATCCCAATAGATGATCCCTTCCACACATTCATCACAACAAGGTAGATAGACAACAAAAATCTCCAACTAAGGTAAACGCGGATCCGAAACACAACAAAACAAAAGGCTTTTTGAAAATAATGAATAATGTATGCACACATTCACCAATTTCCATAGATGGCAGAAATTAAAACACCATGAATGAAGCACCAAATGTAGATCTTTATTGCATTAAGAATTTGACCCTATTACATTGATTTGATTACAATATATAGAGTTTTTGATCTACCAACTTTGAATGTCAAAATTAGGGCATCAGAGAGTCTAAATTTATGAAAATAAACTAAAACTAAAGATTTGCTAAAAAGAAACTATTGCTAACTGATACTAAATATATTGCATGGATTTTGAAACCATTTACAATAAATTTGTCCATGCAAGAAGGATCAAACTCATCAAGAAAAGAAAGAGCAAGAAGATAGGGTTTCTTCTGAGAACTTGGAGTCTTCTTCTTGATTCTTAGAGTTCTTCCTTGGAATATTCATCTAGAGGTTCTTCTTGTGGTGGGAACTAATAGGTGAACCTTAGTCCTTCCAAAACAAACTCAAGTTAATCATCAATCTAATCTGGAGTTCAACTACCATGCAAAAAGGTGATCTTGCTGGAAACACTCAGAATTTTAGCCACCGACCTATACTCTGAAGTTTTAAGTGCCCAAAATTTTATAAGTGTCGAACCACCCTCAAGGTCTGAAAAATTCGGCCCTCTTGGAGGCCAAAAGGACAAAAAAATTGGAAGGCCAAAAGGCTAAAAATTGGGAGGCTGAAAGGATGAAAGTTGCATTGTCTAAGGGGACCGAAAGGTTGAAAGGCCAAAACCCGCCTTTGGTTAAAATTTGCTAAGTGCTGAGACTATTTTCCCCAAAATTATTAAGGGGTCCAAGGAGTTATTTTTGGAAGACTTCTAGATGTGCATCCCAAAGCCTCTATATGATCTCCTAAACTTCTTCGTATTTTATGTCCTTCCTTTTTACCTTGTTGACCTTTTGTTCTTTCTTCTCTTTAAATATAGTCAATTAAGAAGCAAAGAAGTGGATCTCCTCTTCATGTTGTGACATCCTTAACATCTATTCTTTTGACTAGAACAACTATTGTAAGGCCTCATTTGTACTGATACAAGCCAGAATATCCCTGAACTGTTGGACCACCTCTTTTGATGGCTGTAAGATATGTTTATCTTCATCTCGGTATGAGTCAAGGCCAATTCCTATAAAGAAAACATCTATTTATTCTACCCACTCCAAGACCTCTTTCTACTTTTCCAATATGGAGGCTTGACATTTCTTATAGACCTTAATGAGCTTGGCCATCCATTTGATCCAGGTCTCGAAGTTGTCAAGCTCTTCGCCTTCATATATTTTTACCAATATCTAGAAACATTTTTTCTTGATTATTTATAGGTCTTGGAGGGTGACTTTCCATTTGTCTATCCCAGAATCTAGGCCGCCTTCATTCTCCATCAAGTCTATTAAATTTGTAGCTTCAACCAAAATTACCCTGTAAGGCTTATATATCTATTTGATGGCCTCTTCTTTGTACTTCTCAAAGTCTCCTTTCCAATATGCATTTGCTTTGATAAAGGACAAGGTCAAACCTGTCGATAAGTCTAGGGTGTTCCTTTTTTCTAGTACTGCCTGTAATGAGGCTTCTAGGAAACTTGGGTCAATAGGGCCAACCATCTTGTGAATGAACTTCTTCAAAGCTTCATTCTATTTTGTCAAGGATTTTATGGTTTCCTCATCCTTACTCATGAAACCTAGAGCATGCTTAATCCCTAAGGCTCCCAGTGTTTTTTCCCTTCCTTGGTGGGCTTCCCCAAATATACCTCTTCAAATGTGTAATCTTATGGGGCCGCTTGTGTTTGAGAGGTTCTAGTAGAAGGAACAACAACTTGTGCCTTCCAGTTACCCCTAGTATCTTGGGTAACATAGGAAATTGTCCATGCTGGTAATGTGACCCCTATTTGGTGGAAGAATTTCCCTACAGATGCCATATTTGTATCTTTCCCCTTGTCCTCATCTATGTAATTTCTCTTCCTCAACTGAATCTCTTTAGTGAACCAGGTGGGTTTACTAAATGTGGTGACTGGCTCGTATGGGGCAACATGAAGGATTGAATCCAAGTTTTGGGATCTTGGGGTTACTTCTTTATCTGACCCTTCTTCCTATTCCCTTCCTTGTTCACCCTCCCCCTCATTCATTCTTTCTCCTTGTCCTTATCCTTCTTCACTTCCCTCTTCTACCTTTTCTTCTTCTGCTACCTTATCATTTTTTTCCTTGTCTTGGTCTTTATCTCCTGGGAAGCTGATCAACACTTCTGTATCAAGACCTGTCATGGATTTCAGTGTGGTTCTGAAAGGTGACACAAATTTTGCACTTACTAACCCTCTGGGGGTTGGGATGGAGCAAGGAAAAGAGACTAATGGTGGTAGAGTAGGTGTAGGAAGAGTTGGAATGGGAAGTGGGAGAGTAGTAGTTGGAGGCAGAGTTGGTGGTGGAGTAGGAAATGGAAGTGGGAGAGTAGTTGGTGGAGTAGTAATGTGAGATGGTGGAGTGGTAGCGGGAGCCTTTCCTATGGCCTTATCTCTTGTTAGGTCTTGGGATATTGGGGAATATTTATTTCTAGGCCCTTGGTCTATGTTAGAGCTCACCTCTATGATAGGTATGTTAGGCATTGGATTGGTGAATTGTGTGGGAGGTGGAGTGAGGGTTACCTGGGGCTGGAAGAGTGATGGAACTCTCATGTCATACCCTATTTCATAATCTGAGGTGTCTTAACCTTGGCCTGAAAATCCCTCTCGACCTTCAAAGTCAGATATCTAGAATTCATCTGATCCTAAGGCCTCCAAAGGATTGTCTTGCTCCTAAGGGTCCTCTTTATGTTTCCTATTAGTTTCTTTTTCCTTCCTCTTTTGGGATCTTTCCCTTTTGACTAAAGGTACTTCTTCCTCTTCTTCTGGTTCTTCCTGTAAGGTTTATAGTTGGGGAGATGTAGAAGCTCTCTTCCTTTTATACATTTTCTTACCCTTTTCGGTAGTAGGAGGAGATTGTCCAGAAGTGGAAGGGCCTTCATCTTGTGGGGCCCATGATGATTGCACTAGAGGATCTATTTTTCCATTCATTCTAGTCTTTGGAGCTTTGTGTCTCAAAATTAACCCATACTCTACCGCACGTTCATGGCCATAAATCATGCTTGGCTTCTGTGGTGGTGCTTTCTTATATTGTGGCACTATATTTATCTCCCCATGTTGTTTATCCACCTTCTTGGGTGGACCCATTAGTGTCTTCACCGTGATTGGATCCATCTTATAAGGAATTTGGATCCAAGTTTTAGTTGTTTGGAGCACATGCCTATCTCAGAACTCAATATTATCATTCTCATCTTTATCAACTTTGACATTCATGATGGGTCTATCATATATCTTATCCAAAGTGTAAATTTCCTCTAATACCCTGTCTGAATCATTTTCCCAAACCTTGGAGGGAATTTGGGTCTTCAAAGTATCATGTGCAATGGTAAGGGACATCCTGCAATAATCTATTTTCCTGACCTCATGATCATCTACACAATTGATCCAGTGATCTTCAAGATGTGGTTCATGGATATAGAACCTGCCAATGATGGGGTTGTACGTACCTATTGGGTTGAATCTGGGCTAGAATCTCTTGTAAAGCTGCAATGGGAATTCATCCCATTTGAAAGCCAATGATTTGCAAACCTTCATATCTTGTAAAGTGTATGGGCCCAGTAGAATAGGAAAATCCCTGTAATGTTTCTTCTTGTGCTTTATATTCTCATAGGCATCAACAAGCTGTCTGGCCATTTCTAAAGTGATTATCTAGATAGATGGATACCTGGGTAACTTCCTGGGTTTCAAAGTAGACTCTGCCACCTGGATGTATGTGAATGCCTTATATTGTATGTAATAGGCCCCAATAGCCCTCACCTTGGTGGTTACTTCCTCTAATATCCTCTTTGCAAAATCACCTTCAATGGATCAGATGATTGTGAAGATGAAAGCATCATTGACTATCTTGTAATCAGGGTTGTCTTCTAACATGTTTGTCCTTTTCATCAGTTGTGGGTATACAATGTGGTGCTAGGCATTCAGGGAAAGAGCATTCACCGAGTAGAAAGAAGAAAGAAGGGGAGAAAAGGAATTGAAGAGAACATTGATCAGATAGGTATTATGGACTAACAATATATCTAAAAATATGCAAGTTAAAGTTGTATTATTGAATAGATCATTTTACTGTTTCATTTTAACCATTGATTCAGAATATCTCTTAACCAAGTGGGATTTAACCATCCTTAATGTATTGAGATACTCAAGAGTATCGAAAGGTTTTCTTGTTGACATCATAGTGAATTCTGGGTCAAAAGACAAATTGTTATTTTTCAATCCTTTAACAAGGTCACACTTAACAGTGTGTTTGTAACCTTTAACAGGGTTGGCTTTTCACCGAACTCACTTTAGAAGAGCGAAAATTTTTGGTTACCAGTCCCAAGTGGATTTTCCCTTAACAGGGTTTCCACACTAAAATCCATGTGTCAAATGTGTATTTATTTCATTGCATTGATGTTTTTCTTTACACATTACTAAAACAGGATTGGTCGGTAAACACTAAGTTTAATTTCTGCTACTCGGTAAAGGATAGAAAAAGATAAACAGTATATCTTACCGAGCAGTATATATTGGTTAAGAATATCTAAAGGAATAAATCTTGTAGGAATGAAAGATAACTAGAGGATATTATATTTGTGATATAAGTTTTGGTTGGATTATTGGAATTATTTTTGAGGCCACTAATTCACCCCCCCTCCTCAGTTATTCTAACAATTGATGCTAAATAAAGAAAAGAATTACATGATTCATGGATCACAGTGGGGCAGAAATATAATCTGATAAACAACATTGAATCAAACATAAAAAAAATCAAATGCATCAGAAAATGTCAAATCAAAATAGCAACAAAGCAACATTATTGTTATGAGAGCATAGAAATAAAAGCATATTCAGGATTCAATACATGATAACACTAATACAAGGAAGTTACATCATCATGAAATACTTATAGAAGAATCCATAATTTAATGAGATAATGATGTTTTTGTAGAAGAGAGATTCAATTTTCAATAGAATTAGGTTAGTAGGAGAGCAATTAATAGTGATATACACACTTGGATAGTGAGATATGTATATGAAGTAGTGTTCATGCAAAGGAAGAAATAAGGTTTTCTACTAGCATCCACATAGCTCACATGCTAATATATAAAATGCCATGGAGTATAGAAAATATATTAAACATCAATGCCAGTATTGTCTTTAGTAACTGAAGGTAAGTATGATTGTATAATATTCCACTTTCTTCATCCTAATGCAAAGTTCCAAACAATATTATTCCACAGAGCATCCAAACATCAAGGAACTTTTTTTCACGGGGCCTCATGAAGAATATAAAACAAGAGAAAGGAAGTACCATGAGAAAAATTATGAAATGAGGTAAAATTGTCTTTATGGAAATTTTTCACAGACAATAGTATAGACAATATGTAAGGTTTTGTAGTGCTAGGATAGAGGCAACATATCATAAAATGTACATTTCATGTTTGTCATTTAATGCTACAAGGTGATAATTCTAGGTAACACAATGAGTCTAGAGAGATAGATGACCCAGCTACAACATGAGAATGGTCATTTCAAATGAAATAGTGGAATAGAAATACAAATCAGAAAGGAGTCACATTTACAGTCAATGAAACCCTCATTGAGCTTAAACATCAATGTAAAAGCACATGAGAGATGAGGGTTTTAACACACAAGGGTTCATGGAAATAAACCTCAATCTTCAAGATTTATAATGAAAGGTAAGCCCTCTTTCTGTTATAAAAAGAAATAAATATGCAAAGACCTCCAACTCTTTTTAAACCATTTTCAACAAAGTACCAAGAAAGATTGTGCAAAGATTGAGCCTAGATTTTTGTTCATTTGAAGAAGACTGCCAATAATAGGTTTAAATCTATTGAGGTATAAGAGATAAAATAAAATTTCATGCATAGGTCCATGATCAATAAAGAGAAGTGGAGGCTCATTTTTCAATGCAATAAATTTATGAAAAAATAGAGAAAATTTCCACGAAGTCTCAGAATAGGAATCATTGGAATGAAATATGTGGATGCCATCTTTCACAGAAGGAAATTAAAACAGAATGCAATCAAAACCCTCGAAATCCTCATGGCCTTTAACTAGAAAAGAAATGGAATAAACTTATCAAGTCACAGCATGGACATGTAGTAGGAATGTATATAGAGGAAATTCCTAAAAAAGTCACAGAGAGCTCAAGCATTGAGGGTTTCAGGAGGAAAAGAAAATAATGTGGCCAATTGAGTGTCTCAGGATGATTTGAATGGATCATAATCTACAAAAAGGATGGATGAATAGATGCTCAGACATACCAGTAGAAAATAAGATAGTATAATAGAGAAAATAAGCCCTTACCTTGACATGCAAAAAAACTTCATCGTGAAAGTGGAATGAAATACACAGGAATATCAGGTAAAATAATTTCTTACAGAGAAAGAAAAATTGAATTCTTATATTCTTTTCTATGCAAGATGCTCGGACATAACTCTAGAAGCATTTTGAATCTGTAAAATAGGTATGCACATAATCCAAAAATTTTGAGGAAATCCCTTAAGAAACCATCACAAACTCCACAGTGAAACCCTATTCCTTGGCAGCCAGAGAAGCTTCAAAGTGAAATATAAAAATGATAAGATCAAATGAGTTAAGGTTGAAAATACCTAATTCAAACAAGAGGGGAAATGATTTTTTTGTGCCTTATTTAATCTATTCTAAATATCCCATAGGCTATATGTCTAAAAAAAATTTAGCCTTGAAAATAATAATAATATCATCTTATATAAGTATCTATTAAGTATTCTTCTTAATAAATATTAAAATAAAATGTATTATTATAAATATGTGTTACTCATTATTTATTTATTTTTTATTAACTATAACTTATATTAATTAGGAAATCAATGAGAGTTTACATCAGATTTAGATTACAAAATAATAACCTCCTTACAATTGGAGGGACTCGAAGATCAAAAATATCTAGTACCAAAAATGATTATCCATATAGAATCAAAAAGAGATTTCCATCAAGTATTTGTGGAGAGAGTCATATTCCAGTATCCATTATCTATGAAGGCATTATATTTTTCCATTAGTATACACAAGGAAAAACATGATCTACACCATCAGTTTACACTACACCGACAGACAGGGCACAACACTACCCAACGCCAAGGTTACCCAATACTGCCAAGTTCAAAGCATCCCGACAAACACTATTTAGTGTTACCTGATGACAAAAAGGTTAAAAGAACCCGACGAGTAACAACAGTGAAACCCAATAGAACAGAAAAGAGAGGAACCCAATAGATGAAGGGAACCTAATGATCAGTTCAACAAAGGAATGTCGATAGACTTTCAGTTCAACCCGACGACAAAGAACCGACAGTCAGTTACATCCTACAAAAATTGGATCTGACTTTCCATGTCAGATAAATCAGTGAAGTTGTATATATAGCTTCTTGATTTTTTTTTAAAACCATTATGTGTGGAAGAAGCAATGTATTTATCATTGTTTTAATTAGTTTTATTGATTTAAAGCATGCAAACTAAAGATCAAGGTCAAGTTGTAAACCTTGGATCTAAGAGTTAGCATTGTAATGCATGATTCTAAGATAGGTCAAATACTTGTATAAATAGATGCTCAATCTATTGTGAACATGTTGTTGTTTGATGAATATTGTAGCCACAGAGAGCATCTAAAGACCAGACAAGAGATTTCATGCATAAGGACGGAAACATATCAAATCAGTTTCAAGAACAAGAACATAGGCTACCGACGAGCAGAGAAAGGTATTAATCAGTCACTTAACGTGATATTATTACTATGAGAGCTTTAATGGGTCTGTAATTAGCAATTGTAGATTACATATAGTCAGGTCAAATATTTGTACTCATTCTAACAAGTGTAGTACACTTAAGTCAAGAAAGGTGGACCTAATAGTCCTATTGTAAATCTCTTAACCGAGTGCACACTTAAACTAGTGTTGCTAAAGCTCTTAAGAGAGTAGATCTTCATAGGTCTCCACTTTAATACTCCTAATAGGGTAGATTATCAGAAGTGATCAATTGTAAGCCTTTACTGGCTCCCTTCCATTTTGCAGATAGTGAAGTTTTGTGGGTGTCATCCCCACCACAATTTTTACTTCCTAACAAGAGTTTTCTACGATATCATATCTTGTGTTATGTGTTTATTACTTTCATGAATGTTTCTATGAATGTTGCAAAAAGTTAAAGATTATTATTTAATATTACATGTAGAAGAAAGAACAATAGTAATGGTCGGTAATATAGTAAAGAATGATTTTTAATGATGAATGGTGAAAAGAGTTAAAATTTTTAGATGTACTGATTCACCCCTCCCCTCTCAGTACTACTTCCCATTAATCCCAACAATTGGTATTAGAGCTAAGTCTCTTCTTGGAAAATATTAAAGGCTTAAGAGAAAATATCATACAATGAAGAAGTACAAACTTGATAAGAATATTGAGAATAAAAAGCTTGAGATACAAATGTTCTATGAATAATATAAAGAAGCAAGAATTAAGATGAGAGAGTTGCTGGATGAGAGGAAAGGTATGGAAACTTGGAGTAATGAAAAATATTATCAAGAAGAAGAGATTCCAGATTTCTTTGAATCTTCAGGATCAAAAACAAGTAATGCATTAGATACATTAGAAGAGAACATAACAAATCTAAAGGAGATCAATCAACATTTGACAGAGCAAATAAAGATGCTACGAATTATTCAAGAGAGCCAGATGGTAAGAATGATTGATGTGATGAGTTTTGCTAGACAAGCTAAAACAGAAAGAACACTTGCTATTGATGACAGAAGGAAGATTACAGAGAAGCTACAGGAAAAGGAGTTAGAAATTCAAAGACATGTTGAGCATCACCATGAGATCACAAATCATATTATTTTAATGAGTAAAGAAGAAAACAAAATGAATATAGAACTCATTGAAAGAGTGCAGGCTATCGGTGAACTAAGAGAAGAGAATGAAAAACTAAAGCATGAAATTAGAATTCAGCAACAACATAATGAAGTTATCAGAAAGGCTGAAGAGAGTAATAAAAGAGTGGATGATTTTCTTGGAGGACAACGAAGAGTCAACAACAATAATGATTTAGGCTTTACCAAAAATGGAGAATCATCAAATCAAGCCAATCCAAAGAATGTCTATGAAAATCCAAGACCAAGAAAGCTGACATGCAAACACTGTGGAAAGCAAGGCCACACATTAAATGTATGCCAAGGCAAAATGAAAGGTATTCCTAAATCCACATCTTCATTCATAGGATTCTGTTATAAATGTAACAAGAAAGGACATAAATCATATGAATGTAAGTCTAAGATGGAACAACCAAAGAAGGAAACCTACATGGACAAATACTGTCCTACATGCAAGATGAATTGGCACACAAGTCTTGAATGATAGAAAAAGAAAAGGCAAGCACGGAAGCCTAAAGGTCAAGAAACTCCCTATCAACCAAAGAAAATCAGTAATCAATATGTATGGGACTACAATACATAGACAAACAGTACACCATGTGGTAGATATGGTCACATTGCTGAAAAATGCATGAGGGCATGGACCAAAAGGTCTTGAGGTTGGTCAAACACAGGAATGGCATGCTTACACTATCACAAAGTTGGTCATCTCAAAAAGGATTGCAAAGACCAATTGTTAGAGACAAGCACATATCCAAATGGAAACACCATTGAAGATATCTGAAGGGCTAGAGACAAAATGTGGAGAAAAGCTTCGAGCAATGATGAAGCTGGACCAAGCAATGCAAATGGTGACACCCCATCCAATGGATCTGGTGACATCACCACCCCCACTTAAGCTGAATAAGTAAGTATGGAACTGCACTACACCAAGTCATATTTTACATCAGTTCCTTTATACAAATTGATAGATAGTCAAAATCTTCATAATAAAGATGCATACTATGTTACTTGTTCCAATTCTGAGAAAAAAACCTCGTCAGTATACACATACCAAAAATTATTGGTGAACATAATGGATGAGCTATTTACACTTACCAGAAATTGTTGGTCAACACATAAAATGGTTAAGTTACCAATGTAACCCGACACCCGTCGGTAAGGAAGCAAAGTTACAAAGTTGTCATGATAGAATACCGATAACCGTTGGTAAAAGAAAAATTATTAATAACTATCCTAAGCATCATGTCAATACCGACGATGATTTTGAAAGTCTTCCTAAAGAAATCTGTCTTCATGTCCTGACAATTCATTGAGCATTTATGACAAAGACTTAGGGCAAAAAGTCTATAAATAAACGTCGGGAGTACTTCATTTTACACCCGCAATTTGAAGAGAAAAGCAAAGAAAAAAATAGAGCTATTTGAAGAGAAGAAAGTAGAGCATCCTCGAATTGATTCACACACAAAAAATAGATCATTTACCATTATCATGGATCAAATTAAGTACTGAGGGCACAAAAAGTACTTTGTCATTATTTATCAAGAAAGCCCTAAAACTTGAAAAACGATGGCAACCACCTCAAGAACCGCTAAGATCAAGAGTGATAAGAAGAATGTGGTCAGGTTAATCAAGAATAACACCTGTGTAGAACCCAAATATAGGATATTCCTGGAGATTTCATCGCAACCCAATGAAACCGACATGTTTTCTAAGATTCCACCTAGGGTTTTTCTTATAGAAGACGTTAGGTCTTAAATTCACTACAAGATCGCCGAAATAGGTGATCTAGAGATGGATGAAGCTTATAAGAAGCTTTGTGATGTAGAAGGGAACTTGAAGGAAGAGCACACACTTAGAGGTTAAAGGCATAACTAATGCCCTATATTTCCTAAGGAAATTCAAAATCGACTGGATCAGATTGGTACTTAGTAGAATGCATGACCAGAAGTTGTGGTTAGATCAACCCAAGAAAATCAATAAGGATGTCTTTCACACTATCACTAGTTATCCAATAAATGACAAGCCTAAGGGTCACAAACATCCTTCCAGATAAGAAGTTGAAAAGCTTACTAAATCTGAATGGGACAATAGAGGTCTGAAAGTGAACACCATCACCGACGAAGAACTGAGATTCAGTGCATGTGTGATTGGTTACAAGATATTTCAGGAAAGCAGGTTGAACACCATATCGGTAACATCAGTAAGAAAAAATTACAAAATAGTGACCAAGGGCATACAGATGGATCTGTGTGAGATCCTACTAAAGCAACTTGATGAGAACATGAACACAATTAGGTATGCAAAGACCAACACATGTAAGTTTGGCTCACTTATCATGTGTATCTTTTTCTACTTTCAAGAATACTTTCCTTCAGTACAAAAAGTGAAATGGGACACTAAAAAACTAGTGACATTATAGATTAGAGAACTAATTAAGTCACTAGGAGATCATTTTGAATCTGTTATGACTGCATACTTCCTTGAATTCAAGGAAAAGATGATGGAAAGAACAAGGATCCCTGAACAACTTATTGAAAAACATAGGGATGAAATATGTTTTATGGTGGACACAGATTTCACCCACATCAAACTAGTTGTACCAAGGATGGCTTGTTTATCCCTACTTGATTATGAAATTAACATAGATCAAGCTAAAAATTCAATTGATGCATTGATCAATGAGCCTATTGACAACAAACAACCAAGGTTTGGAACCTATCAAGAGGCCAAATCAAAGATAAAAGAGGCCTAGAAATTAAGAAAATTATCAATAAAAAGGATAAGATGGTTAAGAATCTCAAAAAGATTCTATCGGTTAATAAGGAGGAATAAGAACAACCAGAGGAAACCGATGAATAGGGCACCATCGGTGAAGGGCATGATGAACAGAAATCAAACTCTGAGGAAACTGAATCTGATACACCTCCACCTCCTACAAAGAAGTAGAGGACAAGGAGTCAAACTATAAATACCAATACCACACCTCTTAAGAAAGGTCAAGTAAGGACCTATAAGGGGAAGTAGCCAGCAAAAAAAACAAAGCATCAAACTATGAAAACAACACCTACAAAGAGGAGAAAAAGAATGGTCAGAACTAAGGCTGACATTGAGGATTCTAAAGAAGATGAGCCTGATGTGACAAAGAAGAATTTTAGAAATCTAACAATTGATGAGGTTGTTGAATCCATTGCTACACATGGTACAATGACTGATAAGAAAATTTGACAATGGGATACACTCCAACCAGAGGACCAAAATAAGATACAAGAGGCAATAATCAGGTCAATGGTGAAATTTAAATATGTACTAGCTGAATTCATCAACCAAATACCTAAATAGTTGGGTAATATAATATCCCAACACTAGTCATATGCTCTATAGACTGAAAGAGAAGCAAGGGAGAGGGTACTTGTTACATTTATGCCTCCCGAATCTAAGGTTGAAGAAATCAAAGAAATTATGAAGAAGCACTTAGGCAAGTTTGTAGCCAAGATAAGGGCTTACAAAGTGAAGAAATCAAAGAAATTATGAAGAAGCACTTAGGAAAGTTTGTAGCCAAGATAAGGGCTTACAAAGTGCTTGAAGATAAGTTTATAGAGATAGACACAATGACCGAAAAAAAATAGAGACAACTCCTAGATCTACCAGCAGAGTCAACAAGTCATGAGGAACAACTACTTCTCACTGACACACCTCATAGAGAGGAAGAGAAAGACAAGGCAAGTCCTTAGCACATTGCTTTGGAAAATGTTGAAGACATGGAGAAAATAGATTTGGACAAGGTAATGGATGATCTTGGCATTCAAGATATCAGCAATTATGACTCTGATAAAGATCCACAGAAGAAATATGATAAAAATAAAGAATATGAATGATAAAGATAAAGATAAAGACATCAGAGAATAAAGATATGAATGTTGTTGATGAGACATGGCAGGACACATCAGTCATGGACTTAACAGAACTAGACCATGCAGAGCAAGTACAAAAAGATGAAGATAACACTGCTCAAAAAGATCAAACCAACAAGCAGGATACCATCCTAGATAAAGCCCAAGATAGCACACAAATCAATATGCCTGTATTAATGAAGGCAATCAATATACTAGAGGGTAATGATGGATCTACTACAGAGGACACAAGAAAAACCAAGGAAAAGGGTGATGCTGAAGCAAAAGACACCACAGTTAATACAAAGGACATAATTGCAGAGGAAGCTACAATGGACAATCAAAAAGATAAATCTACTGATCAAAATAAAGAAGAAACACAAAAGGTAGAAGAGGAAAAGAAGAAAGATAAGAGTGAAGAAGCAAAGAAAGATGAGTTGGAGAATAAAATAGAAGAAAAATCTGTAGAGACACCCAAGGTTGATGGAGAGATGTCTTCACCAAACTGACAGGTGCACCCCAAGAAGAAAACACAAGAAGCCTCGTCAACAAAACCTTCACCAAGCACTTCAGAGAGGAAAAATGAACTAGCAATGGTAGTTCATACATTTGCATCCCCACAAGTCTCAAAGAAGAAGAAGAATAAGCATAAGAATCTAGTAGTTTTGGATGAAATCATTGAGATTCTAGTTTGTGATCTGAGGACATTGGATCCAGCTGAATTAACCAAGTATGCAAGACTCTGTGAGAGAAAATCAATGCAAGACAAACTAAGGAAAGCCACAAAGGAGGAAAAGGTACTGGAAGTAGCAAGAGGTATACTTCAGAAAATAGTACCAGATGTAGATATTGATAAAACAACCCCAATGCTTGATCAACTAGTGGTTCTCATAGAGGCAATCACATCTCATAACATCGATGTTGATAAGGTCATGGAATAAATAATTGAATAGAAGTATGAGTTCAAGCTAGAAGAAAATATAAGCCAGGAAGTGGCATTGAAAAAGGTAAGGCTTTCTAAATTGGTGAGCACAATTGATCCAATCATCTTAGAAGCTATTACTTTGATACATAAATTTTGTACACTTGATCAACTCACATAAGATTATACTGAAAAGATAGCACAAATAGATGCTAATCTTCAAACAAGTGCACAAAGTCTCATGAATAGTGAAGAGGCAATAAAATTGCATAATGAGCAACTCAAACAGACTCAAAAATTGAGACAGGACATACAGATTGCAGAGACCAAGTTTAGAGATGATGTAAATGAGCTACAAGCACAACTCTTACTGATACTCTCACTACTGCAAAAACATATGACAGAGGCAAATGCACTAATTGCCACCCCATAAATGTCTATCCTGGATAGCATTTATGATATGCATGCCAGGCTAGAGCTAGAGCACATGGAACTAGAACTCCTAAATGAAAAATGGGAGAAATTGCTTGAAGATATCAAGAACACCCATTCACATATTCTTGACACATTGTAAGTTGCACATTTTTGGCATCTTATAAGTTGTATAGTTTTTTCATGAGTATCAAATAAAGGAGGAAGTGATACGTACAATCATAGTAAAAGAAGGTGGAAGTGAAAGGAGTAAATGATGTGTACAATCAAACAATTGAAAGAGAAAAGAATAGGGAATGTATAGTATAGAGGTAAGTATACATGTACATATATAATTATACTATATCGACACATACGGTTAGGGGGAGTCATATAGTGTTAAGAATACAGACATGGTGTACATACTAAACACTTTAGTATTATGCACATATCAGTTTTTGATACTAATGTCAAAAGGGGAGATTGAAGGCATTATATTTTTTCATTAGTATACACAAGGAAAAACATGATCTACACCATTGGTTTAAAACACACTGACAGACAGGGCACATCACTACTCGACGCCAAGGTTACCTGATACTACCAAGTTCAAAGCATCCTAACAAACACTATTTAGTGTGACCCGATGAAAAAAAGGTTAAAGGAACCCGATGAGTAACAAAAATGGAACCCAATGGAATAGCAAGGAGAGGAACCCAACACATGAAGGGAACCCGATGATCAGTTTGACAAAGGAACATCGATGGACTTTCAGTTCAACCTGACAACCAAGAACTGACAGTTAGTTACATCTCGCAAAAAGTGGATCTAACTTTCCATGTCAGATAAATCACTGAAGTTGTATATATAGCTTCTTGATTTGTTTTTAAAACCATTATGTGCGAAGGAAGCAATGTATTTATTATTGTTTTAATTATTTTTACTGATTTAAAACATGCAAACTAAAGATCAAGGTCAAGTTGTAAACCTTGGATCTAAGAGTTAACATTGTAATGCATGATTCTAAGATAGGTCAAATAATTGTATAAATAGATGATCAATCTATTATGAACATGTTGTTGTTCGATGAAGATTGTAGCCACAAAGAGCATCTAAAGACCAGAGAAGAGATTTCATGCATAAGGACAAAAATAGATCAAATTAGTTTCAAGAACAAGAACACAGGCTATGGATGAGCAGAGAAAGGTATTAATCAGTCACTTAAGGTGATATTATTAATATGTGAGCTTTAATAGATCTGTAATCAGCAATTGTATATTGCATACAGTTAGGTCAAACATTTGTACTCATTCTAACAAGTGTAGTACACTTAAGAAATCCTTTTAAGAAAGGTGGACCTAATAGTCCTATTGTAAATCTCTTAACTGAGTGCACACTTAAATCAGTTTTGCTAAAGCTCTTAACAGAGTAGATCTTAACAGGTCTCCACTTTAATAATCCTAACAGGGTAGATCATCAGAAGTGATCAATTGTAAGCCTTTACTGGCTCCCTTCCATTTTGTAGATAGCAAAGTTTTCTAGGTGCCACCCCCACCACATTTTTTACTTCCTAATAGGAGTTTTTTGCAACATCATATATTGTGTTATGTGTTTATTACTTTCATGAATGTTTCTATGAATGTTTTTGATTAAGGTAAAAATAGGTTTTGAAAGGACCCTGAAACCTTTTACATAAGACTACTAGAGATAAGAATCATAAGCCCAATAAAAACAAAGATAGCCTGCAACGAACAAAGGGCAGGACCCCAACAAACACCCAAGCCGAAAACATGAAAGAAAAGAACTGCCAAAAAAACATAGTTTCTAGCATAATTTCTTGCACAACTTCCAGCAGAATTTCTAGAACTAAAGAAAAAACATTACATCATTCTTTTGTAGGATTCCTCTGCCTCCTTCTGCATTTCTTCCATTTTTTCAATGAAATCCTTCAGCTCTAGAATCTCTTTGGTATCTCTGTGATTTTCCTTTTAAGACCACTTCGGGTTCTTGACCATGGGCCCGAGCTTCTTGCCTTTTCATCAATGGTCATTGTAGTATTTTCCAGCAGACTTCTTTCTAGGTATGCATATAATACTTTCAGGATCTGAACCAAAACTTGAAGCCCTTCATTATTGTGTTTGAGAATGACACGTATCATGTGCCTATTGTGGCTTATTTTATTTTTCATATCTTGCATCTTTTCTTCCACAGTGGCGTTAACTCTAGCAGTGAGCTCCTCATCATTGTTACTATTATTTACCTTAATCATCAAGTTATTCTCCATTTCCCCAACCTTGGACTTAAAAGGCTCTATAGCTTCTTGCATCTTAGTAAATTGCTGCTTCATAATCTTCATCTCCTCACTAAGCCAGTCTTCCATACTCACCCTCTAGTCCTCTTTTCTTTTTGGAATTCTATCATCAATATCAAAACCAACCACTTCGGTGTCCATTCTCTATTTCTTCTTATTCATGTTATCAGCCTTCAAGATCGGATGCTCATTTTGATCCTTCTTGCCCTCATCCTCATTCTTATTCTCCTCCTTATCATCTTCCTCTTTTTCGTCTCCCTCAACTTCAATCTCTTGGTTTCCTACTTCATTACCCTTGCCATCTTCATCTATCATAGGCATTTCCTCCTCATCAGTTTGAGAATCCTCCTTACTCAGTTGAACTTCTTTTTCCTTTTTGAGGATCTTGTCATTTGTCTCATGAGCTTCCTGATCAGTCACAAGAATTTCCTCCTTTTCCTCATTCTAGATTTCATCATATTTACCCTGATTCTCTAGGGTTTCATCATCTGTCTCCTCCTGCCTTTCTGGGTTTACCTTCTTTTTGGTTCTAACCCTCTTCTTCAAACTCTATTTTTGTTTTCCTGCTTAACATGCCTAGAATTCCCTTTTACCCTTTTGGGAATACGCTCCGGGACTTGGTTACGGGCATACTCTGAAATCAACAGAATGAGTCCCACATGGAGCACTGGGTTAGTTGATTTCTTTCTATGCTCCATCACGTTGTTATGTAATGAGATCAGAAGATAAAAAGGAAACGTAACCTTTTTATCATGTCTAAAATGATTAGCCAGGACAAAATGCAGATTATAAATTTTGGAGTATCTACCATCCAAAGTAAAATACTCAATCATCACTGTTAGAATCTTCGCCCAGTGGGACTTAATTTTTTAATGTTTCTATGAATATTGCAAATAGTTAAAGATTATGATTTAATATTACATGCATAAGAAATAACAACAGTAATGGTCGCTAATATAGTAAAGAATGATTGCTAATGATGAATGGTGAAAAGAGTTAAAAGTTTTAGAGGTACTGATTCACCCCTCCCCTCTCAGTAATACTTCCCATTAATCCCAACAATCTATATAGTAAACCATGCAGTCCATGGAATCTGGTTATCCACCCATTTAAGTTGCAAGTGATCCTGAATAATGACATTGTAAGGGTTCTGGAAGTATGCCTCTCCAGATAGTGGCGGATGAACAACAATGGGTGGCACATATCTTGATTCACTCCTAGGCACAAGAAGACTGGCACCCTCCGTTGCACGTTTCTCTTGACGTGCAGGATATGCTCTTGCCAATTCACTGTTACTGGTCTCTTGATCTACTATTATTGTTCTTTCTACTGTAGTGATCTCCTGAGCCACCTCACCTCCTGAGTTGTTCCCCTACACTACTCTGCCTATCATGCTCTTTTGTGACTCAACCTTCTCCTTTTGGCTCTTAATCTATTGCAGCATCTAGGCAATAATGACATCAAATTCAAACTCTCCTTCATCTCTGGAGGATAGTTTATAGGTAACCTATTCTTTATCCAACACACTTTTGATGTTCCTAATCACCCTTAGTGTCTGGTGTTCTTTGACGTGCAATATGAACGTTACCTACGAAACAATATTGAATGTTGTGTCTGCGCAGAGACTCAGTGAGAAATATGCTCTCACCACTGAATATATCATCATTCCTACATTTCCATACATGTCATAGTATATAAAAGGAATAATATTCCAGAAAATGTTGCAATTTTTATCTAGACCTTCCATAGAACCAACAAGTACATCCCGAATGTGAAAATTAGAGTTCAATTTTAGGCCAAACTGGCACCACATAGAAATGGAAAAGCAACAGTTAAAGAAGATATAAAACATAGTCTCAGGCTCAGATCAAAAGGAACATGTGTTAGGTTTACCAGAGGGCTTCCTAATTGGAAACTGATGTAGAAGGAATCGCAACATAAAATAGAGCACTTTAGGATCAACAGGAGGGTGCCAAAGCTTGTCAAGGTATTTACTCCAGTTGGTGTGATCCAGGGTAAGGTTCCATTTTTTGTTTAGGTGATCATAGATATTGTCTATGTCTACAAGTAGCTTGTACACATAATTGGTTTTAGTCTTCCCTACTGGAGTCTCATCTATCCATTTGATGAGCTTCATTATGTTTGATTCCACCATGGTTTCTCTAGGTAGGTTGAGTATAGAGCAGGCATCTCTGAGAGTAGTGTACATCCTCCACTGCAAGGGGGGATGCAAAATTTGGATGTGAGGGTACCCCAACCAATCAGAGTCCCATCCTCAATAATATCCACAAGGTAGCTAATACCTACAACATTCTACTTCTTAGTAGATCATCCCTATAATTTTGCAAGAGGCTTGTCACCCTTAAATAAATTCCACCAAATGGACCTCTCTCTGCATACATTATGCTGTTGATCTAGCAATTCAGTTCCTTTTAATTTGTATCTAATCTCCTCCCAACCTCTCCATATGGATTGTTACTCATTATTTTAGCATTTACATCATAGTATTTTATAAGCTATGAGGTAGATATTAAATCTAAATGCAAAATAATATGCAATTGGCTCATTATGTAGTTAGAGATCAATGTTCAGATGCATTTTTTATGGAGAGGATCATGGTGATCAAGTTGAGTGGGAGTTGAGTTCTAATTGAGGGTAAAGGGGTTTTGAAATTTCTCATGCACGGGAAGAGGAGTTCTTGTTGAGAAAAGAGTAGTTCTACTTTATTTTACACCTCACATGGTTTAGTTGTGACTTGGGGGTAGTTATGAGACAATTTAACTCTCGTTTCTTCTAGTTCTAGTCCCTCCTTTGTGGGATTTTCACTCATATCTGACCCAAAAGGGTTTTTTGAGTTTTTAATGTATTTTTGAGGAGAGAGCTGGTGCAGTACAGTTAGACCCTAGTTCGACATTGGTTACACTTGAGTTCACAATGCAGTTGACTTTGGAGTTAGTGTGTAGCCTTTCTATATAGGCTTGCCTTGTATTTTATTTTTAGGGGGTTATCATTCTTTTTCAAAAGGAAGGTCTTGTATCTTTGAAATAGCACTTGCATATTTTCAGATTAGTTTTGAGTCTCATTTTATGGGTTTTGTAGAAACAACACTCCTTCTTTTTTAGACATATAGCAACAGATTTCCTTCTCAACACTTCTGGTTTTCTTGTTATGGTTGGTGATTTGATGAATTCTTGTGGATGGTTTTTCCTTTAATTTGTCTCATGTAGTCATAATTTGATGTAAGAGGATACATGTTAGGTGCAGGTCTTATATTGTGATAGATGATTCTAGTGCTCTAAAGCTGTGAGAACTAGTTGGTTGTCCTCCATGCATTCAATAGTTTCAATCCTTTATAAGAAATACTTATGTATCTCATGTTTAGTTGGGTTGCAATAATTTTAGGGTTATTTATTGAGGATTTTGTGAGTAGGACAGGTTGTAGAACATAGTTCATTATTCATTGTATCACCTTAGAGTTAAATTTTTTTGCAAGAACATATCCTTCTATCCTTTTCCCCATTCAAGTTAGTTCAGGTGATACCAAAAGGAACCGACCTTTGAATCTTAGATATTCTCTCTCACCATAGGATACCCACAACCTAAGAGCATCTCAATGTTCCAATAGGATAGTTGAATCTTTGCATTCCGCTACAGGCACAATCTTGATTGACAATAGTTTTTGGCACACCTGGTGGGACTCTTTGGACTGTTTTAGTCAAATATTTTCCACATATTACTAGTTTTTTGGTATGAAGATCAGTATTATAGCCTTTTGAGGTAGGATCCACACACACACATGCCTGGCAGTTCTACAAGGAAAAATCCACTAGTTTTGTAGGTACAAGTGCTTGTATGTTCAAATCGAATTCATATTCTGATTTCCAACTTATTATATGAATAGAGATGTCAAATCTTTATGGATAGTTAGAATACCCACCACCTTATTATGAAAATAATATTCAAGGGGATAATCATCATCCATATCAAAATCATTTGAAGCCTATTTTTATTCCAAGTTATTATGTTATAACAGGATGCCAATATGTTCAATTTTCCCGAAACCAATATACACCTGCCCAATTTCCTGATCAATCTCAACATCCTCAATTTCAATAAGAATTTCAAGACCTTAAGAAGTTGTTAGCTCTTTTTCTTGTGGAATCAGTTGCAATGGAAATAAATGCCAGACTCTCCTATACCCAAGTTGGATTCTCACAAGGAAAAGGCTAATTAACAAGGATAAGAAATCCTTCTACACTTTGGGCTCCACATACCTATGTGGGTGCACCTTTGATAGAATATTATCTTTCAACAATTTTTTAGCAGTGGATTAAGGATTGGTGATCCTTCTTTTTAGGTTCTGAGAACTAGGAAGGATAACCTATTGATTTACTCTTCAAGGAATCACTAAAATGAATTGTAGTTAATACAATTAGCTAGACATGTGTTTAAAATAACAAGAATATAAAGATTGATTAAATTTGAGTTGATGATAACAACCACTTGTCAGCATTTTGACCAGTGCCTAATCATGGGTGATAGAGTAAAAATAGAACATACATATATTAAAGATAACCAATGAAAATGAAAATGAACCCTAGATAGAATGCCTTGCAAACTATCCTCTCAACCTCACACCCCTGTATCAAATCCCTGCATAAACCCTAACCCTCTATTGTTATCTGCAAGATTTAAAACTTTCCTTGAAAGCAACTTACAAACAATAACATGCTTACTTTTTAACCAGTATACTTCAAAATGCCTTAAAAATTGAACATACAAGAATTAATAGCAAATACAAGAAGACATCATTGGTATCAAAATGGAGATTCCATTGTATTTTATTGATGTAAACTCAGTATCAGTACATTCAAGAGACTCAAAAACCAACAGTCAGACACAATTCAGTAATCTGCCTTGTAGTCTTATTTTTACCATCCTTATTACAATACTAGACTTTGATACTTATAGACAGCCACAGTCATCTTGGAATCCTTTTGGAAAATAAGGATGCAACAAGCTATAGATGACTGGACTAAATGACAAAATATAGTTACAAGAAGAGACAAAACTTCAGGCGGATGGGAATAACAAATTTTGTAATCAACCATGTAATTTTCTATCCTGTGACCACCAGAATGCTTGAAGTTGTTGTGAGTTGGCTTGGTCTTTTTCATTTGTATTTTGTTTTCTTTCTATTGCATAAGCCCCAATATTTTATTTTCTCTGATTTCTCAACCTCCTTGGTGTTAGCTGTCCCCTTTATATTTACTGTCTCATGCCACCAGGTTAACTATACCATACCTGCTAACCCATGTGGTGAACACCTCATCATTCGGCCAACTGAAATTGAGAACCTCATCTTTCTAGATATTGAACTCTTCCCAGTCACCGTTAGCCTTCTCAACTTCCACCTCCCAGGATTCAAAGAATGCCTTGGCTTTATTCAAAATATCAATAGTTAGCACAAACCAGCCAGTATTTGCCAATGTGGTAATACTTTTTGTTCTGTTGGTTAGTGCTTCATTTAAGTTCCTTAGCCATAAGGCTTCACTCTTTATGTTCCCATCTTCTTTGAACATATTGGGATACATATCATACCTCTCCCTAGAGAACTCATCTCTCAAAATTGTGACCCTCTTTATGACCATGCTCTTCTTGATGTCTAAATTAACCATCAACTTGAGACATTTATGGGTATTGGTTAGGGTGATGTCAACATTATTCTTCTCCTTTGAAAGAGAGTAAAAGGATTTGACATGGGCTGCCTTCCCTTTCCAATTATTAACTATTAGATCCCACTACTTCTTTTCATCCTCATATGTGCTGGTGATGCTTGCAATTTTCTTTCCTAGTAAATAAAGGTTAGAAAGGTTAACCTCACTGGCACACCTTTAGAGGTTGGAAAATATCTGATCTGATCATTTTTTATTTACCAATTCCTTAGCCTATTTGTATGCATGGGAATCTTCAAGATCCCTTTTACCTTCTTCTAGCCTTGACCTTTCACTGATCAACCTATTCTTCTCAGCCTCTAATTCTATTCTTTTAGCATCAATGGCTTCTTGGGTAGTAGGACTTAGAGGTGCAGGGGATGGGGGATATATTATAAATAGACTAGAGGAGGAGGGTTGATGAGGTTCCTGGGCAATTACCCCTTGGGGCACAAATTGGACTTTTTGTTTACCCTCCAGCTCTGCTATCCCGTTATCTTTCATTAAGGATTTGACCTTTTCCTCGTTATAATCTTTGAGTACAAACTCATATCTCTCAGTTAAATTGGCATAGGCCTCCTTTTATCTCTTAGATACCTTCATGCTTAAGTTAGCTATTTGAACCACAAGATTTGTAGCTTCAGTTCCTGAGGTATCAATAACCCTCTTTACAATTAGACTACCTGTGTCTTCCACCTCATCATCTTCCTTCATTCTCCTCTTGTACCTTTTCTTTAATGACCAGATGGCCAGAGCTGCATGATCTTCACTAAACTAGGCACCAATTGATGTCCTAGTAGAGGTCATAGGTTTGGCTTGCTTTCTCACAGCATCAAAGACCACTGCATCTGCCAGATCCCATTGTGGCAATATGAGGACTCCCTGCCTCTTAACCATTTGTCTTCCCTCTTCAGGGGTAATCTTATCAAACTTTAATGTCATTTCTTTCTTAACTTTCTTTTCTACATCCTCGGCAGAATTGGGTTGAGCTTCTAGCATCTTTTGGCATTTATAATGGTATTCATCAATATGGAACCTCCACAAAAATTGGATGAAAGCCCTGGTTTTGATGAAATTGTCATCATACAAGAATTCATCACTGGCCTGTTTGGTTACAAGACCTAACTCCTTACCAGTAAATTTTGCCACTGTGAGGTCAGTTGTTGTATGTCTAGGTGCCTCTAGCATCCCTTCTTGCATCTCTTGAGTAGTAACAACTACTTCACCAGCATTCCTTAATTTGACCAATTGATTAGCGGCCTGATCATCATACTGCATAGGGGATTGGGAAGGAGAGTATAATTCACTCTCATGTTCTTTGGTTTCCACCCTTTGCCTCTTGGGAGAGGGCACATCTTGAACACTGATATCTGCTGGTCTCTTTCCCTTATGTTGGAGAGGCTAGTCAGCTTTGGGAGCAATAGTAGTGTATCCTCTTCTCTAATATACTACATAATTCCCTGGTGGAACTGCTCTGCTCTGTGGAAATCTATTCAAGACAGCAAGAGCCCTTTTTGGATCATTTTCAACTGCTCTCTGCCTCTTCTCACTTAGGGTCTACGTAATTCCCTCAAAAAGATTCATTAGGGAATCAATTTTGTAAGACCATGGGAAAAAATCCTTTAAAGGATCATAAGTCTTATCAAAATTTTGAACAAAGTCCAAAGACTTCTTGTATGCCATCCATTTCTCTTTCCTGATTTCCTGAACATCAAGGTCAAAAATATTTCTGATGATATCCTCTGGATAATTAAATTGATGTTTTAACATCACACAATTAGTCCTCTTCCTGAACATACACATGATAAAATCCTCATTATCTGCACATTTGGACACAGAAGTGGCTAAATGATAGGGTTCAAAGTACTTATCAAACTGTGTCCACCCACCTTTGGTTATGATAAAGTGATGGGCTCTGGTGAGGGTAGGAAAGATATTTCCCTTCATCTTTGCAATCAGGGATTCTTCCTATAGCCCACCTAATTGCCTTATAATTTTTTCTATTCCAATCTTGAGTGGGACTCTGTAGGGTAGCACATAAGGAGTAACTTTGAAACCATAAACCCTAATTACTGTGGAAAAAGGGTACAAAGTTAAATCTCCCCAATTGTGAGCAATTTTTAACTCTAGGGAATAATCTATAGGCCTTAAAAGCCTCATCATTTCATTCTGAACCCTAACATTCTAGTTACTTAGCAATGACTTGAGTCTAGTTGCAAAAACCTTATCAAAGTACACATAGCTAGCATTCTTCCTGTCCTAAGATAAATTTGCACTCCACATTTGAACCGGCAATTCTTTACCATCTTGGAATTTTTCTAGTTCCATCTCTTCCTCAAAAAAGTCTGCATTGTTGAACAAGAATATATGCATCATGAGGGAATACCAACCCATTGGTTTCTGTATGTTTCCATCTTGAATTCCTGATAAATCGTCATGCATTTCTTGAGCAATATAAGATGCATAATCAAATACTACTGACAAATGGGGATGCATTTTTTGAACAACCATCAACATTATATGTATAGGCATTGCCACCTCTTTATCTATCCCCAAACCATTGCACAGAGAACTATACATCTTTCTGGCCTTTCCATTGAAAAGATCCAACTTGAAGGGTTCCAGGGTTCTAGGCCCTACCACAACCAAGTTCCCTATTTTGTTGACATACCCCTTCACTACTTCACCCCTGTAGTAATCTCTTTAGTTCTGGTATACTTCTTTGAAGTACTCAAGATCAATATCATCCATATGTTGAGAGGTGTCGGTCAGCTTGAAAATCCTTCTGATTTCATCAGTTGATAAAGTCAATAGTATATTTCCCCGGGTGTCCCTAACAACCCAAGCCAACTTATCATAAGTGTTTGCCATCAAGGTGAACAAATTAGTGTCCATGAACACACTAGGTGCTATCAATTTTCCCATGTCTAATTTCCAAATATTACAGTCTGGGGTAGGGGCATTCCTCTGGCTATAGGCCATTCTAAACAAAGTGAGGCCATCAAAACTGGTATAAGCATCTTTCGCCCATCTACCAAAATTGTATAGCCCTTCACCAATTTTGAAGCGGGGATGTAGTGGGACTACCCTTTTGATTTGTGTGGCATCCCCTGAGGACAATGGTAATTGTTGCAACAAATCTTCCCTAACATTTCTCTTTTGGTAATCAACCTCTCCAGAAACTGCAACCCTGGGGGCCATTCTAAGGTTTTTTCTCTTAATACTAGACTCAGATTCTGAAACAAAGCACTAAAACCTTTCTGAACTACAAATTCCACCTCAATTTGAAAGCTAGTGAATCAATAAGCTTACCCGTTCTGCATAGAAGTCGCGTGAAGCCAATTTTCTTTGCAATTCGATCTTTGCTCAAATGGTTTTAGTGAATCATTGAGACTATAGTCGACTTAATCAATTTTATGGCCTCAATCAAATCAATCTTTCAAATTGAATTTGACTAGAGTTGCCACACGCTCTGCAATTAATTCACAGGTTTCAATTTTGTGGCTTAACGGCTCTCTGCAACTTATTTTATCAACTTTGAATTTGAGCCATTGATTCTAGACATCATTCTCTGCATCTGACGGCTGTCTTATTTTCCCAAAAACAACTGTCGACTGAGGACACGTGTCACCACCGCTTAATCGCTTACTCACTAGATGTCGAGCAGTTTATCCTTAAGCAATTAAGCGAGCCATCAGATATGAGACAACTTAACTGAAGTTTAAACTTTTGCCAGCTTTGAGTGCCTGGGCCCATGAATTTCTAGATGTCATCACCACTTAATGGCTTACTTGATAGATGTCTTGCATCTTGGGTATAAGCCATTAAGGTGACCATCAGATCTTTCTAGGCTTTAACACCTTTTATACTTGTCTGCAACTGGACCCACACCCCTTCCTAGACACGTGTTGCCACCACTTAATCACTTGCCCATTAGATATCGTGCATCTTTCCTTTAAGCAATTAAGCGGGTCGTTCGATCTTTCCAAACTTACCCACTATTTAATAGAGCGCCTTTACAACTGTTTGACCCCACCAAGGACACGCGTCGCCACCGCTTATTTGTTTAACTGATAGATGTCAAGCACCTTTTGATTAAGCCATTAAGTGGGCCGTCTGATCTTTTCACATTTGCCAACTCTTTAACTGAAGACTTTCATGACTTATTCAGCCCCACCGAGAACATGTGTCACCACCGCTTTATCGCTTGCTTGATATATGTCATGCATCTTTTGATTAAGTGATTAAGCTGACCGTTCGATCAAAGCTAACTTTCTCGACACATAAGGTGATGACGTAAAAGGGACTTTTCATGGTGAGACTTAGGAATTATTAGAGCGGTTAGGAATCACAGTCTTTTTGCAAAAGAAACCCATTTAAAATAGACACATGACTTGAGGAGACTTAAGTGACCAAAAAACTAACATGAAAATAGTATCGGCCAACGAAATTAGGGTTTTTAATCATATTCCACCATTTTCAAATAGGTTAAGGGTTTAAGCTAATTTTGCAGAGGTACAAGAACAATTTGAATCTCAATTTCAAAGCCCTTGACACTATCAATGATAGGAGACCCTAGGAAAATTATAGGGCACAATCTAAATAGGAAATAGCACCAATAATGGCTCTCTCTGAGGATGTTTAAACACCAAGTTATAGCAAGAACCACAAATCTTTGGGGAAGCAGACCACAAACCAGACCAACCAAAAATTGGAAACAAACACACAACAAAAAGGAAACACACCTATACATATAATACATACTGCTGTGCATGGAGAAGAAAATTCAATTAAAGAAATTTTTCAGGAATTGTCCATGCACTGGCAATTCTTGTTCTTCATCATCCAGATTCTTGAGGAAATAAGAATCCTTTCCAAAGATCTGAGATATAACAAAAGGTCAAATCCATAGTGATTCAAATTTCTTGTGTTTACCTTTCTCTTCAGCCCTAGTATTCCACTGTAATACAAAATCACCAGGCATAAAATTTCTCTCATCTACCCTTCTGTCAAAAAGGTATTTCATTTTTCGCTGTAATTTGATATTTTCTCTCTGGCTTTCTCTCCTTATTTCATCCAATTCTACCAGTTGAACCATCCTTTCTTCCATGGGTTCAGAAATCTCTATTCCTTCATCTTGGATAAATTTGTAAATTGGGAGCAAATTATTAACAGGCATCCTTGACTGAACACCATAAACCAATTCAAAAGGAGACTTTCCAGTGGCTTTCCTGACAGCAATCCTATCAGCCCAAAGAGCAAGTTTCAACTTAACATGCCAAGCTCTCTTATTTCCCTCCAAGGTCTTTTTTAAGATTTGCAAAATAATTTTATTACTGGATTCTGCTTAACCATTAGCTTGAGGGTGGTATGGGGATGGATAGGACATAAAAATTCCCATATCAGAAAAAAAATTAGTGAAATCTTCAGATCTAAAGCACATGGCATTATCCATTACCAATTTAAGAGGGACACCAAATATTGTAATTATATTATCCATAAAAAATCAATAACCACAGTACTAGTTTCCTTTTTGGTTGGGATTGCTTCTACCCACTTTGTGAAATAATCAGTTGCTAGCAAAATCCAGCCATGGCCTCCACTTGATTTTTCATTAAATTCTCCTATAAAGTCCATTCCCCACATAGCAA